>JAJEJO010001798.1:397530-447292 GCA_020662805.1 Glaucomys volans
GATGGATGGAATATTCTATATATGTCTGTTAAGTCTAAGTTATTCATTATGTTATTGAGTTCTATATTTTCTCTGTTTAGTTTTTGTTTGGTAGATCTGTCCACTGGTGACAGTGGTGTGTTAAAGTCACCCAGAATTATTGTGTTGTGGTCTATTTGATTCCTGTAATTGAGAAGGATTTGTTTGATGTACATGGATGGGCCATTGTTTGGGGCATAAATATTTATGATCGTTATGTCTTCTTGATTTATGGTTCCCTTAAGCAGTATGTAATGTCCTTCTTTATCCCTTCTGACTAACTTCGGCTTGAAGTCCACTTTATCTGATATAAGGATGGAAACCCCTGCTTTTTTGCTAAGGCCGTGTGCATGATAGGTTTTTTCCCATCCTTTCATCTTTAGTCTGTGGATGTCCTTTTCTATGAATGAGTCTCTTGAAGGCAACATATTGTTGAGTCTTTCTTTTTGATCCAGTCTGCCAGTCTATTTCTTTTGATTGACGAACCAACATTAACATTCAGGGTTGTTATTGAGATATGATTTCTATTCCCAGTAATTTTGGCTTAGATTTGGTTTTTAATGTGCCTTGGTTTCTCCTTTAATTGGCTTTTCTTTTAGGATAGTTCCTCCCTTTGATGACTTACATTGTTGTTGTTCGTTTCTTCCTCATGGAATATCTTGCTGAGAATGTTCTGTAGCACAGGCTTTCTATGTGGGAATTCCTTTAACTTTTGTTTGTCATGGAAGGCTTTTATTTTGTCTTCAAATCTGAAGGTTAGCTTTGCTGGATATAGGATTCTTGGTTGGCAATCATTTTCTTTCAGAGCTTGATATATATTGTTCCAAGCCCTTCTGGCTTTTAGGGTCTGGGCTGAGAAATCTGCTGATATCCGTATTGGTTTCCCCCTATATGTAATCTGTTTCTTTTCTCTCACAGCCTTTAAAATCCTATCTTTATTTTGTACATTAGGCATTTTCATTATAATGTGTCTTGGTGTGGATCAGCTGTAATTTTGTGCATTTGGTGTTCTGTAAGCCTCCTGTAGTTGAGTTTCCATTTCATTCTTCAGGTTTGGGAAATTTTCTGATATTATTTCATTGACTAGGTTGTTCATTCCTTTCGTTTGTATCTCTGTGCCTTCCTCAATCCGATAATTCTTAAATTTGGTCTTTTCATGATATCCCATAGTTCTTGTAGGTTCTGTTCATGATCTCTTACCATCTTCTCTGTTTGGGCAACTTTATTTTCAAGATTCAATATTTTGTCTTCATTGTCTGAGGTTCTGTCTTCTAAGTGATCTAGTCTGTTGGTGATGCTTTCCATTGAGTGTTTAATTTGGTGCATTGTTTCTTTCATTTCAAGGATTTCTGTTTGGTTCTTTTTCAGAATCTCGATCCCTTTGTTGAGTTGATCTTTTGTTTCCTGTAGTTGCTCTTTCAGCTGCTTATTGGAATGGCCAATTATTGACTGCACTTGCTCTCTTAACTCATCATTTGCTTCTTTGAACATTTTAATCATGTATATTCTGAACTCCTTTTCTGGCATTTCTTCTACCATGCTGTCATTGGATTCTATTAGTGTAGAATCTTGGTTTGTTTGGAACACTTTCCTCCCTCGTTTTTTCATGTTGTTCATGTATCCTCTCCTCCAGCAATGCAGATCTAGGGAATTGTAGTTTCTGCCCTATAGGCTTAGTGACCCTATAGTTTTCCAAAACCTCTTCTTTAAGGGGGGGGAATCAATATTAGCAACACCCAGTACAGACAATATGAAGCTGTAAACCAAATAGCCCCTATGAAGACTATTGTTACAGTAGTCTTTTTGTTACAATATTGTTATAATAAACAGAGAGGATGAGTTCTATTATTATCTACAGTATAACAAACAGATTTGCAATGAGGACTGCAGTTTCTAATGGAGGACAAAGAGGATGGGGAGGAGTGTAGACTGTAACTGTTAACAGTGTAAGAAAAGAGTATGAAGAAGTTCTAGATCATAGGAAGAGTGAGAAAAAGCCCTTGAGGAAATAGGTAAACAAAAGGAAAATAGAGAGCAAGAAAAGTATAGAAATAAAAGTTTAAAAGCTATCACAAAGGAGAAAAAAAATATACACTATAACCATCATATCCTATTCAAACCTCCCAGTCTTTAGTAGCCTGAGGCATGAGAGCTACCTGACAGTGAGCTTCCAGTCTCCAGTGGGCATCTCAGGATGGGATTTGCCCCACCTAATGACAGTTTTTTCGGATAATCCAAAATGGCTGCACTGGTTTCCAAACGTGTTGGCAAATGGTGAGCTGCAGCGCACAGTGTGGGCACCGAGACTGTGTGGGGTGCAGACCACCAGACTGGGCCCCTGGAGGTGGTGTGCTGTCAGTCAAGCCAGGGGTCCTGGAGGCAGGGTGCTCTCAGTCGGGCTGGTGTTCCTGCAGCTCCTGGCTTTTTTTTTTTTCCCCCAAAATGGTGGCAGCCATGTGTAACCAAACCTGCAGGTACTGTGATGGTGAATTTCCAGGCAACAGCAGGCAGCTGGTGATGCACTGATGGTCTGCAGGCTCCGCAGGCTACTGGTGGCCAATCAACAGGTGAACCTCGGTTGGTGGGCGATGAGTAGGTGAGAGGCAGGTGATGGCAGGCCAGAGGCAGGCAGACAGGCAAGTGACGGATGATAGGGGGCACTCAGTGAGCAATCTGCACTCAAATGTAGCACTAGGCTGGTAGCTTGCAGGTGATCGAGGTAAACAGATCTGGTAAACAGCAGGGGATCAATGAGGAGTAGAGACTGCTTCCCAGAGAATCAGATTCTCCTCTTTTTGAATCCTGAGTTACAGAGCAACAAGGAACGCAGCCTCCCTCTAGTCCGCCATCTTGGATCTCTCACTTCATCTTTTGTAAGACAGTTTTTGTTTTGTTTTGTTTTGTTTTGTTTTGTTTTGTTTTGTTTTGTTTTGTTTTGTTTGTGAGACAGGTGTTCAGAGTCCAGTGGTTTTGGAAATATTGTCAACACTTTAGACTACTTATCAAGTGAAATCTTCAATTTCACTGTGCAAACTCAATAATGTTTCCCCCTTTTTAACCATTTATTCGCACATAGAAACAGGAGCAATAATATTTGTGTATCTAAGTCCTGTTTCTGTCTTACAGTTTTATTTTTGGTGAATAATTTTCTCCATTTATTTTTTATATCCTAGAGTTGATACATTATTACTTATTAAAAATATAGAAATCTCTAAGTTGAATCAATAAAAAAAAAAGTCCCACTGTAATCCCTGGTTGATAACTACTGATCTAGTCCTATTCTGTTTATCACACCTAATATCCCTAATATCTCCTGGTGTGCTCTGTGTTTTGCAGTACTGGGCATTGTAAGCCTGGCCTCCTGCCTGCTAGGCAAGTGCTCTACCTCTGACCTGCAGTCCCAGAAGTCATTTCACCTTTCTAGTAATATGCTGTACTCACTTCCAACTTGGTTTCAATGGTTCTTTTCTCTCTCTCTGGAAAGTTGTCTTCCTTCTATATGTGTGTGAATTCTATTGTTTTATTTCATTCTGATTTAAAAGCACCACTGGTTTTCAAAAAATATTTCACAGACCTTAAAAATGCAGGTTTTTTTCATTATCAGCAATGGACTAATGTATTTTAAAGTAGTTCAGTTTGCTCTACCAACTTCAATAAATCTGTCTCTTCAGTTAATAATTCAAGTCGATGACTCAGTTGCTACCATTATATTAGCTTTTGTAAATATTCAATCATTTTTTGCTAGTGATTTTCACATATACCATTGAAATATTTTGTTACCTGAATTACTTAAGTAATCAAAATTTGTTATTCATCAGAATATTCTTCTGCCTTTATATATTATCCTATTTGTATTTAAAAAAATTTTAACTTTATATAAGAGCTGGATATAACTGTCTAGCTTTTTCCCTAAAATTATTTCATATAGTGTTAATAGAATTTTCTGCTAAAGATTAAAATTTGATTAAAAATCCTGTGTAGCAGATTCTTTTTTCTGGGACTACCAATTTCCCTCTGTATTTAATACAGAGGGAAAATCTCCTTTTCCTTCATTTTCAAATAAATCCTAAACAAACAGATAAAAATGGATATTTCTCTTGTCCTATTATCATCATCTTAACTTTTCTTCACTATCAAACTTTATTAAAAAGCAGTATACCCTACGTATTGTGCATCTACTTCTTCAAACATTAGTAGTCATAGTCAAATGTGAAGTGTTAAGTATTCTCCATCCATTGCCAAAGAAGCACACTTTAAATAAAAGTGATTTTGCAAAGTAAGCAAAGACTTCCTAATTGATAACTCCAATGGTTTTCTATAAGTTCTCAAATAAGTCATTAAGTGAATTGTCTAAATCATCACCCTTTTTTCTGTTTTAATAAAATCCCATTTTATTTGACTTTCACAAGGTCGACTTTTGCAGAACAGCTAATCAATAAATACTTCAGGAACTCGTCACCCTCTTTCCAGATAGGACAGAAGCCTGAAATTTAAACACTTGAAGAAAGGTAGGAAAGGGCCTTCACTCTTCCAACTGCTATTGACAGTCTTTTCCACCATTATACCTTCTCATGTTAGATAACCCAATAGTTCACAGATGTGTCTACTCCAACTTTTATACAATTGGTGAGAATTTATCTACAAAATTACTGCATTTTTTATTACCCCAATTTTATTAATTTAGGTCCTATCTCTTACTGAGACAATTTTGATGTCCCTTCTGTTACACATTCTTACCTATCTTCTCTGACCTTCTCTCTTTCTTCATATACTTACACTTTTAAAATAAAAGTATGGGTCTATTCTTATCCTCAAATAATTCTATGATTAAGTAGGACTGGTCCTGCACTTTTTGTCCCCGGCTTGCTTTGTGCGCCCTCTTATGACTTTTCTGTGGTTGCACTCAGATTATATGTTAGGATCAGAAGTTTGACAGACTCTTGCTTCTAAGGGTACTAGGGGCCATGGCATATCAAACATCTGATTTTAGGTCCCATCTCTAGCAGGCATGGGAGGAGGTTGCTGGAGAGCACTAATGGGACTGCCTGCTGATTTTAATTTGGATAAAATTACGGCCTTTTTTCTAGAAGTTTTCACTTAAAGTAGATTGATTCTTAACTAGTAGAATCAGTGAAATTACATAAAAATTTTAAAGAAGGATTATAATATATTGTTTCCAGAACCCAAAGGGACTGAAGAATGTTGAACTCACATGGCCTAATGAGCATGTCGGATGAAATTCCTTGGAGGAGGATGTCATTCATGTAGGCCATACCCATGCTCCTGAAGAAAGGCAGATCCAGTAAGGTCTTGTCTTATGTGCTTGAGGGCAAAGCTGCTCATGTCTCCATGGTAGCCTTGGAAGGTGCCTGGTGCTGCTGACCTCTAGCCAGGACCTCAGAACACATCAGGTCAACACTTGACAACAAAAAGCAAAACAAGACAAAAATTTTACTATACTAGTTAAAAGGGTAAATTCCTGAAACCCTCTCCGGACCTCCTGAGATGACTCTGTTGGGCAGGAATCTGGGACTCTGCAGTTTCTACGTGAAGCTAATTTACTGGAAGTGTTTCAAGAACACAGTTGGGCTGTGGAATTAACTTGTTTGGGTTAGAAAGCTAAATCTGCTGTCTGTTATCCCTGCTATAAAAATTAAATATTTTTAAACATTTCACTTTAAAAGACTGTAAATAATTATATCTGATTTAAAGAAACTCTAACACATAATTCAATCAAGTATATTTATCAATAATGTTTAATTTTTGTAGCCACTGATGAGGACAACCAGAAGAAACCACTCTTCTATCTAGTCCATCTTAATTTGAAATAAATCATCTATAATTTTTTTGGAGCACTTATGTCTTCCTGAAGTTTTAAAAACTGTGTTGCTAATACATGTTTTATAGGAGAAAAAGGCTTTCTTGAAAGCTTTAATCCTCATTCCATGGGGGGAAAAATTGATTGCTATCTGCCTGCAACTTCAAAAGCTGAAAAGACCTTATTGGCATTTCCAAGATCTATTTTCTACTTTCACCTCTTTGCCACAGTGAAAGCAAAATTGCACTGTAATAAGATGTTTGCAGTGCAGTCTATAAGAAAATCTGAAATATCTTTTTTCCATTTACAGCACAATTATCCTGAATTATCTTCCTGAAGAATTAAGCCTCCTTAACCATTGAAAAATACCTGATTTTTTCAAAATTAATTTTAAAAGCTTCCAGTTCATTGAGACAAATATTGACAAATAAAATTATATGTATTTCATGTGCACATGCTGTTTTATATATGTGTACATTGAAAAATGATTACCACAAACTAATAAACATATCCATAATTTTACAGTTACCTTTTTGTGATAAGAACATTCATATCTACTCTCTTAACAAAAAAGGTAAATTTAAAATAATGATAAGATTTATGCTTTTTGTTCTCTTAGCAAAGGCTTTAGTGGCCTTTTATCTGTCTCATTAAGTTAAAATTTTAGCTTATTAGAATGTAATTGTTAATAAGAGGAATACAGTTTTGTGTATTAATTTTAGAGCAATTCCCACTGGATAAAAATAAATGTAAGGCTGCATTTCCTCCTATCTAATTAATTAAATTACAAAGATGTTTTTAATAAGAAAATTTTATATCCTTTATTAAGAGAGGCATCTATTCAGTTACCTTACTCATTGAAATTATAAGGAAAGGAAACATTTGGTTTGTTAAATCTTTCCTAATTTCAAAGAGTTGATTGATTTCAAAGGAAAGTCTTTGAACAAATTTTTTGGAAGTAATATCTACTTTTGGGGGTTATTGTCTGCAAAATTTAAGCATTTTAGATTATAAACTTTTAAAGTGCTTTTAAAAAAGATAAGAGTGGAGGTGGGGATAAAGCTCAGTTGATAAAGTGCTTACCTTGTAAGCACAAGGCCATGGGTTCAATCCCCAGCATTGCAAAAAAAAGAAAAAAAGATGAGTACCTTTCTCAAAGCTTCATAAATAAATACCAAGACTTTACTGTACCTTAGAACACTGTCAGGAGTCATATTTACAGTTTTTTTTTAAACTATATTCAGAACAGTGCCTGGAATATGACGTGTTCAAATATGTTTGGTGTTCATTTTATAATTCCTATCCTAGGTGTTTATCATCATTTATCTTCATGTAATCCCTTTCAGTGTCTCATTCATACATGTTAATAATCACAAAATCAAAATTCCAGCAGCATTGCTAACGTTTACTCTCTACCTACTGTTACCAAGGTAGCAGTCTGGGTGCTTTTATGTAGCTATTATTTCATTTATTCCTCATAACACTTCCAGGAAGAAATAGTATCATTATCATCTTTTTACAAAAGAGAAGGATGAACAATTAGAGAGGTTAAATAAATTATTCAGGGTCAAAAATTCTCTTAAGTGGAAGATACAAAATTCAAACCCTAACCTTTTGATTCCACAATGTGCTAGAAAAATATCCTCTTCTTCAGAGACACACCTGCCTCAGAGAGGTAAATTCCCCACCTCTTTGTTCTTACTATCAAAAGTCTCTGTGGTTAAGTGCCCCTGAGTTCAATCCCCAGTCCCAAAAATATCTTGCTTCTCTTTCTGGGTTGTGGTTGGAGTGAGCATGGCTTACAGTATTTCCAATAGAATTACAAAGCCTACACTTGGAATTTAAAATGTTTTAGAACACATTTCAAAATAAAACAAACAAGAGAAAGTAATTTTACCAATCTATTTTGATTAACCAAATGTATTTAAAGTATTGTCATTTCAGAATGTGTTCCTGATCATATTTCACATTCATGTGACTGGAGACTACTATGCTAAAAAATTCAGGCTTAATTTTCTTGAATAATACAATTCAAAGGATTGCTGATATAAAGAGTCTTATCATGGAGATTAAAGATTCCAAATGATCACTTCCAAAGTCACAAATCGAGCCAAACCTGGTGGCAAATGCCTATAATTTCAGCAACTCCACAGAATGAGGCAGAAGGACAAGTTCAAGGCCAGTCCCAGCAACACAGTGAGACCTTGTCTCAAATTAAAAATAAAAGGGCTGGAAGGTAGCTCGATGATAGATATCCCTGGGGTGCAATCCCTAGTGCTGCAAATAAATTAATTAATTACTAAATAAAACCACAAATGTGTTTGATAATCCATTAATTTTCATAAAGAAACAATGGGTATTTTAATATAAAATTTATTTATGAAGAAAAGAAATCATTTCTCCAAATAAATGCTCACCACTGACGGTAGAAATCAGGGGTGGCATTTTGGAAGGGGTTATGAGAGCACTCACCCTGTTCTCAACTGTCCTCAGGGTATGCTGCAGTAGGGCTCCTGCAAGAGAGGTGGCGTCATTATCCTTGGGGTCCTACTCAGGAAACTGGCTTTTCAACATTTACAGACCAAAGATTAATCATTTGTTTATCTTTGAAAGTGACTTAGAGTGCAGTTAGCATTATACATGGGGGAATTAAGGAGGAAATTTATTTTCTTGAAATGTTTTATGTGAAGAGTAACAGTTTTATAATTCACATGCTAGTAATCTTACAAACAACCTATTACATTTTGTTTAAAATTACACAGACTCCAGATGGTTTCCCCATCTTTAGTTTATCTTTTGTATAATGTGGTGTGTATTAACCCTATTCAAAATGCCATCTCTGGTAAAGCACCCATATCTCAAACCAGTTTCTTGTCCTCCTTTTTCTTCTTCTTCATAATCACCAAAGCTTCGAGAGTGAAATACTGCATGGAATATTGTTATATTTTAAATTATTAATGATTGCTTTAACTTCACAAAGTGTCATAAATGGCATTTATTATGATCATCTGTGTTATTGGTTGCAACTAATTAAAACTGACTGTATCACTGCATTGCGTTCACTTCCTTGTGCCAGCTTGCATGTATTCTATATCCCCATTCTCTTCCCTTAATAATCTGTAAAAATCAGTAATCAGTTTTTTGTTTCTCTAGGGCTTAAATTTTTTTAAAAATGTCAGTGGAGCTAATACACTTTCAAAATATTAAAGTAGAGATAAAATATTTTTCCTGCTTTCATGTATTATAAATTTGACATGCAGGAAGAAAGTGTGAAAGGGAATAATTTTCTAAAGGTAAAAAGCACTCCAGATTTATACAGATTATTCTTTTTTACACTTTTTGGAACTAATTCTTTGGCACTGGAGTTCCTCAACCATACTTCAACTCATATAGAGGGGTTGTTTTGAAATTAAACAAAACTATGTGTATGAAAGTTTGTGCATCTCTGGTAATGCAAGCATATCTCAAACCAGTTTCTTGTCCTCCTTTTTCTTCTTCTTCATAATCATAATCGTAACTACAATGAAATGTGCCAGTTTGATCAACATTCAGTTCAGTATTATGCCACCACAGGGTAATAGGAGGCAACTGTTAAATTTTCAGGAATTTCATTAATCAGTTTTAAAACACAGCTATTTCTAAAAAATTATGCTGTACAAACTCATAAACAATCATACATAAAATATAAATGTAATAAGTACTATAAGCAAAATAACTTTCTAATTTTTCAGCTTATTTTATGTGATCTAAATTCTTGAGCTTATTTACAACTACGGCAGCTCTGTGGTAGAAAAATTCCATATTGGTGAACTGTTGTGCATCTCTTCCCAACTCTCCACTCAATAACTTTATGTCGGTAGCTTGAAACGGACCATGGTGGAATATTTGTATCACATATGTCAGCACATTCCATACATTGAGGCCTCTCCTACACACCTACCTGAGAGTCATTCCTTAAAATTTACTTGGGGCAGGAAATACACAAAATGACCCTGGGGCATTTTATATTGCCAAAGATTAAAAGATTTCTAGAGAGAGAGAGGGAAAGAAAGAGAGAGAGAAAGAGAGAGGGAGAGAGAGAGAAAGACACCACAATGATAGAGGCATGTATAAGTGAAGGCACCAACTAAGAGAGCCCGATGGCCAAAGCTATAGAAAGTTGCAGAAATCTGAGTAGTGTATTACAGCCCAGTGTATAAAATAAGTACTCATGAGTCCACAGGGATAAAAATAAATGACTGAACAAGTCAGTAAGTGTGGGATAATCGAGAAATCTCACCTGAGAAGAATTCCAGAAAACTCACATAGTTGCTTGACCCTTAAGAAGGTTAAAGAAAATTCCCCACTCAGCTGTGGGCAGCACACAGTGACCACCTTCCAAAGAGTACAGTATAAAACCAGGAAGAAAAACAGTAACTTTTAATTGAGAAAACTGACAAATACTTCCTTTGCCTGGTGATCAATTTCAAAATCAATAGTAGTAAATTATGTTAGTAGTATGCACAATGTGATGATATAATGAAAAATCCCTTTCCTTCTGTGGTTTCCTTCCAAATCCAATTACTCCAGTCTAATCATAAAAAAGCTCAGATAATCCTGATTAAAGGACATTCTGAAAAGTATCTGACCATTACTCCTTGTAACTGTCAAGGTCATCAAAAACAAGGAAAACCTGAGAAACTGGCAGTCACGTCCAATGAGAGCCTAAGAAGACAGGATGACTGTTAGCTTTCCATTGCTGTAACAAAATACCTGAGATGAACACTTAAAAGAAGGGAAGATTTATTTTGGTTCATGATTTTTAGAGGCTTGAGCTCAGGTTTCTTGGCCCAGTGCTTTAAGGCCTACAGCCCATCATGGTGGAAGCATTGGGGAAGAAAGCTGCTCACTTCATGATGGCCCAGAAAAAGGGAGGAAGGGCTCAGGGACATAATGTACCCTTCAAAGGAAAGTTCCCAGTGACCCACCTCTTCCAACTAACCACACCTCCTAGAGTTTCCACCACCTCCATAGTGCCACCAGCTGTGGACAAGCCTTCAACACAAGAGCCTTTAGATCTAAACTGTAATAGTGGCTCAGTGAAAGTAGCATCTTGGAAGGGATCCTGGAGCAGTAAAAGGACAGTGGATAAAAATTAAGGAAATCCAGGTAAGGTATGAATTTTAGTTCTTCATAATTTATTGATACCTGCTCACTACTTGTGAAAAATGCACCAAACTAAGGTAAATTGCTATTAATAGGGGCAACCAACCATGTGGTATATGGTAACTATCTGCACTATCATCTGAACTTTTCTGTAAATCTAAAATGATTCTAAAATAAAAGGTTTATTTTTTAAAAAATTACAGACACAAAACTGATTAGTTTTTACCCAAGGTGCCACCGAGTGAATTATCCAGTTCTGACAGCAAAGGAACCATGTGGGGGACATCTATTCATGTTGTTGACAGATCAGTGGCCCTTGGCCTTTAACCCAGGTACCCCATGCTGGGAGTAAGGGAGGAAACTTGACAACCAGGAAATCATTGTTAATGACTTCTACTCAACAAATTTTACATCACATCAATAGTTTTCAGCCTCATCAAATCATGTTTGCTCTGAAATACATAATAAACCTAGGCTGGATTATACATAAGAAACAGAAATTGTAAGTCATCTGTTTGAATATACACGCTAAAATTTTCTGCCTTGACCTAAATTTTTCCTTGCACAGCAAGAATAGAATTCTAAACTAGGGATGAAAAACTCAGAACCTTCAGGTTTAGACTGCCAAGTGAGTGTACTGCCTTGGTGATGGACTGCAGGGCATGGTGGAACCCTTCATCAAACTACAGAGTACATGCCTGACCTCAAGTCACACATGTTAAAAAATTGGTAAAGCAATATTGTAGGCCAAGCAAAAGTTGTCTGTTCAGCAGAAATCTCTGCTCTAAATTATCAATTAAATTCCAAAGAAATTACTCTGACAACCTTGAACTGGTTCTCTGTTTTGTTCTGTTGATAGTCTGTCCTGAGAAATTGTAATTCAATTTCTCAAATTTAAAAATAAAACTTGTTCAACATGCTAACAAATAAATATTTGCAAATGCATATTTTTGCACCAAATAACTAGGGAAAAGGAAATAGGCTACTTTTTTAATATCTTCATCAAAGTCTATCTACACACATACACACACATATACACACACACACATATGTTTTTTTATCAGTAAAATTTACAATATATTCAGCTCCATATTATTGAAAAAGATCAATAGTTTTTATGTGTTTAGTTCAGACATTCTTTGAAACTAGATTTTCTAATATATACTGATATCTGAGTACATTTATAAAACATCTCAAAATCAATGAAAAATAAATAAATATATACAACACAAAATGCATATACAAGCTGTTATGAATTGAAGTTCTTATGTAGCTTTTTGCTTTGCTTTGTTGTATTTGTTTATCCTTGAACCCTGAAGAATTTGATTGGACCACTATTTCAGTTAGCTTTTTCACTGCTGTGACAAAAAGATCTGACAATAACAATTTAGGGGAGGAAAAGTTTATTTGGGGGCTCAAGGTTTCAAATGTCTCAGTCCACAGAGAGATGCCCCCATTCCTCCCTGTTCAACTTGAGGTAGAACATCAGGGTGAAAGAATGTGGCAGAGGGAAACAGCTCACATGATGATCAAGCATTAAAAAGAGATGTCTTCACTTGCCAGATACAAAATATATGCCCCCAAACCATGCCCCCAATGCCCACGTCCTCCAGCCATTCCCTACCTACCTTCAGTTACCACTCAGTTAATCCTCATCAGTTATTCATTGTTTGGATTAAGGTTCTCATAACCTAACCATTTCTCCTCTAAACTTTCTTGCATTGTCTTACACATGAGCTTTTGGGGGACACCTCATATCCAAACCATAACAGCCACATTGTTAAGATTGGAGACATTTTATTGATCATTCTGTCATGTTTCCCTGACCCTAAAGTATGTACATAAATTAAATGAATTTTTTCTATGACTAAAAATTTCATGACAAATTCCACCATTTCCTTAATAACCAGGAACACTCTTATTTTTTTCCTACTGAAAAGAAATTTGAAATTAGTCAAGGACAATGTTGAACACAAACCTTTATTAGAGAAGACTGGAACTGCGGCTTCTAACCATGGCTTCATACAAAAATTTTCATAGAATTGAGAAGTTCACTGGCCAGTTGCTTTAGGCTAAAGCAATATTTTCTACTATAGAAGCTGTACATAAAACATAAGAAATAAAGATGTATATTTTGTGCAAAAATAAATCCCTATTAATGCTTTTATTGAACCACTTTCTTTGTATTTTGGGGCACAAATGCTCAGCTATTTTACTTTCCTAGCAAGATAGGACTTTTCAAGTTCCTTAGCAATTTAATAGAGCCCTATAATTTAAAAAATGGCAATGACCACCTTGTTGCTAAATTCAATACAATTTATACAATAGTTTTTTCCTTACTTTTCTCACAGAATCATTTCATAGAATTTTTTTTATTTCTTTTTAAAATACCTCAATCCACAGTTTTCACTTATAATTTACCTCTCATTTCTCTGATTTTGCACCATTAAATTTTATGACTTGGTTATTTCTTAGTTATGCATAGAATTCATTAATTCATTTTTAATTCCCCCTTTACGTTTCCTCACCATATGACCAGGTTGGCCTCACCCAATTTTTGTGGTTCTCTTGCAAAATATGCTTAAACATTGAAATTGAATTTCAAGTTTCAGGTCACCCAAGCCTCTAAGAGTTAAAATAATTATTCTTCACTGAGCTAGAATTATGGATGTTAGTAGCAATATACATGAAAACAAAATATATTGGTAACAGAAGGAAGGAAAAAAGATCAGAGCACAAATAAATGAAATAGAGACAAGGAAAACAACAGAAGAGATCAATGAAGGTGAACTGGACTTTTTGGAAAGATAAAAAGATAGGGAACACTGTAACTATCTAACCAAGAAAAACAGAGCAAAGATTCATATAAAATCAGAAATGAAAGAGGAGACATTTTAATTGATACCATAGAAACACAAACGGTCATACAAAAACAGTAAGAACAATTTATATGTCAACAAATTGTACAATCCAGAAGAAATAGACAAATTATTAGTCATATAAAACATACCAAAACAGAATCAAGAAAAATAGGAAATCTGAACAGATCAATAAAGAATAGAGACTGAATAAATAATAAATAATCTCAAAGAGAACTTCAGAACCTGACTGCTCCATGACTGGCATCTACCAAACATTTAAACAACTAATAACAATCCTTCTCACACTTCTCCAAAAAAGCTGGAAAATAGGAAATATTTCCCAACTTTTATATGAGACCAGCATTACCCCAATACCAAATCTAGACAAATACACTATGAGGAGAAAAAAAAACCCAGGTTGATATCCTTAAAAAATAAAGATGGTAATAGTATCCAACAAAATATAGCAAACTGAATTCAACAGCTTATTAAAAAGACTATTCACCATGACCAAGTGAGATTCATACCAGGAGTGTGAGGACAGTTCAATATGCACAGATTTAAAATGTGACACACTGCATTAACAAAACAAAGGAACAGAGGCACGTGATTACTTAGATGGATGCATAAATATATTTGCAAAAATTCAGCCTTCTTTCATGGTGAAAGCTCTCAGGTTATATATGAAGGAATGTACCTCAGAACAGTAAAAATTGTGTAAGATAGTTTGATAAATAACATAATTCTCAATGGAAATATAATTCTCAAGCTGGAAAGATTTTCCTTTAAGATCAGGGAAAGGCAAGAATGCCTATTCTTGCCATTTCTATTCAATACAACACAATAAGTTCTTGCTAGAAAAACTAGGCAAGAGAAAGAAATAAAAGGCATCTAAAATGAAAAAGAAGTTGAATTGTCGCTGTTCCCAGATATTATGATCTTATGTATAGAAAACCCTAAGATTCTACCCAAATTACTGGCAAAATTAGTAAATACATTCATTCAAGTCAAAATACAAAATCAGTATACAAAAATCAGCTACATTTCTGTGCAGTAACAAGAAACTATCCAAAAGGAAATCAAGAAAACAATCCCATTTCTAATACCTACTCCACCACATCAAAAAATAAAAACAAACACAAAAGCAAAAAAACTTAAGAATAATTTTAGTCTGTACACTAAAAACTATGAAGCAGAGGAAAGAAATTGTATATGCTGAAATAAGAGGGAAGGCATACTGTGGTCATAGAGTGGAAGGATTCATATTTTTAAATGACCCATAATATCTATCCAAAGCAGTCGAAAGATTCAGTGCAATCCTTATCAAAAGGTCATTTTTTTACAGAAATAGAAAAAATGATAATAAAATTTCTTTGAATTCACAAAAACCCTTGAACTTCCAAGAAATCTTAGTAAGGATAAAGCTGGAGATATCCTAGTCACTGACATCAAAATATTCTGTAAAGCTCCAGTCATTAAAACAACATGGTTCTGACCAAGAGGTTAGAAGCAGAGCACCTAGAATAAGCCCAATCACTTACAATCAACTGATTTGTATTATTTCAATTATACATAATATATTTCAATGTGGCATGTTCATGTATGCATATTATACATTTTCTCATACTCCTCTATTTCCTTTTCTTTTCCTCCTTTCCACTCCCGAGTTCCTTTCCTCTTCTCCGAGTTCCTTTCTTCTTCTCTAGCAGTCTTCCTGTTACTTCCTTATAGTCTTCCCCCTCTTCCCCAGGTTCCATATATGAGAGAAAATACAATACTTTTCTTTATGAATTTGGCATATTTCATTTAACGTGATTCCAATTCCATCCATTTTCCTGAAAATGACATGGTTTTTTTCTTCTTTATAGTTGAATAATATTCATTTGCATATATATTCAACATTTTTTATCCATTCATCCTTTGAAGGACACTTAGGCTGATTCTATATCTTTAATAATAGGAATTGTGAGGAAATGAATATGGTTATGTATAAATCTTTATAACATGCTAATTTCTTTAGATTTATACCAAGGAGGCTATACCTGGATCATATGTAGTTCCATTTTTATATTTTTGAGGAAACTCCATACTGATTGTCTTAGTGACTGTGCTAATTTATATTCCCACTGACAGCGTAAAAGGATTTTTCCCCCCATATTATTGTCAGCATTTACTGATTTTTATATTTTTGATGATAGTCATTCTGACATGGGTGCAATAGAATCTCAGTGTAGTTTTGATTTGTATTTTGCTGATGAATAAAAATGCTGAACATTTTTTTCATATATTATTGATCATTCATGTTTCCTCTTTGGAGAATGGCCTATTTGGTTTATTTCCCCTTTTATTGATTAGGTTATTTGAATTAGGGTGTGTGTGTGTGTGTGTGTGTGTGTTAAATTTTGAGTTCTGAATATTAATTCTTTGCCAAAAGTATAGCTGGCAAGGATTTTCTCCTGTTCTGCAGATTGCCTCTTCACTTTATTTCTTCCTTTGCTGTGCAGAAGCTTTTTAATTTGATGCCAACCCACTTGAGATTCTTGTTATGTCCTGAGCTATTGGAGTCCTATTCAGGAAATCATTTCCTATAATTGATTATTTTTGACCAAAGTGTCAAAAACACACAATAAATACTGTAATAAATAGTATTGGAAAAACAGAATATCTATATTCAGAAGAATAAAATTATGTCCCTATCACTCACCAAATGCAAAAATTAACTTTTACCAAATGCAAAAATAAAGACTTTAAGACCTGAAGCTATAAAACTATTGAAAGAACATGAAGGAAAAGCTCCATGATATTGATCTGGATAATGATTTTAAATATCACCTCAAAACCACACAAAACAAAATTGAATAGATAAACAGTATTGTATCAATCAAAATGCTTCTTCCTGACAAAGGGAACAATCAGCAGAGTGAAAAAGCAGCCTACAGAATAGGAGAAAATATTTTCAAACTATACATTTGATAAAAGATTAATATCTTTGAGTTAAAGAACTCAAACAACTCAATAGTAAAAGAAGAAAAAAATGTTCAGAAAGGCAAAGAAACCATGCAGATATTTATCAAAAGAAAGGATATGAATGGCCAATAGATATATAAATAGTAAAAGTTCAAGACCTACAATTATCATGGAAATGCGCAAATTGAAACTACAATGGGATTCACTTTTCATCTATTAGAATGACCATTATTGAAAGGACAAATGATAGCAAGTGTTAGGATGTGGAGAAAAGGGAAGCCTTATACACTATTATTAGGGTGTAAAGTAGTATGATTACTATGTACAACAATATGGAGGTTTCTCAAAAAATTAAAAATAGAAATACCATATGATCCAGAAATCCCAATTCTGAGTCTATATCCAAAAGAAATGTAATCAGTATGTCTAAGAGATATCTGCATCCCCACATTCATCATGGTAGGCCAGATTTGGAATCAACCTAAGTGTTCATCACTGGATAAATACATAAATAAAATGGGGTACATAAACACAATGAAATAATATTGGAAAAGAAAATACAAGAAGGAAATGCTGTCATTTGTTACAAAATGGATAAACCTGGAGGACATTATGTTAAGTGAAATAAACCAGGCACAGAAAGTCAAGTACTGCATGACCTTGCTTGTACGTGGAATCTAAAAGAGCCAAACTCATAGAAACAGAAAGGAGACTAGTAGTTCCAAGAACTGGGGGTGTGGGGGAAGGGGTTGGGAAAATGAGAAATGTTGATCAAAGGCTACTGGATAAGTAAGCTATGCAGATCAATTGTCCAGCATGAAGATTATAGTTATTAATGATTCATTGCATTCTTAAAAATTGCTAAGAGAATAGATTTCACCTGTTTTCACCACAAAAAAATAAAATGTGAGGTAATTCATGAACTATTCAATCTAGCTTTTCCACAATGTATACATATTTCAAAACAGCACACAAATACATACTATTTTTGTCTGAGAATTAAAACTAGATTAATTAATTAATACCAAAAATACACTGGACAGTTTGAAACTAAGTATTTAGTTAAATCAAGTTATATAAAAGGATCCTTTAAATATATGGATTGCATTACTTTTCTTTCTATAGATACACAAGCTGAAAAACTTTACTCTCATAAATAGTAGATAGTATGTAAACTTTATTAATCCCAAGTCATTTCATATTTGAACTCTTCAGTTACGTGAAAACCATCACATGGTGATCTGTCATGAAAATTATTTTAATAGTTGACAATTTGATTAGACTTTCTTCAATTATGTTAAATGCAAAAAGAAAAAAAATTGAAGCTACCTAACATGAAAAATGGTGATTATTTTGTCATTAGAGTCAATTAATTTTTTCAGTTTCTTGGAAGTTATCCAAAAACTTCTTACCAAGACTTATTAAATGATAATTAATTTTGCTTGCTATGCTTTCATTTGAAAACACATTGTTTATGGAATGAAACTGTGAAAAACAATTTGCGTCTTGTAGAATATTTCTTTTTTCCCTCACTCTGAACAAAGAGCTCCCATATTCAGGCTCAAGTTCAATGCTTTAGTTGTCTAGCAGGACCTATACAGACACGGCATATAGGCTAGTTACAGACACTCAAGAGTTATTAACCATAATTAGATTCTTAAATACCATTTCATGGTTTAAAAACCTTTAAGATTACAAACATATTTTAACAGTATTAACACACTATTTTGATGTGCAAGGAGGACTTAATCATAATTAAATGGAACAGATTTTCTAATATTATTTCTTTAGTTGAATTTTGGGAACATTTTTGTCTTACAAGCATATGTACAAAGATTTTCCCATTTTACAAAATGAAATTTAGTCTACATGTGAAAAATAACAGCTGAAGAAGAGAAGGTCCTGGCCCACTGGCATAAGAGGGTGTCAAGATCCTCTTAATGACTTAACAGATTATTATTTAAAGTAAATTCACAATATTCAGATAACACTAATTTGTATCTCATATGCATTTGACTTGAAGGAGTAAATAAACAGGAAGCGTTTGACAAGTGACAAGGAACAGAAGCCTTTCATTTGAATGAAAAATGAGAATGACTTTACTTATAGCTTTCAATAAATCTCCTGGAAAATGTAATGAAACTGTTTCTTCAACGAATCTGAATGAAATTTAGAGAGTATTTTAAACATTAATTAGATTCTTTGATAAGTTTTCTTTTGTATGAAAAATGTAACTTTGATCTGTCAAAAGAAAGTTTTTAACTTCATTAATATTTTGCAAAACCTTGGAGACATCGATGTATTAGTTTCTCTAAGCATTTTCTTTTATAGAGAATGTAGCAAATGCCTGCTCCTCAGAGACTAGGTAGTTACAAGTCTTGGGAAATTTCATTCTAAGACACAGGGGTAAGTCACAGAACCTAGCTGTGAACTTGTCATCAGGAGAAAATTAAGGCTCTGCTGGCTTCAATATTTCTTACTAATTCTCCTCCTCAGAAGTGATGCAATTTTAGAAAGTCTGAAAAGACAAATGACAAGGCCTTGATATTAAAACAGCTATCATTCCCTCTGCCAACCACACAATACATTGGAATTTAAAATGTCCCAATGTAGGTCATGATGTCCCAATTTTCCATTCACCACTGGGCCTTAAAAAATGCACATCTGTTTTATTAAAACAAATTTAGAGAATTGAGGATCTTCCTTTAATATTTACCATGTGCACATATGTTTTTGAAGTCTAAATATTCTGCCAGCAGTATGCAAATCAGACTTCCAGGTCACTGTTTTAGTTATAGTACAATACTTGCTTGAGGTTTACGAACATGCTTATCTATTTTCCAAAGCTATATAAAAAGCACAAGCTGTTCTCTTTGCTTTAAAAAGCCAATTGCTTCATCCTCATCTAACAAATCTACACTCCTTCCACGTATTTAGCTCACATATCTTCTGTTGTGAAATGATCTCTTACCCTGAGGCTAGAGGAATGGGAGTGTTAGATAATTTCATCTTCTCCATTGTTCTCAATAGTGTTTGCACATAAATCGTTATGTAGTTACCATTAGTGTATTATAGCCATTTGTATGGAAGCCTCTTTCCTCCATTACATGTCGAAAATTTCTATTTGAAGATTGAGTGATGTATGCCTTCCTATCTCTAACATTTTCATGATTCCTGCCTTAATATTGGTGTTCTATAGATTAATAAGAGTTGTATGAGTGATTATGGCCACTACCATACACCCCAAAATGATCAAGCTAAATTACACACCAATAAAATCTCTTTTAAAGCATTCTATCAAATGCTATTTAACTTTTGCCCAAAGGTATTCAGATATAATGATACTACTTTGGCAGTCCTAGAACTCTCAGAATATTTCCTTTATTTAGGGACCAACTGTACATCAGTGTAATTTCAACATTGTGTCTGTGTTCTTCCATCTGGGGAAGCAAAATGCACCAACTGGTGCTGTTTCATGACAGTTCTATTTTCTTTTCATTCTCCTTCTCTTCCTTCTTTTTCCTCATTTTTAAGATCAATTATTCCTTACCTATCTCAGATATTCTAAATATGGAATAGTATGCAACATTGGAAAATCGTGGACATTTTTGGGCATTTTATATGCCTCTGTTGAAATATGATCCCTGAACCAAAAACATTATTTCAAATACTCTGCAATTAACCCAGACAATACTAGCTACACTGCCCCATCATTTTCATTTAGTAATTCTACCATAGATCCAAATGAAGATTATGTAACTAATATTATTACTGCTTAAAATTCTGTGAAATCTTAACTATACTATCTATGCCTGTGCTGATGCTTACTAAATGAAAATGTCGGTGCCTCTTCTGATCCAAACCCTCCTCTGACCCACAAATCCTGGGAGCTATTGATCAGATCTTTTCCTATAGCTTTTCCTATTCCAGAATGTCATATAGAAGTAGTTATACAGAATTTATGCTTCGAGTCTGCCTTCTTCCCTAGCATAAAATACTTGAAATTAATCTGTGTGATATGGATAGTTTGTATTTTTCAATTGTTGAGTAGAATTTTCTTGTGTGAATAAAACACAGTTAATTCATTAATTTACCAATGAAAGAACATTGAAGTAGTTCCAGTTTTGAGATATTATGAATAAAACTTTCATAAACATTCACTCATGGATTTCCTATGAACTTAGGTCTCATTTCACTTAAGTCCCTAGAAATGGGATGGATGGGATCCTTCAGTGTGTATTTAATTACACTACATGCTGCCAAGCTGCTCTCCATTTGCCTTCTCATTAGCAATGTTTGATAATTCTAGTTGCTCCACTTGGAAATTGTTGTTGCACCCATCAGCCTCACTAACACCTGCTTCTTATTTTACTAATTTCATTCTAGTCATCCTAATATGCGTACAGTGGTGTATCAATGAGTTCAACATACTTTTCCTTAATATTTAACATTGTGAAATATCTTTCTAGTGCTTATTTGCCATTTTCACTCTTTTTGTTCACATCTCTTGCCCATTTGGGGGGATGCTGGGGATTGAACCCAGGGCTTCATGCATGCTCGGCAAGTAAGTGCTTTAACACTGAGCTACATCTCAAGCCCTTCTTGTGCACATCTTAAAATTGAGTTGCTTGTTTTATTATTAATGAATTTTGAGATTTCCTTATACATTTAAGTATATATTCATGCTTTTAAAAACTACATGTTTTGCAAGTAGTTTCTCATATTTTGTGGTTTATGTATTCATTTTCCAAATAGTTTCTTTCAAAGTGAAGTTTTCGGGTTTTCATGAAGTTCATCTTAACTTACCATGCTTTTTCTTTTTTGTGAATTATACTTTTTGTATTGTATCAAAACATTTTTTTGCTTTGTTTTTCTTTTTCAAAAATATTTTGGCTGTTTTAGGCGACTTGTTTTTTATATAAATTTTAGTATTAAATTTGAAATTTTTAAAAAAAACTTGCTGTGATATTTTATTGGGATTGTAATTCATCTGTAAATGAGTTCAAGGAGAAATTAATATTTTAACAGCATTGAGTTTCAATAGGTGAACACAGCATATTACCTCTTTAGCTCTTCTTTATTTATTTTAGGAGGTTTTTTTTTTCCATTGTAAAACACTGCATTTGAACTTGGTGCTCTTAGGAAACTGAATCTCCAGATCACAGTATTTATAAACTCATAATTAAAAGGGGAGAAAAAACTTGAATGTGTTCTTATGTGACTTTCTCTATATAGTGTAATATGTGAGACAAATTACTTTTTCTAATGAAGTCATCAAACAATATACTACCACAATTAAAATACATTTTTATAATTTTAAAGGATTGAATTTCATTTATATATTCTAATTTGAAAATGGTGGAATTATCTAAGAAATTCAGATGTTTAAAAACACCACTTTTATTCTTAAAAAATGTATCTCGATATCGGCTCTGAAATTTTATTGTTCTAGCAAAATATGAATGTAATATTTAATTAAACACACAATGAAATATCCAATTGAAAATTGACCATGATACTAATATTTTTAAACATAACATGTCCTTAGAAATGTTAATAATGTAGAGTGTCAGTGTGGACATAGCAAAATATTTAAATTGAACTTGCTCATGATTCCTACTACAATGTATACAAGAAAATTTTGTATATTGTAAGAAATGTGAAATATTCATATGTAAACATCATATATTAATCGGCAGCATATCAATTATTGAATTAAGCCATTATTTAGCTTTTGGATGTGACATTAAGTCTTACAGATGGCATCCTACCACCTTTAGTAATGGCAGCCTGTCTAAAGAAAACCACTGAACATTTGATTGTTCAGACAATCAAAGAGTGTTTATGGCTAATGATCCAGTTGAATTTCCCTGGCTTTTGACACTAAACACAAAGGAAAGAGAAACATTTCTACTTCATTGAATATATTATCTAGATCCTTTTAAGTCTGGAGATATTTTGGGGTTTGATTCCAATGAGAGGAAACATGTACTGTTTGTTAATAATTGAGATATTCATGTTTTCTTACTTCAAGAAAAGCCCTTTGTCCAATAATACTGTATAATGCTGCAGATTACTATTGTCATTTGAGTATTTTCCTATAACTTGTGTGATACAATAGTCATTTGCATACATTCTTCATGAAAAATCTTGCATTTGCAATGTGAAAAAAGCATGGAAATGGCACAAAAGAATGTATTTCTTCTTATCATTGCTCTTTAATTTTATTTTATTGTTGGCCTTTTTCTGTTTGAATTATAATAAATTGTGTGAGTTTCTTAAAAGATGTCTATTAAGGAAGTAAGACTATTTTCTCTCACAGGCATATTTTTACTTTCTTCTTAGTTTGAAAAGTTCAATAAAGTGAGAAAAATGAATTGTTGTTTTATGTGATGTTGGATTTTCAGTAACTATTTTAATATTAATTCTTATATTGCCATTTGCAAGTCTAATAAGTGATTTGCCATGTAAACCATCAGCAAGTGCTTGATAACGGAATGATGAAAGACAATAGCTCAGAATAGTGCAGTATTGTTATCTGTTTCACAGATGGCAAAGCATCCACAAAGAAGATGAGAACAGAGGCAACAGAGCATGTGTCCTGTATGGCTTTCAGTTTAGCTTGCATTACTTTATAGTTGGATTTTGTAAGCTAGAAGGTGTCTGTTGAAAGTTGGTGGATTACCCAAGACTGCCATCATCATCTCCTGATTCTCAGTTTTAAATTTTGGTTTGATTTGTTCCATTTAATCTCAGGAACACTGTCACTGGAGGAGCTAATTCAAGGAACATAGAAAATTTTCAAACTGTATTAATTTCTATACTTATATTTATTAATTGCTAAAATATATGAAAATTATTTTAGTAGGCACAAGGAAGATACAAAGTAGAAATGCGTACTACTTAATATGCATATATTTGTGAAAATATAGAAACTAGCATTGTAGTCATCAAGGTACATACAAAATGTATTAAGACTATATTAGAGTGATTACCTATAGCTAAGAGGGTAAAGAGGGTTAAAAAGAACATAGAACATCCTAATAAGTTTGATTGGTAATTAAGAATCTATAGTATATATTCATGGTACCTAGAGTATGGGATATAAAAGATAGTTTGAAAATGCATCGTATTTTTAAGAACTTAGTAGAGCCAGTTTTCAACATACGTGCAACTCATTTTCTGTACCTTAGGTACTGACATACTCAAACTACTCTTACCTAAGCCCAATTTTGGATTTTATACATATGATAGTGATTGACTCTTTTTATGTAGAGCATATGTCTCATACAATAGTTTTAGGAATATTGTCATACTTTGTTACGGGAATTTTGGCATTTGGAATGTTTCTTTTCTTAAACATATCCTTAGGCAATTATGTAATGAAATGAAAATAGGAAAATGGAAGTGCTGATATTAGTGATAATATATTTGAGGTGTAATGGGAAATCTTCAGGTGAGTTGAAAGGGTTGAATCTCTGTATTCTATGGCATGTTTATTGGGCATAAATTCTTCAATTGTCTGTTCAGTTGTTAATAAATTAAAGATAATACACCAAAAAAGAATATATAATATAATGTGATATATAATTTTGGTATGTTGCATTTTCTGTTCTAACATGGACCAAATTTTGCATATCTCTTGATGTTAGGCTGCTTTCGAAAAATTATCTAATACATTATGTTTGTCCATCAAACTTGTTTATTCATTCTACCTACTTCCTGTTATACTTGCTGTTCACAAAGCCTGGACAGAGGAAATTGGAGCAAAAAGTTCTTGAAATAAAATCAGGACAATTTACATTTGAAGTTTAATGAACATTGAAGGTACCAGCCCTATTCATTCAGTTCAGTTCAATGTAGGGAGATCTAACCACTTTTCCACAAAGAAAACACAATTGTAATATTATCCCCAAAATGTTGATATTTCAAATATCATTGAAATGCATTCTGTGGGGAAAATTATCTGTCAGAACACTGGCAAGGGCAAGCCCTCCATAAATGGGAGCTGTCAATACTCTGCCTTCAGTATACTTCAGTGTGTGACATTTGCAATAAACTTAGTAAAAGAAAAATAATAACAGCGTGTTCAAAGAGGCTTTGTATTGTATGTCTAAAAGACTTTCAAGAACACTGAGCAATTATAGTCTTATTATAATGTATATTATCAAATACACTTAAAACTATCCTAAAATATCATTATCATATTAGTTATTGCTCCACACTTGTAAAAGATTGCACAACAGACCATTTATATAGCCATTTATTCTTTTATCCTGATATCTGCATGTAAATTGACAACCAAAATGCTTTCAGGCATTATCCAACATCCATGCACTTAATTTCCCCAAAGTAAAACAAGGTAGAGGAATAGTAATGAAGTGTTAAGCTACAAGATCGGAAGATGGAGATGGAGATGACTAGTTCAAGATTAAGACCATCTTTACTTTTTTAAAATGTATTTTAAAATAAATTATTTTGGAATAATTTTAGATTTACAAGGGAGTTGCCCACACCCTTCAGCTAGTTTTCCCTCATGTTTGTATCTTACATAACCATATTTCATTCATCCAAATTAAGAAGTTAATGTTGATACATTACTCCTAACTAAAGACATTATCTGGACTTGGAGAGTTTTCCCAGGAACATTCTTCCTCTGCTCCAGGATCCAATCCAGGGTGTAACATTGCTCTTAGTGGTTTTGTCTCCTTAGTCTCTCCCATTAGTGACAGTTTCTCAGACTTGCCTTGTTTTTCATCATCTTAAGAGTTTTGAAAATCAAGTAAGTTTCCCTGTTTTTATGAGCTTGACACTTGAAGAGTCAACTTTGCAGAATATGTCTCAATCTGGGATTGTCTGGAGTATTTCTTACACGGGGCTTCCAGGGCTCAAGGGAAACAATAGTTCTCAGGTAAATGTCCTTCTCACATCATATTAGGGGATGTCCAAAATACCTGATGATGTTACATGGGTCACTTGGTTCAGATGGATTTTGGCCAGTTATCTCTACTTGAAAATAACATTTTCTATTTCATACTCTATTCTTGGAAAGCAAATTGCTTATTCTAACCTACAAAACAATTTTTTTTACCTTGAATATTCCAAGAACTTCACTAATATTAGGTTGGTAGATTAATGTACTCCACATTTTCATCTGAAAAATGACAGCAGCAACACACCCAGGATTCCTGCAAACGAAGACGTCTTTCCAAAACAAGGAAGAACTAGAATTTGAGTTGCACAACATCTCTTCGTCATTATTCATTTCTCTGTTTTTTGCCACACTTCTAGTGAGTGTACAGATAACTCAGAGCTTCTAAAGTGTACTTGGGTTGAACAGTTTCCATTTAACAGAGTGCCTGTCACCCTGTAAGCTTTAAATGAATAAGCAATTATATTATTCATTCACTCATTTGGTGTGATACTAAGTCTATGAAACAAAGAGCAGAAATTTACCTATCTGGAAAGGAAATTCACAAAAGTTAAATAGAATTGACTTCTGTAGTGTAAGAGCACATATAATTTTATTAGAGTGGATGTTTATAAAACAAAAAGCAGTGTATTTGGAAGTTTGAATTGCCTGTGCAAGGTGTTTTCATAGCTGTTTCTTTTCTTAATACACTCAGCAAATATCTGAGAACATGGTAAAAATATCACTAAAAACTTATAAATAATATCACAAGCATTTTTCAATCATAAATCATTCAAAAGATGAGTTAATATGTAAAATGGACTGATACAAATTCATTAGTTAAATGATTTTATATTATATTCCATACTCACATTTTTTGTAAAAAAAATGTGTATTTAAATTAAAGCTGGAATTAAAATAATTGGTTTGCAAAATTAAGTAAAATGCATTAATAATATGAAAATTTAATAATTCAGAATTCTGTGAGCATTATGAGAGGGATACTAGGAGTTACCTGGTGTCAGTGATAGCTTGTCACTAATGATGTATCTCATTTATTTCTCCATTTTTCCATTTTGATGAGTAACAATTATTTGTTAGCATTGAATTGAAAGTGTTAAAATATATATCATTACCATTTCTTAATCAAGTTATTACAAAATTCAATTAGAAAGTTTCCGGAAGCTTTGCTTATTAGCATCTTTGGTAATTAAGATATTTAACTTCTAAAAATGTTAGTATAGCACAAGCTAGTGTTTCATTAAGTGAACTATTTGTGTGCTAGACGGAAGCAAGAATCTGGCTTGACACAATCTACTTCACATCACATCTAACATAGGTCCTCATGAGAGGAAAAACACAAAGTAATTGTCAAACCTGTTCAGTTTACACTCTGCTTTTTCTATTAACTACTCCCATCTTGGTACCATAAGGAATCCCTGCCTTCCTTCAAGTTCATGCAATAGGACCTCAGCTAATTGATTGGGTCAACAGACAGTGTAGGCTAAGATAATTATATACTCCCTCCTGAGAATTTGAAATAAGGACACAAGGACTGATCCACTTACTGATCAATTCAACAAGTATGTAAGTTGGAGTCCAAGTCAGCCATGTTTGTCTGTGAGCAAAAGAAGTAGAGAAATCAGCTCCATTATAATCATCGGAATGCAAACCCAGGGCACCTGTAGGCCAATGACTGAAAGACTCTCATGTGTTGTTTCAGATTTGAAAAAGAAAAATTGAAACAGAGGCTGGAAATTGCAGTGAGACAGATTCAGGTTTAACATAATGTAAAATCATACAAAAACATTTTTGGAAAAATATAATAGTTGAAAAATGAAAAAAGATTTCCTTACTGTCTCCAGATTTGTTCCTTACTAGAAGTCTTCAGAAGTCTTACTAGAAGTCTTACTAGAAGTCTTCCTGCACCTATCGTGGAATAGTTTACATTGAGAAGCTTACCTAAGTGCCCTCGCAGTATGCTACAATTGTGATAATGTGATTACCTGTTTTGGGCATTCCTGCAAGATGCTTAATGATATTGCACAGGAAATGTCATGCTACTGTACAAATGAAAAATATATTCAGACTACAAGTAAGAAAAGATTCTTTCCTCCAAAAGCACACCTTCCATTATGACTACAGAGAAAACACTAACTATAGTGAATGATGCTCATCATAAAACTCTGAGTTCAGAGAGTCAGAACTGAAACAAGGTGCAGTCATTTCTGGTCTGAACAATTAAATCTTTAGTCTATGAACATGTCCATGAGTAAGTTCTAAGAATTATCTGACACAGTAATAAGAGCCGTGAGAATGAACATTTCAGTTAAGTCTAGAGCTCATTGGACATGAAAGAACCCTCTACCTATCTCCAGAAGAGAATCCAGAATTGCTGAATCATCATTCAGCAATTTCATGTAAGGATTGTCACTAATTTTGTGTAGAACATCTGGAAGTTAACATTAGACTCTACTGGGTGTTCTGCACAGCTTGAGCTCATTAGTATGTATCAAAAAACCTATGTAGCTCTTCCTCCATAGATGGATTATGTACATCTAATCAATTCTTCACAGAATCCTTTATCAATGAGCCATTATAAGTTATTTTTTTTAAAGTATTGTGGTTGAACAAACATTATATCTGTCTGTTAGATTCAATATGTGGTCCCAAGGATGATCCTAATCATGTAAGTAACACCCATATGAGACCTTGGATTCTGTCTGTCAAAACTGAAGAAGACTCTAGAAAAGTAAAGAAAAAGAATTTTGTGCTAAGACAAATTGTAAGCTAATGAGTCACCGGGAAAGTTTAATTTAATATTGAAGTTATTTCCAAGACTGCTGCACTTGGAGAAGCTGATTTCTTCCCCAGGCAACTCTTTCTGGGAGAACTAGTTCTTGAAGGAATTCTGTTGAAGCAGACTCAACTTTTTGTTGTTTTATATAAGTTCCTTGATAATAATATTAACCTCACTTACTCCAACTTTTTTTATGGAATACATTACACATCTCAGGAATATTTACCTTCACTAGGTTGTGACAGACTTGATGTGACCGTGGTAATTATGTATTTTGTGTATGTTGAAGAAGAGGTGTTCAGTTTTGGGGGGGGGGAGTAAAAGGATTTGGTACTGTGAAAGACAGATTATCAGGAATTTCCAAAATCACTGATTCAAAGTCAGAGAACAAGAGGGCATTTCTATGAATTTGATGCATAGAGATATCAGTTGGCATTTAAATAATACAATGGACCTAATTTGTGTGGACATATGTTTTAATTCCTCCAACAGATAATCATCAGTTGACTGGAGAACTCCCACTGATCCTAGTGATGTTAAATTTGAAGACTTCTCAGCTATTTACTACTCAAAATTTGTGTGAACCTCAAAGTTATGCAGTTAATTGTTTTTCTTTCTAAACCAAATTTCACTCATGAGGCACTCTGCCAATCCTGGATAACAGGAAAGAAATTGTTTATTCCTTCTTGCTCTGGGCTGCAGCTTAGGCACAGAGTTTTAGAGTGGCCTTTGCAAGGTGAACACAAACTCCAGTTCTCAAGATTTCGTAGTGAATGAACTCATATTTATTAACTAGGTTATTATAGATGTTTTGTCATCGATTTTAAATATTAACAATTTTCTTAATAAAAAAATCACATGGGCAATTTAGTATGACATTTATTCTTAGGCTTACTTTGTTTTTTAATTTTTAAAAATTCATTCTAATTAGTTATACATGACAGTAGAATGCATTTATACATTTTGATAAATCATATGTAAATGGAGTATAATTTCTCATTTTTCTGATTGTACATATTGTAGGAACTCAATGGTCATGCAGTCATACATGTACATGAGGTAATACTACGTGTTTCACCCTGCCCACCCCCATAATCCCTCCCCTCCCTTCACTTCCCTCTACCTAGTATAAAGTACCTATACTTCCCTAGATTCCACCGCTCTTACTGTGAATTAGCATCCGCATAGCAGAGAAAACATTTGACCTTTGGTTTTTTGGGTTTGGCTTACTTCACTTAGCTTGATATTCTCCAATTCCATCCATTTACCAGCAAATGGTAAATCATTCTTCTTTAAAGCTGAGTAATATGTGTATACCACATTTTCTTTATCCATTCATCTGTTGAAGGGCACCTGGGTTGGTTCCATAGTTTAGTTATTGGGAGTTGAACTGCTATAAACTTTGATGTAGCTGTGTCACTATAGTATGCTACTTTTAAGTTCTTTGGGTGTAAATGGAGGAGTGGGATAACTGGGTCAAATGATGATTCCTTTCCAAGTTTTCTGAAGAATCTCCATACCGCTTTCCATATGGTTGCACCATTTTGCATTCCCACTAGCAATTTATGAGTGTACCCTTTTCCCCCCACATCCTCACCAACATTTGTTGTTGCTTGTATTCTTGAAAATTGCCTTTCTGATTGGAGTAAGATGAAATCTTAGAGTAATTTTGATTTTCATTTCTCTAATTGCTAGAGATGTTGAACATTTTTTCATATATTTGTTGATTGGTTATATATCTTCTTCTATGATGTGTCTGTTCAATTCCTTAGCCCACTTACTGATTGGGTTATTTGTTTTTTTTATGTTAAGTGTTTCGAGATTTATATATATATATATATATATATACATGTATATGTATATATGTGTATATATATATTTATTTATCTCTAGGATTAATGCTTTATCTGAGGTGCATGTGGTAAAGATTTTCTCCCAATCTGTAGGCTGTCTCTTCACATTAATTGCTTATTTTGCTGAGAAGAAGCTTTTAAATTTGAATCTGTCCCATTTATTGATTCTTGATTTAGTAACCTCTTGTGCTTTAGGGGTCTTGTTAAGGAAGTTAGATCCTAGGCTGACATGGTGAAGATTTGATCCAACTTTTTCTTTAAGTAGTCCCAAGGTCTCTGATCTAGTGCCCAAGTCTTTTATCCACTTTGAGTTGAATTTCATGCATGGTGAGAGATAAAGGTTTAATTTCATTTTGTTACACGTGGCCTTCCATTTTCCCCATCACCATTTGTTGAAGAGGCTATCTTTTCTGCAGTGAATGTTTTTGGCACCTTTGTCTAGTATGAGATAACTATGTTTATGTGGGTTTGTCTCTGTGTCTTCTGTTCCGCTTACTTTGTATTAAACACACATTCTTTCACATAAAATTTATTTCATGATCTAAATATGATGCTGTCTAATTTGCACACCTCTTGAAATTTCCATCTTTACTTATTGTATTACAGTTCAATGTAAATTAGAGTATTAGGCCTTCTGCAAACCTGAGGCAGCATGAAGGTCCCTCTTCAAACCCCAATTTTGTTATCATACCAGAAAGATTTCAGACATGTCACTCAGAATAGCAGGCATGAATTTATTAAAGGAATAGGAAAAGGGAAAAGGTGACACTTTGAAGGGAGAGAATGGGTCCTTTCAGAGAAGAGAAGCATGGTGTGGCTTTCTTGCCCATCATTTCCCAAGGAAATTTCCATAGAGTCCCACCCAAATCCACCTCTTGACTTTTGACTGACACCAGGATGGCATCAGACTCATCAAATGACATCAGTATCATCAAATGAGACCCACCTGCCATGACAACTCTAGATCCCTTTGACCCATGCCGATTGTTTCTAACTGGAACCTGATCTTAAAGATGATGTGGTTAGAGGGAATTATCCTTACCTCCCTGAGTTCTGGGATCTGGTCTGTGTTAGGGTCACAAAAGTTCCCCCATCAAGGTAACTCGTGCTCTTCTTATTTGCATTTTGTGGCCTGCATTTCTTCTGCAGGTACCAGGTTGTTTGCTGAGGAATGTAGCTATCACTCATGTCTCCCTCTTCCCTATCAGGAGAAATTAAGTCTGAATGTCTATCTGCCAAATAACTGTAAGTAAATTCTTTAAAGCGGGATACATCTGTTCTTTTTTATTTCCTCAGAACCACTGAATTCCTAACATTTATTAGGAGTAGGCATTTATTAGCATTTGTTAGGAGTCTCACTAAAGAATATGATAATTATTATCATTTCTATTGCAATTTTATTGTATACATGCAAATTTTCAGAAGTGTCCATTATTATGGAATTTGTAAATTCTCTCTTAACTCTACAGCTAGGACTGCATCTTAAAATTTATTCTTGTATGGCAATAGTGGAAGAAGCAGTGGCATTAATATGAGAATGGGAATAAATCTTTAGCTAAGAAAATGACGAAGTTGTGTATTTGTTGGCAAGTGAAGAAACAAAAGGAAAGTGACAGAAACCAAGAGGAAGAGTGCAGATGAAATAAGCTTAGACTCCAGCAAAGTCTCTTTTCAGCCAGCTACTAAGTCTCTGAAAACAAAAGCAAAAGTGCCATAATGGCCTGAAAAAGTGGTCTTTTGTACAGACCTCTTACTAGTAAGCAAAAATTAATGAATTCTTTTGACATAATTATATTTTCTAATTTTAGCAAAAGATATATCTTAACTGTTGTGGTTGCTGGGACTTAGAAAACAATCCACCCAAAGTATGGCTTAGGGTCAATCTGAGTGCTTTAAATTAAACAATCAAGGTCTTTCTGATCTTCCACTGCCTTCCCTCTAGTCCCTCTTTATCCCCTCAAGTGGATGGGGAGGCTTTCCTTGAATTTCTTTTATCTCCTTTCAGACTAAATACTCCAGAAAGATAAAATTGAACTTTTAATCTGGAAATCATTGTGTTAGAGTGAGGCTAAGACAAATTTTGATGACATATTAAAATAAGCATACAGGCTTAAAATATCCATAAAATAAAACTTGGTTTTTCCATAAAATCAAGGTGGAACCAAACCACTACATAACACTAACCTTTAAGAAAAAGGAAGTTCACCAATTGTCCTATGGCCTTCATGTTGGATGTGTGTATTAGATTTGTATTAGACTTGCTTGGAAGGAATGGCTAGAATTCAAATACCACTCAGGACATAGTGCCAATAAAGCCAAGATGGTGGAGATTCAAAAGGAGATGTAGCGAGTTCAGTCCTAGAAATCATCCCCTTGTGATGGAGAGTCCAGAGGTAGACAGGTACCTGAATCTGAAGGAAGGAGGTTGGAATGGAAGCAGACATAGAAGTATGTGAGGATGGAGAGCCATGCAGTAGTTCATGCCTCAAGCCTCTGCACTTACATGTGTTTGCATGCTTGGGGGTGGGGAACTGGGGACATTAGTAAAGATGTAGCTCATTCAAAGTGAGGACCGGGGTTAGAAACAAAGGGTTTACCTACTAGAATAAAGGATTCACTCACAACTGACTGCTATTTGTTTTGCCGTCCTATGCAGGTTTTTGTCACTTTGGTTGTGCCTGGTAGTTTAAGCAAAACTGAAAAAAAAAATAGCTTTGGGATTGGTTCAGAGTTCTGTTTTATAACTATTTGCTGTGTAGGAATGGCAAGCTATAGCAAAGAATCTTTGGTGAGGAGAAGTTCATCTTATGGATTTCAGTCTGCAAAATACATGAGACAGAGAATGGCAGAGAGATAAGGAGTAATGAAGGATGAGGATAGCAGTCATTATGATGTAGAACATGGAACACAATTTGCAACATAATTGGACTGGAAAGAGAAATCAATAAAAGAAAAATATGTTGGAATTTAAAATTTTCTGATAGGTGCTTATTTAGTAATACTCAGTTAAGCAACAAACATGCATTAGATATTATATTCATTGCTAAAGACATCATGTTTAACCCTAGAGAAACTTCACTCATTCTCAAAGATCTTATTCTGTATTCAGGATAAGAAGCAGAATCAATTAATAATCAGAGTGAAGCCTCATACAAGTAGCAATGGTGGAGTAAAGCCAAGATAAGAATGTTGAATGAGTTACCTCAAGTAAATGACACTAATAGGAAAGAAAGAGAGGAGTATTGAGCCATGTGCCCCCAGTATAGGGTGTGTCCAGGAGAGAAATATCAGAGGCTATTGTGTTGCATAGCTCAATAAGGAGATCTTACAATTGTCGGGAGTTTAGCATGAAGGCATGAGCAGGGATCTAGAAAGAAGCAGCAAAATTAAGCAAGACCACCAGTCTAGTCCCAGAGTGGCACTTGAGGTAAGTAGGGTGCAAAAGCCTGAGCAGAGCAGCTACTTCTGCAGAAAACTGCAGAGTAAGCAATGATAAGGAAGGCATAAAACATTCACCAAGTGAATAAAGACAGCAGAAAAAAAAAATCATGGGAGGGTAGAAAGGAGAACTAGAGAACAATGTCCTCTGTCCTCCATAATAAACTAAGAGGTGCTGGATTTTTTTTCTCCACTATCTTATATTTTCACCTTTGAACAATGTGAGTATTTTAGTTGACTCAGTCCTGTTAGTCAATGCTGAATTGAATTCTAAGGGAGAATTTCTTTCTTAAATTAAAAAAAAAAGTTTTGTATCTCTTATCAAAATTCCTGCCAAGTATATTCTTAGCATTTAACAACTACAAATAGAATTTTAAAAGCTGAACAATTTTGAAGCCTAGGTGATATTCAGAACTTTTTAATAAAGCATGACTATTTTAAGTCTAATGAAATCTGCCTTTGACATTTTGAATATTTTACTATGTCCTTGTCCTTTTCAAAATGACTATTCATTTTTAACTCCAAAAGTTAGCTTGAACAGAAATGCATCCTTGTGTAATACACCCCACCCTTGTTGAGGCAAGCTTAGAATCTTAGGTGTTCTGAACTGCAAGGCACTTATAATAACCAATTAAAATTACAATACCAGGAAATTTTACCTTAAATTTACACCATCTCCAAAAATAATTTTAGGAAAGCAAGCAATTTAATGTGGACATTATTTTTGTTTTTAGAATATTTTTTCTTGTAAAACAAAATTTATCTTAGGATGTGGTATAGATTAAATGTTTATGTTCCCCTTCAAATTCATATGTTGCAATGTAGTTCCCTATGTGGTGATATTTAGAGGTGGGACTTTTGGGAGGCAATCAGGTTTGAGGACAGAGCCCTAGTGAATGGAATGAGTGACTTTGTAAAAGAGGCCCAAGAGAGTTCCTTTGCCCAGTCTGTCAAGAGAGGTTACACTGAGACAATGACCTTCTCTGAACTAGGAAGCCTGGCCTCACCAGATACCAAGTCTATAAACACCTTCATCTTAGAGTTCCAGCCTCTAGAACTGTGAGAAATAATTTTCTGCTGTTTGTAAGCCACCAAGTCTATGGTATTCTGTTAGAGCATTTTGAATGCACTAAAGGAAAGTAAGTGAAACTATGTAGAAAAAAATCTGCTCATTATTTTAAATTAATTACCATCATATTTCAGTTTAATCTAATGAATTCTTTTTTTAATTGTTTAGTTGTAGATGGACACAATACCTTTTTTTTTTATTTATATGTGCTGCTGAGAATGAACCCAGTGCCTCACTCCTCACTCATGCTAGGCAAGCACTCTACCATTGAGCTACAACCCTAGCCCTAATGAATTAATTTTTATTTTATAAGCTATAGCTGCAATCTTCATCATCAAGGAGTTTCTGGGCAAATCCGGAGACATATTGCTAAGAGTTAGAATCTCAACTTCAGACTTTACTGGTATCCTCCTTGTCAACATCTCTATTTCTAATTTCCTTCTGTGATAAATCTACTTAATATCTTTATCCACAATTTACTTCTCTATCAAACCATGGTGTAGTGCCAACATCATCTTTTATGAGATTTGTTTCCTGGTACAGAGGAATGGACCAAGCGGGATTCTGAGCCACATCCCCAGCCCTGTCTGTCCCCCCTTTTTCCTTATTATTTTGAGACAAAGTCTTGCTAAATTGCTTAGGCTGATTTGAACTTATGATCCTCCTTCCTCAGCCACCTGAATCACAAGGGTTATAGGTCTACACCACCACACTCAGCTCTTACAAAATTTAAAGTGTTAATTTAATAGGATATTTAGCCTACCACTTGATTCCTACAGAAAGCTGTCACACACACATGCATGTGTATTTCCTATTAATATAGAAAGTATTTTAAGATTTCAGGAATGAGGGCTGGGATTTAGCTCAGTTGGTAGTGTGCTTGACTCACAAGCACAAGGCCCTGGGTTCAATCCCCGGCACCGCAAAGAAGAAGACGTCAGGAATGGAATTAAAAGCTCATTTCCTTCTAAAAATACATAGTACTATAAAAATCAAAGTCTGTGTATGAAAATAAGGAAAGGAACCAACTTTTGCTTAACATGTGTGAAACATATGCTTGATTATATTGTTTAATCTTTGTATCAGTTTTCAAGGTATGATTTTATCATTTTATTAAATAAAAAACTGAGAGTAAATGATTGAATACTTTTCTCAAGGTCATAAGTTAGTGAATAACCTAGACAGAATTTAAATCATTATGTGAAAGACTCTAAAATGGATGCTTTTCCCACTGGTCCTCATTAACAAAACTTGGGTGTACACAATAGAACTTTTCTAAATGGTATACACTGAACATTAATTGGGTAAAATATCACAGCTGCTTGTTCAATTGCTGTAGTGGTTTGGGTATGAGGAGTTGGCCCAAAACTCCAACATGAATGCAAGAATATTTAGAGGTAAAAAATTAGATTACAAGAGCTATAAACTATAATTAGTTGATTGTCCCATCTGATGAATTAATCCCCTAGATGGATTAACAATTTGAATGCAATAACTGGGTGGTGACTGTAGGCAGATGGGACATGACTGGAGGAAGCAGGTCACTAGGGGTGAGACTTTGGGGTTTATATTTTGTTCCCAGTGCCTCAATTCCACTCTCTGTTTCCTGGTTGCTATGAGCTGAGTGGTTTTCCTCTGCCATGATTTTCCTTCGTGATGTTCCACCTCACCCAGACTGAGTGATGGAGTCCTTGACCATGGACTGAACCTCTGAAACCATGAGTCCCAAATAAATTTTCCTCATTTAAGTTGTTTTTGTCAAGTATTTTGGTCACAGCAATAAAAAACTGACATACAGTTTCTATCCCATTCTAGTATTTTTAAAACATTGTATGATTCTACTTTGTGTACAACCAGAAAATGATGATAGTTGTACTCCATTTGTGTGCAATGAACTAAAATTAAAAAAAATACTAATAATTAAAGGAGCATCTCAGTAGATAAACTCAAATAAATAACATTGAAATCTTAAAAAAAAAATTGGAGATATTCACAAAGGAAAGGTTTCTTTTCTGTTCTCCAGTTAATGTTTTCCAGTTTTTTTCCTTTATTTTCCCCCAAACTGTTATTTCTAGCCAGGTCAGGGACAGAAAGAGTGGAGAATTGTTGCTTTCCTGCTTCAATGTCACCTTCAAGGTAAAATAGAAATATGCATATCAAGAAAAATGCATTTGGGGCTGGGAGTGTGGATCAGTGGTTAAGTGACTCTGGGTTTAATCCCCAGTACAACAAAACAAAACAAAAAAGAAATATACATTCAGGTTGGGGCTGTAGCTCAATGGCAGAGTGCTTATTTAGCATGTGTGAGGCATTGGGTTCAATATTTAGCATGACCTAAAAATAAAAACATAAAATAAAGGCATTCTGTCCATCTACAACTACAGAAAAAAATTTAGAAAAGGAAATATGCATTCTAGATTGGTGAATGGATGGAGAAAAGTTAATCTCATGAAGAAATAGAGAGTCTTTCTCCTCCCTGTGAGTCTAGGGAAGATCATGTGATTTGAACTCACCACAGGACATTAGCAAACATGACTCAGGCAGAGGGGTGAAAAGTGACTGGAGATTCCCCACTTGCTGCTGGGAACATTTCTCCCACCCTGTGAATAAGCTGAACTTAACTTTGGGAAGCTGAGAAACCACAGGAGAAAAGCCATTGCAGCCTTCTCTGATGAGATCCCGTAGACCAAGCAACATGCCTACCACCAGATATATGAGTAAGGCCATTCTAGACCAAGACTGAAAGGAGTGTCAAGTCAACCCACAGAATTGTAGAGATAATAAATGTTTACTGTTTACTGTTTCAGTTGCTAAGTGTTAGGGTGGTCTGCAATTCAGCAAAGATGTTATGATAAAACAGACGTTAGATCCATGGCTCTTTGGGGTGTTCAACATGAGTCATTTCTTGTCATTATTTTGTCACTAGCTTTATGGAGTCTGTTGTCAAGACAGAAAGTCAAGAAAATATGTCATAAAAGGTGTTACAAAAACAATTGATTGAATAACATTGAATTCTATAAGGAAGAAACATGTTTTCAAAGGATCTCAGAAGAGTCTTATTCTAATTCTCTCATATTTTTACATGAGGAAATGAAGAGTCAGGGTGGTTGCAGCTGTGACAGGACCCACACCTCTAACAGAGTGGATTTCTTTATGACAGCATTCCTTCCTGCCCACAGCTAATGATAAGGGAGCCATTAAAGGGCAGCTGTTGGATGCAACAAGAGACTTTTCCCTTCCACCAAATTCCTGACTTCTTGAAAACGTGATTACTACACTCTTTCCTTCCTTTATTCATTCATTCATTCATTCTTTCATCCTATTCAAAATCTTTGTCATGATTACAGATTTTTACCTGATCTCTCAGTAAGCTTATCTCCTTAGTTACTCTGTCATCAGAGTGTTTGAACTTGACATTTTCTCTGCCTGGAGCACATAATCCACCCATCTTTGCTTAGCTTCATCCTGAGATTGATCTACCATAAATATGGTGGTCCTTAAGGTCCTCTCAGGGGCCCCACATGCCCTTGTTTCTTTTCAGGGAATTACAGGTAACTTTGGGATTTATAATTTTGTCTTTTCGCTAAAGAGATCTCTATGAATGGTTGAGGAAACAGACACTACTACTCCTGTTGAACACTTGGCATCCCAGCCTAGGAGAGGCAAAAAGAATCAACATCATCCTAAGCAGTTTTGGCGGAGAGTAGGGGGTAAGAAACGTGGAAATTAGAGGTAGGAGTATTTGAAATGGAGATTCTGCAGTCCAGCTGTTTATTCTTGTAGTAGTTATCTGGTCACTTATTTCCTTCTGTAAATCTCTACAACTCTTCACAGTATTATTTAGTAGTTTCTTGAAGTTTGAAATAAAACATTTTGACAACAATAGTATAAAAAACAAAAGCCTGTCTGGGTGGGATGGTGCATGCCTGTAATCCCAGTGGCTGGGGAGGCTGAGGCAGGAGGATTTTGAGTTCAAAGCCATCCTCAGCAAAAGTGAGTAGCTAAGCAACTCAGTGAGATCCTGTCTCTAAACAAAATACAAAATAGGGCTGGGGATGTGGCTCAGTGGTCCAGTGCCCCTGAGTTCAATTCCCAATACCAGCCCCCCCAAATAAAGCTTGTATTCATGAAAAAAGAATACAGTATTGTTGTTTCTTAGGAATATTGATACTATATGTTTTAACTTATAATGTTAGTAAACATTTACTATCTGCCAAAGTAACAATAGTGGTAATACCAATAATACAAAAAACAGAGAACACAATTATGCTTAAGATGCTTCATCATTTTAAAATTTAATAGTTAATTTAGGACTCAGTCAAAGGCAGTGATTAAACACATGAAGCTACAAAGTTTTGTGTACACATCACTGTGAAACATCACTTTACATTTAGATTACGTAGCTGTTCTTCATCTACACTAGTTACACTCATGATTTTAGATTTCCTTGTATACATGCAAAGAGTGAAGTGATAGCTAATAATGCATTAACAAAAGGTGAATTGTTCAATGATGCTTGTTTTATGTTAATATCAACAGCTCCAATGAGAAATTAGTTAATTCTAATAATGATTCAATTTGTTTTCATTCAATTAATGAAGGGCAAAAACCTTCCAGAAGTTAATTCCATCAAAAATTAAATTATTGAAAGAGATGTTTTCAATTCATTTAAAAGTTAAATGAAATTATTAAAATAATTTCTTTTGCATTGATAATGTGAATACAGATTTTGATAGCTCAGAGTATCATAATTTAAAAAAAGACTTTTCATAAAGCATCTATGGAACACAAATTTACATGAAATTGGTGGAGGTGCACTCACAATTCAAAATGCATTTAAACAAGCTGAAGTGCACAAGTAACACTAAATATATATATTTTCATTTTACATATCGTTATATTATTATGTACTATACTATATACTTTATTAATACATTGTATATGCATACAATGTTACTCACACATTTTAATTTTTTCTGCTTTTATTTAGATTGGTAGACCACTCTCTATTTCAATCTTAATTTTTTCTCCTGTGTAGATTAGTAGAGAACAGTGTATGTGTATGTGTGCGCACGCACATGTGGAGAGAAATGGGAGGGAGGAGAAAGAGAAGAGAGACAGAGTGAGAGAGTGAGACTGGATATCAGATTGTTTCCTAGCAGTATTTGTTGAATAATAATAATCATCCATTCATATGTTGATGGACATTGAGGTTGGTTCCATGTGTTGGCTACTGTTAATAATGCTGCATTGAACATAGAGATGCAAACACATCTTCAACATACTAATATTGTTTCCCTTCAATTATACCCATTTATTTTGGATTATACCCAGTACTGGATTCTTGCTAGATCATTTGGTAGTTTTTTTTATTTAATTTGTTTCAGCAACCTCTACACTGTTTTCCATAATGGCTATAATAATTTATATTCCACCAACAGTCTGCAAGAGTTATCTTTTCCCTACATATTGTGGGCTGGAATTGCTATTGCAAATACTTTTTAAATTGGACTACAGAGTATAATGTTAAGCTTTTGAAAAGTTGACCATCCAGCAATATCTTTCTGAAAGAAGTTTGTTGGTCTCTGGTGTTGAAGAGAAATTACACCTGAGTCAAACAGACAAGAAGATTGTATTCAAAACTATTGCTGTAGAGGTCCAGATGATTGTAGTAGGAAAGAGACTGAACCTGACTTCCACTGGAAAAAAGGCAGGAAAGTTTTTAAACACTGAGGTAAACTAAGGTAAACTATTGGAAACATAGTAGTGGATGTTGATGGGGAGTCTGTTCAAGGTGAGGAGGCCATCTGTGCTTGCTAATTGGTGCTTACTGAAGTTGGGCTCCTACCCTCCCACAGAAATTAGGAGATGGGCACTATCTTTCTTTTTTCTTTTCTTTCTTTTTAAAAATTGGTTTCTTTTAGTTATTCATAACATTAGGATTCATTTTTACATAATTATAACAGCATGGAATATAATTTGCTCTAATTCAATCCCCAGTATTTTCACTTTCCCTCTCCTCCTTTTACCCCCTATTCCCTCTCCTCTACTCTACTGATCTTTCTGTTACTTACTTTTAGTTGTTTTTTCTTTCCCCCTCAATGACTGCATTTTAAAGGCATGGCTTCCAGGTCCTTGAAAATGACATTTGCAGTGTGTAAAGCTTGCAGGAGGCTGAGAGAAGATTCATATTTCAAGAGGAAGAAAAGAATTTACAACTTAAGTTTTATAAAGCAAATATTCTTAAGGAAAGGGAAGTCAGGAGGTTGCAGGCAGGAAGAAATCTGTCTCAAGTTTACTGAAGCTGAAGGGAAGCATAAGGCCATCATGGTTAGTGCATCTGTGAGCATCACTCTATATCTGACTTGAAGATAGAGGCACATAAGGAAAATTAAATTATGTACAGTCTCTCCCCACTGAATCTTACAGTTGGGGCAGTTTATTCTTGTCTCACAGGACACAGTCTGATGGTGCTTGTTTGTCCATTTACAACCTGATCATGGGGCTAAAGATTCCTTTTGAATAAATAGTTTTAGTGTTGCCATAAAGTCACACAGCCAATAGGCTCTTTCCCTTGGATAGAGGTCCTCCAGGTTTCCTCTTATAGGAAAGATATTACTTTTTGGCATATTAAAGCCAATGAAGGGGCTGGGGTTGTGACTCAGTGGTAGAGCACTTGCCTAGCATGTGTGAGGCACTGGGTTCAATTCCCAGCATTGCATATCAACAAATGAATAAAAAAAAAGGTCTATCACCATCTAAAAACTATAAAAAAATAAATCCAATGAAAATGTACTTTTCTGCAAAAGTGATGACAATGACAGGATATGACAGCTGCTTTGCTAGAGACAGCTGCAAACAGTAGCTCCACACTGAGCTTAATCTAGCCACTGAACCCCAGCTGTGGTCCTCCAGGAGCTCAACTAAAACCACTGCCTTAGCTCCTTCCCAGAGACAGGATGTCCAATAAAGATGCCAAAAATATTTTAGTATTTTTTTTGTCTTTTACTTTTGACAGCAAACCACACTTACTGATGAAAGTTTGCTTAACATCTTTACTAATTATCTTCAGTATATTAAAAATATTATCCTTCTAATCATCATATTTCTTTTTAAAGGTATTTTGTGCCAATTTAACACTGAGCAAAGGGTAAAATGTATAAGAATAAAATGAGACAATGTTGTTTTCAAACCACACTCCTTGCTTTTCTTAATAGGAGAGTTTGCTCAATTTCTTTAACCTCTGCAAAGCTCATTTTTTCTCCCCTATGAAATTCAAATAAAAACCAGTCACATGCATTGGTGTTAGAAATTTTGTATGTGAAGTATTTGACACATGGTAGGTACCCAGTAGTATTATATTATCTCTATGAGAGACTCATGTGCAGAATAATCATAAGAAGGGAATACTGTTGTTTTACACCTGTAAAGCAATTTTGCATATATCCACAAGATATTCTCAGCCCAGATGTGGACATTTTTCTCCATCTCTATATTTCACTTTCTTAAAAAAAAATTGAAGATGCTAGTACCAAAACAGATGATGAGAGAAATGATGCTACTGCATAACTGATTGGTGACTTCTTTTTAAAGAAGTTATGAGGTCAGGTTCTGATGCTCTAAACTCCAAAGCCAAAACTTTTTCAAGAGTACCCAAGAGACAATGCTTGCTCTTCTTGATGTAGGACAAATAAAGCACTAATCCTTGGCTGATTTTTGGCAGGCAATCTCAAAACTTGTGTAACTTCGAGGTAATGAAATCATAGAAGATATTAAGATAACTCAAGAAAATTTAATCACTTAATTCTTTCTTTTATCCATGAATGCATTTATTCAAATAATATTTATCAAGTGTCTATTACCTAACCAGCACTTTGATAGGCATTAGGAACAAATTTAGAAAATAGGTAATCTTGATCAAGTTCTGCTGCTACCAGGAAATAGTTTCAATACTTTTTTTTTTATCCATTTAGTCTTCACTAGCTTCATGAAGTAGATATTATTGTTATCTTCTGTGGGGGGCATCTCCTGTCACGGCCAGCATGGATGAAGGAAAGGGTTTCTATTGGAGGATGGTGCCAGCTTGATTAATAACTAAGAAACTTATTTAATTAAATAAACACAAAAGCCAATAATCTTTTCAAATTGGTTGATTGAGCTATGCAAAGATATGGTCTCTGACACAAGATGGAGAAGCCCGTCTTCCCTTTATATATAGTCACACAGGTAAAGGGGAAATAGGAGGGGCTTCTTCTGTGATGAACAGGATGGGGTGAAGTTAGGGAAGCCCTTTGCTTAGAGAATTAGCATTTTATCAGGTGGTGAGCCACTTCTGTAAAAAGTCACCTACCCCAGGCTATTTGAAATAGTCTCATGACTACCAGTTCCCGGGAGTCAGACCTCTGTACCCCATGGCTCAGTCAAGCCTGATTCTGCTAAACATGGATGACTTCCCACAATTATTATTTTATAGATAAGAAAATTGAGACAAGGAGAGAAGCTAAATAATACATGCATGATAACAAAAAGGAGTGAAGCCAGAACCCATGCAGTCTGACTCCAATACCCATGCTGTTGAGCATTGTTCCATGCTTTTTCTTAAATAGTGACCCAAATAGATATGGTAACTTCTAGTCACATGTCCAGCATGGGCAAGGGAGAGGGTTTGTGTCAGAGGAATGGGCTGGCTGTAAATTAATCACTAAGAAACTTATTTAACAGAAAAAACTACAGGAGACAACTATCTCTTTTGAATCAGGGGGCAAGAGGAATTGATCTGGCTCTAACAAATGGAGCCCATTTATAGTGGTACAGATCAAAGGGGGACCAGTAGGAGCTTCTTCCATGAGAAACAGGATAGGGTAGAGTTAAGGAAGCCATTCTGCTCTAGCACGTCATGTGACACATCTAGGACATGCAAATTCTGGCGGTGAGCCACTCTGCACAGAAACCACATACTTCAGGTGAAACAATCTCTCATGGTTGCCAGTTTCTGAAATCCAGATTTCTGTGTCTGATGGCTCAACCAAGCCTGATTTTATTTTCTAGTCATGGATAGTTTCCTTCAGTACTTGACCTTACCTAGTGAGAGAAAAAGAAATCAATTAAATAAGCATAATAAGTATAGTAAGCATGTCATTATAAATTTTGTAATGGCACAAACAGGAAAAGGGACATTGTAGAGAGAGAGATCCTGATATATGAAGGCACACAAAGAATAAGAGAAAGTGAGCAAAAACCAGTGCTTCTGGGACACAGAAAGAAAAATGATCAAGGGGTTAGATGTTCAAATCTTGTAAGCCCTACCTTTGGGGTCAGGGAGACCTGTGTTCCATTCCTAGTTCTTCCATTTAAAAATTGTGTACTTCAGGCAAAGGAGTGAACCTCTCTGTGTTTATCCTAAAAGTAGGGATAATAATAGGATATACCTAGCCAAACACAGTGGCACACGCCTGTAAACTCAGCAGCTGAGGAGGCTGAAGCAGGAGTCACACAAGTTCAAAACCAGTCTCAGCAACTTAACAAGGCCCTTAGCAAAATTCTGTCTCAAAATAAAAAGGGTTAGTTCAGTGCTTAAACATGCCTGGGTTCAATCCCTGGTACCAAAAAAATAAAACAGTAAGAGAATATACCATACCTCACAAAGTTCTGAAATCAACAAATGAGTTATTTGATGTGTATCACTCAGCATAGTGCCTGGCACATATAAAGATTAAATAAAGCTTAGTTATTATCTTAATTATCTTAAATTTATAATAAAATTTCAATTCCCCTTACTGAATCTAATTATTTTCCTTAGTTTGAATTAATTTTCTATAATTCATAGTATTAATATCTATAGAGTGGGATGTGAGTTAAATTGTTCTGCTTTCTTCAGCAGATTTTAGACTAGAAAAGTCTTTTCAAAGGTAGTTTAAAATAAGAAATATGCTAATTATCATAAGAAATTATTATAACTCAACTCCACTGCCTACATATGGATATACAATGCTTTTGCAATACAGGAGTGTGTGCGTGTGAGTGTGTGAGTGTGTGAGTGTGTGCCTCTGCATGCTATAATGCAGAGAGCACTTCCACATGCCAGCTGGACCACACCATAAAATTTGACATAATCCTGGTCACCTAGGTTATTCCCCAGAGCACAATTATATTGAAACCCCAAATCACTGGCTCCACTGCTCCAAAGTTGCTAAAACAACCCAAGGAAAACTAGACAAATGAATGAATTTCCCAATTTAGCCTTAGTGATTGCTAAGAGCAATGACTCTCCTTCTAAGGAATGAAGTGGGTTAGTGCTGTGGACTGCCAAAGTAGGTGGCAAATTTCCTCCTTACACAACACTAAGGTAGTTAGTGGGTTTGTAAAAACTCTGTGGAAATGCAGTTCTTCATTTACTTTATTCTCCATGAGTTAATAAAAACAGGAGACGTTCTCTTTTCCTGTTTGTGATCAGGAAGAAGGCAACAGTTATGCTAGAATCACCTCTAAAAGAAGCCAAATGGGCTGAGCTGGTCCAGTGGCAGAGATAGCACAAGTCTACTCAGCAACAAGTCTGAGAAAGACCTTTGTCCATGGATGGAACAGGGGACTTTTTGTGTAGATAATCACCTTAATAGGTTCCCTGCACTGAACACTTAGGAAGAACTGATGGGTAATCAGCATAAGGCAAGAATATGTGGAGACTGCTGATTGAGTAGGTAAGGAAGAGGCTTGAGGAGACAGGATATGCACGATAGGGAAAGAGTGCTAATCAACAGGGAAACTGGCAAGATGCCATAGCAACGATTTTCCCAGGGCTGTGTCATTAAAATGGTCCAAGTGTCTCCTGTGGCAAAAAGTCTTTCATTTCCTGATCCTTCCAATCAGCCTGGCTAGGTTTCTGGTGAGTCTGATGCCATTTGGATAGTTGCTTCATCTGAGGAGCAGGCATGACCACTATGAAAAATAAAAATTATGTAACAATTATCTCTAATTAAGTATGTAGTCTAAAGAAGGTAAGTTCAAGAACTTTGCAATGCTACTGGGAAGACTTGCACATGACTGATGGCTCATTTCCCTTTCCATCTTTATATCCTGGGTTCAGAACACAGCTGTTCACATCTGCCTGTGCCTTCATGCTGCCAATCAAGGCACTGAAGAAAAGGCAGTATGGCTGAAAACATGCCCCACAGCCCTTCAGTAACACCTCAGGGTACTAGCAAGTTGATGTTCCTATTTAGAACAGCCTACCAGAAATTCAAGATAAACACTTTAAATAGAAAACATTGTGAGGATCTTGGCACTGTTGCAAGGAAGTGTGCTGTCACTTATTTTGTTCAAGGGGAGTTTTTTCCCCCAATGTGTTTTCAAAAATTTCTGATCATTGTGTTTAGCTATCCAAATTATCAAAGTCAAATAAATCAGCCTTTCTCTATTGTTATTATCAGTGCAATACTAGAAAACAGATACATGGAAATTTTAATAGCTAATTGCTTTCCAAACCATTTGAGAAATAAATACAACTAACAAATATTCTGCTATTGATGATACGTAGAGTTTCATTAAATTGAAAATAAGGTAAATCCTTCTTTTCAAAAGGGGGTCTAAGTCTTGAAGATTTGAATTACATTATTACTGAACAGTGTGCTTACAATTGATTCAATTTTGAATCAAAGTAATTTATCATTTTTATAAGTTCAGTGATTTTCCCTTTCTCACCCAGTAAGGTCATTAACCTAATCGTCCTGCAATGTAATGATTTCTCTCAAAAGAAAATACCAAGTAGCTTTATTCTCATGTTCCTTTGAAAACTTAGGAAATTTGATTAATTTACAACATTCATACAAGTGATCTATAAAATTATAAAGAATAAAGTATTCTAATTTGCTAATGTGATGGCTTTATTTTACCCAAAGTTCCCTTGATCCAGACATGATGTTGCACACCTGTAATCCAGCAACTTGGGAGATGAGGCAGATGAATTCACAAGTTTGAAGTCAGTCTGGGCAATAAGCAAGACCTTGTTGATATGTGGATGCTAATTCACAATGGAGGGGGAAGTTAGGGAAGAAGAGATGTACTTTGGATTAGACAAAGGGGAATGAAAGGAAGGGACGGTGAATAGGAATAGGAATAATAGTAGAATGAATGGGACGTTACTATCCTATGTGCATAAATGATTACATGATCAATGTAATTCTACATCATGTACAACCAGAAGAATGAAAAGCTATACTCCATATGTGTATAATATGTCAAAATACATTCTACTCTCATGTATAACTAATTAGAATAAATTTTTTTTAAAAAGCATCTGCTTACCTCAATAAGTAAAGAAAAAGTATTTGGGGACGATCCAAGATGGTGGATTAGAGGAAGGCTGCATTCCTACTTGCTCCGTGGATTCCTACTTGCTCGGGATTCAAACAGCAGGAATATGACTCTCAACGAGACTTTATATTCAAAGCACATATAAGGGGTCCCCAGGTGCCTCTCCAGAACCAACTCAGCCGGGCTGGGCTCGGCCCGCCGCGGGCAGCTACCATCCGGAAGCGCCAGACCCTGCAGCTGCTTCGGAGCAACCGACCTGGGTCTGCGCCAGCCAACAAGTGAGTGCGGGTCCCCAGTAGCGCTTTGGAGTCACTGGCCGTGGCTCCAGCACCAGCCGGCGGCCTCCCAGGCAGAGACCGAGCATCTCAGGCTACCTGGGCAGTCAGAGGTGTCCGGGAAACTCTGTGATCGCGGACTCTGGTGGGGAGATGGAACTACCCCACGCCATTTTGGCGGCTTAACTGGCGGAGAAGGCCCATTACCAGCTTCCTGGGGCCTCCAGCTGTGTCAGGGGAGCTCCAGCCGGGAAACTCTGGGAACGCAGTCTCTGGCTGGGAGTGGGAACTATTCTGCCCCACTTCCGCAGCTTCCCTGGCAGAGAGTGCCCATCTCGGGCTTCTCAGGCCCTCCAGCCGCACCTGGAGAGGTTGGCCCGGAGCCCCTGGAATCACTGACTCCGGTGGGGAGGTGGAACTGCTCTGAGTTTGGTGGCTTCCCTGGCAGAGGGGGTCCATTTCCAGCTTCCTGCGGCCGCCAGCAGTGTCAGCAGTGTCTGGAGTGATCCAACAGGGAGGTTTGGGCCTTTGGCAATAGCTTACAGTGTACCCAGGAGAGAGCAACCACCTGCCACTGCCTGAACCCCCAGCGAGGAGTTCAGGTCAGCCTGGGCTCTCAAGCCCAGTGTCTCCATCACTGAGCACAGTTCTGTGACACCACCCCAACTTGAACTAGTGCCCAGGCCCACACCCAGGCCCGGAGTCTACCACCTTGCTGTATCTAATTGTCTATCAACACTAGGCTGCCTCTGCCCAGAAGCATTGATCATTCCCAACCTGGAGGTAGTGGGACAGCACCTTTCCTGGGTCACCGCTTGATCAAACACCGCTCAAGCAACAGAGGGGAAGATACACGAGCACCATGAGAAAACACGGGAAGAAAGTGTCCCAATTAAACCTAGATGATACATCAAGAGAACCCAAAGACAGCATGGTAGAAGGAATGACAGAAATGGAGTTCAGAATGTTCATAATTAAAGTGATCCGAGAAGAGAATGATGTGACGAGAGAGCAGATTCAGGCTATGAATAATCAGTTAATAGAGCAATTGCAGGAAGCAAAAAATTACTTCAATAAAGAGATAGAAATTCTGAGAAAAAAACAAACAGAAATTCTTGAAGGAAACAAGGAAATGAAGGAAACAATAAACCAAGTTAAAAACTCAATAGAAAGCATAATTAACAGAATAGATCACTTGGAGGATAGAACCTCAGACAATGAAGACAAAATATTTAATCTTGAAAACAAAGTCGAACAAACAGAGAAGATGGTTAGGAATCATGAACGAACCCTCCAAGAAATATGGGACATCATGAAAAGACCAAATTTAAGAGTAATTGGGATTGAGGAAGGCGCAGAGATACAAACCAAGGGTATGAATAATCTATTCAAGGAAATATTATCAGAAAATTTCCCTAATATGGTGAATGAGATGGAAAATCAATTACAAGAAGCTTACAGGACACCAAATGCACAGAATTACAACAGATCCACACCAAGGCACATTATAATCAAAATGCCTATCATACAAAACAAAGATAGAATTTTAAAGGCGGCGAGAGAAAAGAATCAGATTACCTACAGGGGGAAACCAATATGGATATCAGCAGATTTATCAGCCCAGACCCTAAAAGCAAGAAGGGCCTGGAACAACATATTTCAAGCTCTGAAAGAAAATGGATGCCAACCAAGAATCTTGTACCCAGCAAAACTTACCTTCAGATTTGATGATGAAATAAAATCCTTCCATGATAAACAAAAGCTTAAAGAATTCACAAAGAGAAAGCCTGCCCTACAGAACATTCTCAACAAGGTATTCGAAGAGGAAGAGACGAAAAATAACAATCTCAGTCATCATGGGGAGGAACTACCCTAAAGAAAGAGTCAATCAAAGGAGAAACAAAGTTAAGCTAAAAACCCTAAAAAAGCTAAAATGACAGGAAATACAAGTCATATCTCAATAATAACCCTGAATGTAAATGGCCTAAACGCATCAATCAAAAGACATAGACTGGCAGACTGGATTAAAAAGAATGACCCAACAATATGCTGCCTTCAAGAGACTCATCTCATAGAAAAACATGCCCACAGACTAAAGGTGAAAGGTTGGGAAAAAGCATACCATGCACACGGACTGAGTAAAAAAGCTGGGGTTTCCATCCTCATTTCAGACAAAGCAGACTTCAAACCAAAGATAGTCAGAAGGGATAAAGAAGGACATTTCATATTGCTTAAAGGTAGCATAAATCAACAGGACATAACAATCATAAATATTTATGCACCAAACAATGGCGCATC
>JAJEJO010001799.1:0-19444 GCA_020662805.1 Glaucomys volans
TGGGAGTACAGAGCTACAGGACAGATGTGAGCTCACCGTCTGGACCCATGACTAGGCTGCAGTTGTGATCATCTCCTTCCACTCCTACTCCACCCTGATGGGTGGTTACTATAATTATCCCCTTTACAGATAAGGAAACTGAAGCCCAGAGGGGAAGTAAGGAGATGGGCAAAAGTCAACGGTGGAGTGAGACTCTGGTCTGGCCTGCAGTCTGGAGGTCTGCTTCCCATCCTGAACACTCCCTCTTGGCCCTGTCAGGAGTTCAAGGGCAGGAGTTGGGTGGGAAAGAGCTCGGAGTCTAAAGACTTGAATTCCTAAAACATCTCTCCACTTGCTCGTTCTGTGGCCAGGCCAGATTGCTCTTCTCTCTGAGCCTCAGTTTCCTCATCTGTAAATTGGACATAATGATTCCCACCTGAATCGTGAGGACTGGGGAAAGCCATTTTCAGCGAGGGAGCATCTGTGAGTGTCCCCTGAAGGCTGCCAAGAGTCCTCTGAATGTTAGAGGGGGTTGTTTTCCTTAACCCCAGAGCCGGAGCAAGGGCAGGAAGAGGGCAGGCTGGTCAGGCAGCCAAGTGTCCCAGAGTGATTGTTCCGCCCTTGGCGTACGTGAAGTCCCCAGGAAAGGAGAGGCAGGGTGGGAGGAAAGACCAAAGCTCTGGGTCCTTATCTAGAATTTTCCCTCCACACCAGAGCCCTCCAGGGAAACAAACTTCTGGACTGTCACCACTGAGTTCCAAGCATTCCAGAGAGCTGAGCCGGGAGGAGGTCTGTCATCGCCTGACCCAGCATCCACCAGAGAGAGGCCTGGATGGGCTGGCTCTTCTCCACCCTCAGCCTCTGGCCTGGCCCTGGCCTGGCCTCTTGTCCAGGACCCAGCCCAGCCCAGCCCTGAGAGTCAGTCCTACCAAGAACTCCAGGTTCCTGCCGCGACAAACACCTGCCCAACCGTTCCGAGGGGCAGCTTTGGAGAACAACTGGAACTTGGGGAGGACGGGGCTCTGGGTTGGGTTCGGTCCCTTCTCTGGGCATCTCTGCTTCTTCTGGATTATGGAGCATTATTAACCCGGAGCATTATTAACAGGGTTCTGGTGCTTGAGACTCAACCTGAGCTTAAGTCACAGTCACCCATGTGCCTGTCACAAGGTCCTGCTCCTCATTCCTTTTTCTGGGCTGCTGGGGAAACAGCTGGCCCTGCCCAGCAGTCCAGGGATCTCGCTTTCCAGTCATCTGAGTGATTCTGTGTTGCTGCATCTTCCTGAATTCCAGGACTTTCTTGTCACCAAGAGCCTGGGAGCTCCCTGAGGACAGTGACTGGGGCCAGCTTCCCCATAGGGCCACTTCAGAGCTCAGCCCAGGGCTGAGCACAGAGTGACTGTCATCAGTGCAGCTGGACTGTCCCTGGGGCCCCAGGGACCTGGGAAAGGGTTCTGGCCACAGACAGGAAGCCCTGCTCCAGGCTCTGCCATACCTGGTCAGAGGACTTTGGGTGAGGCTCTCTCAGAGGCAGCTGCAGCTTTCCAAATGTGCTCTGTGGAGGCCCAGAAAGCCCTGGACAGTCCCCAGTGACCAGCAGGGTCACTTTACCACTGAGCTGCCTCCCCCAGCTGTATTTATTTATTTTAAAATTTTGAGACAGAGTCTAAGTTGCTAAGGCTGACCTCGAACTTGTGATCCTCCTGCCTCAGCCTCCTGAGTTGGGATTACACACCCGGCTCAGCACGATTATTTTGAGATCCACCTACATCAGCACATGTATCGATAGTTCATACCTTTTTTTTTTTGAACCAGGGATTGAACTCAGGGACACTTGGCCACTGAGCCACATCCCCAGCCCTATTTTGTATTTTATTTAGAGACAGGGTCTCACTGAGTTGCTAAGGGCCTTGCTAAGTTGCTGAGGCTGGCTTTGAACTCGCGATCCTCCTGCCTCAGCCTCCCAAGTCGCTTGGATTACAGGCGTGTGCCACCACGCCCGGCTATAGTTCATAGGTTTTTAAGTGGTAATCTATTATGTGGCTTTTCCTCCATTGGTTTATCCATGGACTTGTTGCTGGGCATTGGGCTGTTTCTAGCTTTTAGCTATTATAAGGAAAACTGCTACAAACTTCCATTCACACAGATTTTTACCTGAAGAAGTTGAAACACTAGGGAGAAAAGAACTGGACAAGATGGTCCCTTAAGTCACAGGTCCAGAAGGGCCAGGGTAGAGAGTCCAGGACTGAGGGAACTGGCTTCTGTGAGCTCCCGTGGGTGCCAAGCTTGTGACGATGCCCGTGAAGCAGGTGCCAGTGTTGGTCCCAGCATATGGACAAAGCAGAGAGGCGTGGAAAAGCGAGCGCAGCAGTTCCCTGACACACACCGAGGCCCAGCGGGGCGGCTGCCGCACTCCCAGGCTCAGGGCTGCCAAGCGCTGGTGGAGAGAGCAAGCACTGGCTTCCAGCTCCCTTGACTCACTGTGTGGTGGGCTCACTACCTGTGCTGGCTTTGTGCCCCACCACAGGAGACACCCACCAAGCCTGGGAGGATGGCAAGCAGGGACAGGGGCGCAGCCAGAAGGGAGTCAGTCCTCCCCTGAGGGGCGCCAACCCCTGGCTGGGCAGAGAAAGCCAGCAGGCAGTCCCTTCTTAGGGAGAGGCCCCTGGGCTCTGCACACACGCTCTGTCCCAGCTGGTGACAGTGACTCTGAATTATCACCTCCATTTGAGGATGAGCCCCTGTGGCCCAGGAGGTCCTGTCAGAATTCCGTCAGCTTTAAGGAACAGAAAAGCCCACTGACGGTGGGTTAGGTGACAAAGACAAGAAAAGCAAAGTCGTGTGCATAGGAGCTCCCAGACTGTTGATTCAGGGGCTCTACAGGGCCCTCGGGAGTCTGGCTCTTTCCCTTTCCTGAGCTCTGTCCTCTGCTCCCTCTTCCTGGCAGTCCTAAATGGTTATGGTTCATTGGCCATGGCCACAGGCCAATGAAGGCACCCACAGGCAAACACGGAGTCCACCCCTTCCCCTCTCACCCCTTTAAGGAGGGAAACAATGAGCCCAGTGCAGTGGCACTGGTCTGGAATCCCAGTGGCTTGGGAGGCTGGGGCAGGAGGATCCCAAGTTCGAAGCCAGCCTCAGTCACTTAGTGAGTCCCTCAGCAACTTAGTGAGACCCTGTCTCTAAATGAAAAGTAAAAAAGGGCTGGGGATGTGGCTCAGCAGTTGAGCCCCCTGGGTTCAATCCCCAGACCAGGCCAGCTGGTTGGGGTGGGAGGAGGGAACGGATGGCTGAGGACATGGCTCAGGGGCAGCACCCGTGCTTGGCACACCCGAGGCCCCGGATGCCATCCCAGCACCGAAAAAAAGAAAGAAAAAGGGAAGAGAATCTCTGGCAGCTGCCATCAGGCTTCCCCTCACTTCCTGTTGGCTGGGATCATCTAAACCAATCTTGGGAGGGACATGAGACCACCGGCCCAGATGGTGGGGATCCCTCAATGAGCTGAAGGCCAGGGTGCTGAGAGTGGGCAACCAACACCCCGGTTTTGCTCCTAGGAAGGACAGTTTAGCACAGGAGGAGGTGAGACGTGCCCAAGGGCTCCTGGAGGCAGAGCTGGGCCCCATGACATGCTGAGGTGTGGAGGGGCTGCCTGGACCCTGAGCCTCCCGACATCTTTTTATTTTTATTTTTTGGTACTGGGGATTGAACCCAGGGGCACTTCACCACTGAGCCACATCCCCAGCCCTATTTTGTATTTTATTTAGAGACAGGGTCTCACTGAGTTGCTTAGGGCCTCGCTAAGTTGTTGAGGCTGCCTTTGAACTTGTGATCCTCCTGCCTCAGCCTCTCCCTCCCGACATCATTTTTAAAAAAAGTCTTGGGCTGGGGTTGTGGCTCAGTGGTAGAGTGCTTGCCTAGAATGTGTGAGACACCAAGTTCAATTCTCAGCACCACATATAAATAAATGAGTAAAATAAAGGTCTATCAACATCTAAAAATATTTTTTTAAAAATTGTTAAAAAAAAATGTCTTGGTGCTGGTCTTGCCTCGTGCATGCTAGGCAAGTGCTCTACCACTAAGCCATGTTCCCAGCCCCTCATTTTTGAGGCTGGGTGTAAGCTACCCATGCTGGCCTAGAACCTGCAACCCTTCTTCCTCGGCCTCCTACGTAGATGGATTAGAGGCATGCACCAATCCAGCATCTTCATTATCCTCATTCCATGGAGAGGACAGTTAAGGCTCTTAGGTGGCACCAAAGAGCCTCCCAGGCCAGGCCCAATGCCCACCAGCAGTCTCTGTGTAATGACAGCATTCATCGTTCCTAGGTCGGATGCTCCAAGGGCCAGCCATCTATTATCCCACCACCAGTCAGGCAAAATGCTACTATCATCCCCATTATACAGAGGGAGAAATGGAGGCACGGAGAAGATAAGAAGCTCGCCTGAGGTCATGAGGTTGGATAGCCGTGACACTCGTATTTGAACCTGCTTGGTATTCCTGGATTCCGTCACACCTAGAAGTCAAGCGGGAGGCCCAGGCCAGTGAGTCAGAGGGTGGGTGAGACAGCCTCCAGACCAAATAGGAAAAGCAAGCAGGAACAGTCCACGCTGGATGTTTGGGAGGCCCGGTGGCCTGGTGGGGCTGGGGCCAGACCAGCTGGCAGGCCCAGCAGAGCCTGCAACATGAGCTCAGGAGCCTTGGCCACCTGCCCGCCTTGCCTCTTGCCTCTCAGGTTCCAGGTCTCCTGCCAGTCCCCCCCCACTCCAGGAGCCTGAAGCAGGGAATCAGTCTGATGGACAAGTGCTCACAGGACACCTCATCAGACACAGCTGCTTCCAGCCAAGGGCACCTCAAGGTTCCCAGACAGGGAAACTGAGGCCCCTTAGGCATTAAGGACTGTGTTTGTTTGGTCTATCTTATCCACTGCCTCCCCCGTTCTTAGAACAATGTTGGCCCGTGGTGCTCCATAAATATTCGTAGGATGACTGACTCATTCATGAGCATGGTTTTTCGGAGGCCCTTAGCAGGCAAAGCCTCACAGGACGGAACGCTGTCGGACAGAGCCTCTTCTCCAAACCCTCATAGAAGCAGGAAGACCAGCGGTCAGAGCAAGTCGCGAGTCCCCGGTCAAGGACGCACCCTCCAAGAACAGGCATCCATTTGATCCACCTTCGCCAACCGGCACCACGACACACCCCACACGGGCCTCTTTCCTTAAAAGGCCCGGGCAGACGCAGGTGAAAACTGGGGAGAGGGCTACCAGGCGGATCCTGGGCAACCCCAGGGGAGGATCGGAAAATAAATGGCATCGCCTGTCGACACCGGTCCTGCTGTCTGCACGCCCACGGGGTGTCGCCTCTTCCCCGCTCAGCCTTCCCAGGGCCCCCCGCTGCCTCGGGCCTGCTTTCGGGGTCCTCCCAGCTCACTCAGGGCCAGCTGGTGTGGGGAGCCGCCACCGCGGGGCCCTCGCCCACTGCCGCGGAATGCGGGGCGCGCAGGGCGCGGGTGGGGTGCAAACCCCGGGCCGCCCGCCAGGGGGCGCCCTTCCCGCCCCCACTTCCAGGCAGGAAGCCTGACGCTCTCCTGGGACGACGCCTCACTGCCCACGCGAGCACGGCGTCCCCCACTGTCCCCGTTAGTCATTGTCGTTTGAGGGTTCTGAAGTCATCCTTTCTCCTTCCGGCCGAGCTCACTGGCTCAGGTCTGCGGCTGCGACGGTCACTCCGGGCTCAGCCGGGCCACCCACACGCCCCATCCTGGTGCTGCCTGCACCGCGGCGAAGACCGCTTTTACACCTTGGAAACCCAAACCCCAGGAGAGAGGATCTGATTGGTCGTCCTGCTCGCAGACTTGCCAGGGCTGTTTCTATTGGCCAGACCATCCACTCCGGTACCCCCATTGGTTAACAGCCAACCTAGAGAATGGCTGCTTGGGGCCCGACGCCCGCCCATCCCTGGGCAGCAATCGTAGGGACCATTTTTGGCTTTGGCTTCTGCAAGTGTTTTGGTTGCTCACCCTCATATTTCTATGAGTCCGGGCCAGTTCCCTGTGCTCCTGCCCCAGCCCAATTCTTTGTTCATTGTTTACTGAGGCTTAATTCTTCTCCTTCCTCCTGTTTCCCCACCTTTTTCCTGCTGATTGCTCATTTTGGACGCAGCTCTGCTAATTTAAAGCGGCGGCCACCTGTATGGTTAGGGCAAGCCTCTTCCCCTCTTGGAGTCTCGGTTTCCCGTTGTGTGTACTGCGGCTACCTCACCGGGTCACAGAGGAGTCGGTTATGTCTGAGATCCTGCGAACAGTAAAACAATCCGTGTCTGCCCTTTGCAACTTCAACCCTTAAAACTGTCAAAGCTTAGCTGGACATGGTGGTGCACGCCTGTAATCCCAGCAATTTGGGAGGCTGGGGCAGGAGGATTGAGAGTTCAAAACCAGCCTCAGCAATTTAGCGAGGCCCTAAGCAACTGAGTGAGACCCTGTCTCTAAATAAAATACAAAATAGGGCTGGGGATGTGGCTCAGTAGTCAAGTGCCCCTGAGTTCCATCCCTGGTTAAAAAAAAAAAAAAAAACTGTCAAAGCTTCAAGATAGTGCATGCCTGCAATCCCAGCGCCTGAGAGGCTGAGGCAGGAGGATGCAAATTTGAGGTCAACCCCAGCAACTTAGACAGGCCCTGACTCAAAAATAAAAATTAAAAAAAAGGCCTGGGGATGTAGCTCAGTGAAGCACTCCTGGGTGCAATCCCCAGTACCACAAAATAGAAAAAGAGAAAGAGGAGAAAGAGAAGAAGACAATGGAAAGATCCCAGAAGCAGAGCTGGCCTGGGAGAAAGAGGAGTCTTGAGTCTGAGCCTCAGCCGGGTACCTAACATGTTGTATGGTCACTAAACACTTATCGGATATTGGCTCTTAGACTATGCTGCCCAATAGGTAGCCACTAACTACATGTGACTTGTTTAAATTAAAGGTAAATAAAAGTTAAAATTCATCTCCTTGTCTAAACACATCTCCGATGCTCAGTCCACATGTGCTGCTAGTGGCTACAGCATTGCCCAGAACTGATGCGAGTTTTCCCTTTATCTCCGAAAGTACTACTTGGTGGTGCTATAGTCGGAGAAGACCTCTGTCACTTTAATCCAGCATTTCTCTAACACAAGTGACCACACACGACTTCCATGGGACGTCTATGACAGCATAAGAAATGACACTGCTCCCAGGAACATGGTCTGGAAAGTGCTGTGCTCCAGGATCTCTCAGGACCCCCAATCCTAAGAGTGGAGAGGGGGAACGTTCTAGCAGCCAATCCCTCTGTTCAGCAGGGGAGGGAGTTGGCCAAAAGGACAGTATAATTGTGGGAAAAGAGCCCGGGGTGTGGTTGGTGTGCACGGGGAAGAAGGGGGCAGGCAGCTTCATTGTTCAGGGTAATAACGTGGGATCGGGAAGGAGAGATGACAGAGGAGATGGAGAGTGGGTTGAAGGTCCGTGAGGGGCTGCAACCTGGTGGTTAGATGGAGTTGGCCAGCAGAGAGGACCGGGCCGGCATGGATGAAGAGTCCTGAGAACAGCTCTCTTGTTGATTTTTAAGTCATCTGTGCGCAGCTGTACTGCAGCGTGACCCCCATCACCCACCCATCAGAAACGTCTGCACCTCTGGACCAGGCCTTGGGGAGATGGAGAAGAAAGGCGTGTCCCGCCTGCGGGCTGCCTGGGGTGGAAAGGACCTTCAGCAGGGGTCGGGAGTGGAAGGATCAAGCATCCGCTGAGGCAGGCTGGGTGGGAGGAAGGAGGAGAGGGGGGCTAGAGAAACGGACTGTCCCCAACGGTGCCCAAAGGGACTGGGAGGTCCTAAAATGGCCCCACAATTTTCAGGCACACTCCTCCAATGGAGATATGGGGTTTTGCATGTCCTCCCCTGGAAGTGGTCTCTGTAACCACTCAGCCACTGGAACACAATGGAAATGACCGTGATCTTAAGAACTGGCATTTTCCACTTCTTGCTTCTTGGGATACTTGTTCTTGGAATCCTGCTGCCGTGCTGTGCCCATCACCGTGGGAGGAGATATGAGATCCTGTTTGTCACCAAAATCTCAAAGCACAAGGGTGTCTGTCTCAGCAAGCAGGAGCACCTGGAAGGTAACTGAGGCCAGCACCTGGATGACCTTGGTGTCAGATAAAGTTTCTTCTGTGACCTTGAGGAGCTGGCCCAGATGCTGTCCAGGTCAGACAGAAAAATGTCAGTGATGACTTTGAAATTTCTAGCAACTGCCTTCAGTGAAAGCATGAGCTATTCTTGGGAGAAGAGGAAGAGCACGTTGAGAACGATAAGGAGACTGATTTGGATACACTATTGCACTTGGCAAAGGTCTTCTGTAAATCCCAGAACACGCTGCTGGACTAATGAAAGAGTGGGGTTCCTGCTGGAAGCAAAGGCTTGAGGAGGCTCAGCCTCCGCTCAGCCATACTCACTCCTTCCCACTCCTTGAGCGAGTCCTGGCAGCAGGCGCAGCTACTTAAGATCACAGCTTGCCTGGGTTTAAGGTCCGGCTCTACCTCTTACTCGCTGCGTGGCCTCAGGCAGGTGAGCGCATCTCTGTTCCTCAGTTTCCTTTTCTCTAAAATGGAATAACAGCAGCACCTGTAAAGATTACAAGAGGTCATGCGGGGGAGACTGAGCGCAGCCTTGGAACACAAGACCTGGTTCTTAACCGCTCAGTGCTTACCCACTGAGACACCTCTCCAGCCCTTTTTATATTTTCTTTCGAGACAGGGTCTTGCTAAGTTGCTGAGGCTGACCTCAAACTTGCCCCACTCCTGCCTCAGCCTCCCCAGTTGCTGGGATTACAGATATGTGCCACCACACCCGGCTGAGAATGGAATCTTGAATGGGATCTGCCAATTGCCCCTAAGCAGAATCTTCGAGGCCCTCTTTGCAGCAGCGGCTCTGGAGGTGTGAGGTCAGGGCGCTGGGCCCGGGATGGCTGTCTGGCTGTCTCCCTGCTCCGTCTCCTGGAAGACCAGGGTGTTTTTCCACTCGGCCTGACCACAGGACACCCCACCCAGCATCGTCTTCAAGGATGCCTGAAATTCCGCTGTTGGTGATTCATTCTTTCGGGTTGAGCAATTGCTCCCGGGAATATCCATGAAAGTTCCCTGGAGCGGGTTATCAACCCCCGCACGCACCTTCAGGAGCTGCAGATGAGCCCAACAGACAGCCGCCTTCCTTCCACGGGGGAGAAACTGGCCCCGGAGGAGATGTGACATCAGCAAAGAAGCCAGGACTTCAAACTGGAACTGCACCCAAGAGGACGTGGGCCACCCTGTGCCCTCCTGGGAGTTCCCCCACCTGGAGACCTCTCTCTCCCCCTGTCTCTTTTTATTTTTTATTTTTGGTACTGGAGATTGAACCCAGGGCACTCCACCACTGAGCCACATCCCCAGCCCTATTTTGTATTTTATTTAGAGACAGGGTCTCACTGAGTTGCTTAGGGCCTCACTAAGTTGCTGAGGCTGGCTTTGAACTCGAGATCCTCCTGCCTCAGCCTCCCAAGTGCTGGGATTACAGGCGTGCGCCACCATGTCCGGCATCTGTCTCTCTCTTTGGTGGTGCTGGGGGTTGAACCCAGGGGCAGTTTACCACTGAGCTGCATCCAAAACTCTTTTTATTTTTCGAGACAGGATCTAAGTTGCTGAGGGTCTTGCTGAGTGGCCGAGGCTGGCCTCCGACTTGTAGTACTCCTGTCCCAGCCTCCAGAGTCACCAAGGCTACAGGCGTGCTCCCCTGCACGCAGCCTGTGTGGAGCTGAGATGACCCAGCCATCCCCAGGAGCTGGACATCGTCCCCTCCCGAGTCGGACGTGTCTGCCTGGGGTTGCCACGGCCACTCCTCTTCTTCTGGCAGGCCTGGTCTGATATTCAAGGAACAAGCCCAGAGGTGTCGCTCACTGCTCCCTGCTGCTGGGTCCTGGGAGCAGGTTTCTGGACTTTCCAAGGCCTGTTTTAGCCCTCTGTCCTTTCTATGGGCTGTTTCATACATTCCTTCCAGCACATTCCTTTCTTGGTCTAAGTAAGCCAGAGAAGATTTTTCTTGCTTGCTTGAAGGAGCTGTGATTGAAACACACACTTCACAGCCCAGGACACTGCAGCGCAGAGAGGAGATGTGAAATGGAGAGGCAGAACCGGGTCTGCAACCCCTGTCTCCGACCTCCCGGCTCAGGCACTGCCTCGTGCACACGCCATGTGAGCAGGGGTTCCTGAGAAAACAGAAAAGCAAAGCTGGGCACCATGGCACACGCCTGTGCTCCCAGTGGCTCAGGAGGCTGAGGCAGGAGGATCTGGAGTTCATAAGCCAGCCTCAGCAGCTTAGCGAGACCCTGTTTGAAAATAAAAAATAAAAAGGATCTGGGGATGATACAGCTCTGTGGTTAAATGCTCCTGGGTTCAATCCATGGTACCAGAGAGAGAGAGGAGTGCCAGGGGACAAGCCCAGGCACAGAGGGTGCGGAGGGGATCGAGAAGTTTTAGAATCAGTAGACCTTAGTTCGAATCCCAGATCTGTTACTTACTAGTTGTGGAACGTTGGACAAGAGATTCCATCTCCTTCGAGCCCAGCTTCCCTCAACCCTAACATAAGGTAGATAGGTCCTCTGTATAGACACAGAACCATAGGAACACCATTGATAAGTAGAGCACTGGGTGCGTTTTAGCCTTCACACACCCTATCCTGGTTAAATTCCTCTGTGCAGTGAACAACCTGGGCAACTGTAGATGGCAGCCCTGAGGCTAATAATAATATTTGCCTTTTATGGATATGAAGGACTAAATAAGATGTGTCAAGTTCTTGGCACAGTACCCAAACACTTAATAAACCCTCAGTTAACAGTATCTAAATTGGATGACACCATCATCACAAGGCTTAGTCTGGAAAGTTCTGGCAGGCTGTAGTGAAAGAGCATGTCTCAAGCGCCTCCCTTTCTTACCACCCACATCCGAACTTCTTGACCTTTCCTGGGTGGCCTGGGCACCCAACCTCTCCCTCCAGGGAACAGGGCTCTGTCCTGTCCTCTCACACCAGGGCTTTCAGTCTGGGGAAGGCCCCAGCTATGCCTTGGCCCAGTCTCCAGGTCATTTCTGCTCCAGCCTCGCCCCCAGCCTCCTCCAATAGACCCGTGGCAGGTGGAAATCAGGGTGCAGCCTTGCGGGGCCCACCCAGCTTCAGCAGGTCCCAGGCCTCCTATGGCAGCCCAAGCCCCTCAGCCCTGCTCCCTCCCTCCAGGCAGGCCAAGCAGGCACAACCAGGAATCACTGGAAGAGCCACGTGTGCTGGCCGGCTGCCTGCGGCTCCCAGGCTGAGCTCACAATGGCTCCATTCACCAGGGAGAGGAGCCGGCCCACCCGGAGCCCCAGGGAGATGAGGTGGGAGTTCAGAAACCAAGGCAGGGCTGCTGAGGCTGCAAGAGGCAAGGGTGTCAGCTCCCGCTGTGGCCACCACCTGATGTGGGGGTGACCACCCCACAGCTGGGACGAGAGAGGCTTCCTGGGGCCCACTGGGGTTCAGTGTGGGAGCAGATGGAGGGAAAAAGTTAGTCATGGGGTGCTGGGGAGAAGGGAGGCTGGGCCCTCTCCCACACTGTGGCTGGCATCTGCAGGCCCATAGTCAGGGGTGACGTGGCCTGGTCCCTTGAATCACCCTTCCCAGTAACAACCAGGGCAACTCGGCTTCTGGGTCCCCCTCCTCTCAGGTCCTCTACTCGGCCTCCAGCATCCTTCCCCGGAACTCTCCCCAGCATCTCCCTAGTCACCACTCCCGAAGCCCAAATCTAGTCCAAGCTGTTCAGTCTCCAAATTAAAGCCCTCACTGGCCCTGCCCAAGGACCAGGACCACAGGGTCCAGCCCGTCTTCTTTGTCCACCCAGCATCCGTTCCTTTTCTGTCTGAACTCCAGATGTCTTTACTCCCGGGAAACCACTGTTCTCAGCACAGGTGATTTGGTTGGGGCTGAGGCAGAGGGGTAAGCATGTGACACCCACCTGGCCAATCAGAGCGCTCATTCCACTCCCACCTCCTCCTCACAGTGATTGCAGGGCCTAACCAGTGCAATGAGATTAATTCTAGAACCTGTGGAGAAAGGAATCCTTTTAGCTGAACTTGGAGCTGGGAGTTTGTCAGCAGGGAGCTGCCTGCCCCAGAAAGGGCCTGCCCCAGAGCGGAGCCAGCTCAGGAGGAGTTTGGAGCTGGCAAGACCAAGTCCTGAAGGCATCGTTTGCTCCCCTGGATCCAACTGTACCTGAAGCAGACGTACTGAAATTCTCTCTCTCTCTTTTTTTTTTTTTGTTTTTTTTAAACCAGGAATTGAACTCAGGGACACTTGGCCACTGAGCCACATCCCCAGCCCTATTTTGTATTTTATTTAGAGACAGGGTCTCACTGAGTTGCTTAGGGCCTCGCTAAGTTGCTGAGGCTGGCTTTGAACTCGCGATCCTCCTGACTCAGCTTCCAAGTCGCTTGGATTACAGGCATGGGCCACTGCGCCCAGCGAAATTTTCTCTTTCTTGAGTTGACAAATTTCCTTTCCATCTAAGCCTCTTGGAATTGGGTTTTCTGTCTCTAGTAACTTGGGGACTCTGACTAATACCAGGGCCCTCCCTGTGCTGGCCCTGAACCACACATGCAGCTCACCAGTGTCCTGCAGACCCCGTGCCCTCTGACCCCTTGCCCTGCTCCTCCTGGGCCCTCGGTCTGGGGTCCCGAACTTGTGCCCTTTCATGCTTCCTCAGTTCTCTCCTCCCCCTCCCTCCTCCCCCACCCCTGCTAATTTACTGGGCCAGGGATGGAGCCGGGGGCCTCCTGCATGCCGGGCAAGCGCTCTGCTCCGGAGCCACATCCCAGTCTGTCCAGCTCTTAAAGGTCCAGTTTGGAGGCCAGCTCTTCCCTGGTGCCACCTGCTACCCAGCGAGGACTGGCCTCTTGCTCCTGTGCCCACCACTGCGGAGCCATTATTTGGCTCACCCGTCTCCCCCATGTTGCAAACACTCAGTGCTCATTACATGCAGACTGCCCGGTCTTTTATCCACCCTAGGAGGTGCGGGGACACTATTATCCTCCAGCTAGTGACAGGGAACCAGGCTGGGAGCCAAGCACTGCTCCAGGTCAAGGCCTGGAGGACAGCGTGGCTGTGTCAGCGCCCTCAGCACTCTCCTGTCCTGCCTTGCAGAGGGGGTGCCACTAGAACCTCCTTCCCAGTGTGCTTCCCTTCAGCTCCTGCCCTGGAGGTTGGGGGCGGGGAGCCGGCACCCCGTTTCCTCTGAGGCAGCCCAGGCTTCCCAGAGCCCTGGACTGCAGGGTCAGGCTGGAGGGAGGGGCCGCAGCTAGTCCAGGACGGGGTCCACTGGCTCCGGCTGCTTGGCAGAGGGACGCTGCTCATAATGCTCGTCTGTCCAGTCAGTGGCTCCCGGGCTTCCGCCCCCCCCACACGCACAGCGCGGAAGGGGGGGGGGGGGGGGGGGGGACGGCAGGTGCTCCAGTCAGACCAGCTGGGGATTAGAGGTCTGGGGTGGCAGGATGACCTCACATCAAGGTAGCAGGCTCCTTCACCACCTAATGGCAAACAGCACCACCTCCCCAGGCCTTGCTCCCTCACCTGTGAAACAGGGACCCTAGTGACCCCCACTTCACCTGGTGGGCATGAGGGGAAGATGATGTCATTGGCAGTAGGTTGTGGGTACTCAGTCAATGACAGTTCACTTTCAGTCTGTTCTCTTGCTGACTCGGCCACGCTGCCCTGCCGGGGGTGGCTCCCCTGTGTTCCGTTCCAGCAGTGTGACTTCAGGCCAGTTACTTAACCTCTCTGTGCTCGGTTCCTCCTATGCAAGTGGAGACCACAACAAAAGAGTAATAAGACAGCCTCGTGCCTGGCACACAGACAGTGCTCCCAAGTTCAGCATGGTCATGATTCTCAGGGGTGAGACCCCAGCGACTCTCCCCTCCTGTTTTCTGTTTCTTTGGTGAGATGTGGACTTCAAGTGCCATTTGTTAACAGATCCCCAGGCTCCGCTCTGCCCTCCTGAGTAGGTTCCTCTGTGGGGAAAGGACAAAGAGACAGCTGCTGTCCCTCCTGTTCACCGGCTGTCCGCAGCACCTGGCCGGGCTGGCAAACCATGGGCCCCCGTCAGCATCTAAGGGCCCTGTGTGTCTCACTCGACGGGCACTCGCTGGGTGCTGGCTGGGTGCCAGGCCTCTCCTGAGCGCTTCTTGGATAGGATTCCTGTGCCCCGGGGACTCTTGCAGGGCAGACTCTCCTGATGCCCAGTGTCCTTACAGACAGGCGTGTGAGCCAGGCTCCAGGAGTCGCCTCTGACCTCCTCTGACCCTGTCCTCTCTGTCCACTGGCGCCCTCTGCTCATCCCCCCAGATGGGCTTCCCCCACCCTCCAGGCAGAGGCAGGGCTGGCGGTGGGGCATGGGCAGCCGAGCAATGGGCCCAGCCTCCTGGGCACAGCTTGCCAACACCTGCCACTCCAAGTCCAAAAGTGGCCTGGGCGCAGCTCACATCCTGCTGTTCTTCCTGAGCTGGAGCCTGAGAAGAGAACAGGAAGAGGTCAGGAGGCCCGGCTGGAGGCTGACTCACGGAGGGAGGGGGCGAGGCCGCAGGAAGGGCGAGGGGCGCTGGGAATGCCCCCTCCCTTCCTAGGACACTGGACACTCACTGGTTCTGCCTGGGCCCTCCCGGCCCAGAGCCCCAGGGTGCTCACAGACTGAGGCTTGGAACCCGGGCCAGAGCTTCCTCAGGATGGAGTGGGCTTTGTGCAGCCAGGGACAGTGGTGGCTTCTGTGCTGGGCAGGGCCCTCCCCCTGGCTGGAGGGCCGGGTGGTGGGAGGGAGAGCTCCAAGTCAGGAAGCAATGCCGGAGTGAGAGGCTTGAGGCCCAGTCAGAGCAGCCCCAGAAGATGGCCCCAGAGAAGTTTCTGGACCAGAGGTGTTTGCTGGGTGTCTAACAAGGACAGTTAATGTTTGGATTTTACTTGTTTAGTGGTGGCTCTCTCCAGTGTCACCACAACCTTCCAGACCCTCTGCCACACTGTGACAGGGGTCAATTGAGGGTGTCTGCAGGATGGGACCAAGTCCTAGGAGAATACCCAACTGGATTGGCCTAAGCATTAAGGGAACTAATTATTTTACCACCCGCAAGTCCTGGGCATCCCTGGTTTGGGAATCGATGGATTCAGTGGTTCAGTGGACACAAGGCCTCAGGAACTTCCCGTCACCTACTCTGCCTCCCTCCACATTGGCCCAAGAGTAGCTATCCTCTTGGTGACAAAATGGCCTCCTGCACCTCGGGGACCAGGGGCCAGCTCCCCTCCAGACAGGCAGGACCTTTTTTCCAGACCGACTGGGTGAGCTGTGCCTCGGTCATCCCTGGACAACAGGAGCAGCCGCGGATTGGCTTAGCCTCCTCTGGATCCAGCCTGAAGCTGAGACGGTGACCGCTCCCAGAAGCAGGGGCTGGCGGGAGAGGGTTCCATTGGGAAGGCCTAGGGGACTGTGGATGGACTGTCTGCTGGGACCTGCGCTAGCAGGAACCCCTGAGTTACACAAATAAGTTCAACCCAACATGCCACCCAGCGTCCAGTGGAGCCGGATCCAGAGGAGGAAGCCGTGTGTTTGGACTGAGGGCGGAGGTGTGTTTGTGGGAGATCCCTGGAGATTTTGTCTCTGAATCTTGAAATATGAGAACGATTTCTTCTGCCAAAGCAGCCTGGGAAGAGGGTCAGAGGGTGCAGGCCTGAGCAGATCCATCCGTGGGCTGCATGGGCAGGGCAGCTGGGTTGGAGGAGCGTGGAGACCAGAGCCTACCCTTCCCCACACCCCTACCGCCGGGCTGGGGGGACAGCAGCCAATGTCACTGAGCCCTTACAAGTGCGGAAGCCTCACGTCGACTCTGTCTACCTGGAAAGTACTGTTACTCCCCCACTTTACTGATGGGGAAAATGAGACACAGAGAGGTAGAGTCATTTGCCCCAGGACACACAGCTGATAAGGGCAGACCAGGACCGAGCCCAGTCTTCTGATTACAAAGCCCAGGCTCTCGACCTGCCCTCTGCTGCCCTCACCACGCCGCTACCCAGCAGGGGGAGGGCCCAGGAGGAGAGAGAGTCCCTGCAGCTGGTGGTGGCCTCAGCAGGGGGACCGCATCTGGCAGGCAAAGGGGGGAAGCTGGGTTTGTCCTGGTGAGCAGGGAGGGGGCCGTGGCTGCGGCCTGGGAGCTGAAGTGGACAAGCGGTGGGCAAGAGGATCTCGGAGCCTGGAGACCTTGCTCCCAGGACCCGAGTGCTCCAGGTCTCATTTTGAAGTCAGAATAGTTCTCATTGTTTCAAATATCATGCCTTTGAGAGGGGACAGAGGGATGGCAGTGCAGGGCACAGACCTGCTTTCTACCTCCGTCGTTCAGAGATTCCTGGACCCTCTCGGTAGAGCAGAGATCACGGCCCAGAGGCCGAGTTGGTTGTCTTCACAGTTTAATTTTTGTCCTGCTTCCTCCCCTCCAGTCTCCACCACGCATTTTACTTTTTAATGGCCTCCACCCTCAAAGAGGGAACAATGCCCGTTCTTATTAAAATCCCTCCCTGGAACACATCTGCATAAATCCATGCATAGATGCCTAGGGTGGTTTTGGAAGGCCACTGGGGAAAATGACTTAAGTGTGGTGGCCTGGGGGTCGGGGGTGAAGGTCAGGGAAGTGGACGGAGCTGCCCTGTGCTATAGACTTCTGATTGCTGGAAGCATTTATTTGTTTATCTTACTATATGCTTGCATAGCCTCTTTCAAAGGATCTTTTTTTAAGTCAAGAAGAATAACCAGACTGGAGCCTGAAGCTCCCACCGGTGCCCCCTCCACACTCCCGTTGCCCTTGGGATCTGTCTCTGGGGTCCTTTCTCTTTAAATGACACCCCTTTTGGAGAGAGTAGGCTTGCCTGGAAAGGCTGAGCCAAGGCCGGTGCCCTGGGCCGTCTGTGGCTGTTCCCATAGAAGGGGGCGCCTGGCAGCCCAGAGAGCTCAACTGGGCAGGTGGCCCTCTGGTTCCACGTGGCGGGCCTGGTCAGCAGAGTGGCCAAGCCTCCACCCCCTCGTCACTTTCCACTGGCTCCACACGCACCTCTGCCACAAGGAGGGCGGTCACACTTCTTTCTTGTTTGGTTTTTAAAATAAATTTTTAGTCTTAAGAGAGGCTGGGGTGGGGATGCCGCTCCTGGTGGAGAGCTTACCTAGCTGGGTCTGATCCCAGCACCGGAAAAAAAGTCAGGAGAGGTGACCTTGCTTAGGGAGGCACAGGCCCTCCTGGCTCCCCGGCTTCCTGTCCAGCGTCCCCTCTCCAGTCCTTGATCTTGGAGCTGTTGTACCCAGAGAAAATAAAATCATCCAAGCCAATCACGTAAAGTCAAAAGAAGCCTTTCTTTTCTTTTCTTTCTTTCTTTCTTTCTTTTTTTTGTTTTTTTTTTGAACCAGGGATTGAACCCAGGGGCACTCCACCACTGAGCCACATCCCCAGCCCTATTTTGTGTTTTATTTAGAGACAGGGTCTCACTGAGTTGCTTAGGGCCTCGCTAAGTTGCTGAGGCTGGCTTTGAACTTGGCGATCCTCCTGCCTCAGCCTCCCAAGTGCTGGCATTACAGGCGTGCGCCACCTCGCCCAGCTAAGGAAGCCTTTATTTTAGCTGGCCAGTGATGACCTCCCTTACACCTAAAAGCGGGGTTCCGGGGGATCGCGAGTTAATTGTGTCATTGCCAACTTTTACAGGGCTTGGGACAGGATTAGGGCAGGGCTATAGGGCGCGGGAGGGTTTAGGTTTGGGCTATAGGGAGGGGGGATTAGGGTGGGGCTGACTCTCTGGATGGCACTGGAGAATCTTTCTGGGAAGAATAACAGAGCCCCGCTGGCCGCTCATGCCCTAGGGGTCCACCTCCCTCCCTTGGGGTCCCCAGACTCATCTTCGTCCTCCATCTGCCCAGCTGCCACCACTAATCAGGCAAACCTCATCACAGACAGGACTCCTCAGGAGGTGTCCTGCTCAGTCCTGCCGGGGTCCCTACTGTGAGGACCTCGGATCCCTGGGCTTCCTTAGTGCAGAAGTCTGTCACCTTTTTTTGGTTGTTGTCGTTGGCAGTATGGGGATTGAATCCAGGGATGCTTCTTCACTGAGCTGCATCCCTCACCCTTCTTATTTTGAGGCAGGGTCTCCCTAATTGCTGAGGTTGGCCTCAAACTTGTGATCCTCCTGCCTCAGTCTCCCGAGCTGCTGGGTTTACAGGTGTGCACCCCCATGCCCAGCTCGCTCGGCCACTTTTACACTTACTGTGTAGCTCTGGGCTAGCTACCTAACTTCTCTGTGTCTCAGTTTCCTCACCTATAAAACAGCACGTGGCTCACTGAGTTGTAGTGGTCACGTGATGATACAGATAAGATGCTCAAGTCGCGGCCGGTACACAGCAAGCACAGGCAAACACTGGGTTCTGATCACACGGTGGTTGGTAGTGCCTGTCCGTCTCCCCCGCACTTTTATGAGCTTCCTGAAACCCTGTGTGCACTCGGGGTCTGGTACGCATTAGGCTCTCAGCAAACTATTATCATCACTTTCCACTGTACTGGGGAGGGAACCCAGGGCCTCACGCCTACAGGCAAGCGCTCTACCACTGACTTACAGCCCCCGCCCCAGGATTCTTGCTAAATGGATGAAACCATTAATTTGAATGGGACGGAAGGGCCTGGGGTTAATAATAGTAATAACCAGCATGTTGAGTATGCACGAGGCATGGGCCAGCCTTTTTGTGTGTGTTGAGGGGTACCAGGGATTGAATTCAGGGGCACTGGGCCCCTGAGCCACATCCCCAGCCCTATTTTGTATTTATTGAGAGACAGGGTCTCACTGAGTTGCTTAGCACTTTACTGTGGCTGAGGCTGGCTTTGAACTCGAGATCCTCCTGCCTCAGCCTCCCAAACCATTGGGATTACAGGGTCGCGCCACCGCACGTGGCATATACCAGCTCTCTACGTGGGGCATCCCATTCTGTAGCTTCAACGAGTCTGTGGGGCAGTGTGTTATCCCCAGGGGAGGAAACTGAGGCTCCTGGGGGTGGAGGGGCTGCTCCAGGTCTCTGGCACGTGACCTTGCTAGCAGCGCCTGTCTAGGCAGCCCGAGTTAGAGCTGAGCCCTTAGTCACACATGGCCCCTCAAAAACCTCAGTCATTTATGCCACAAATGTTAGCAGAACACTTGGCGCCTGACCAGAGTCTCAGACGCCCATGGCTGGCAGGGAGCTGCCCAGGCAGCTGTGGGCCAGCTGATGGGGCTGGGGCTGGGGCTGGACCCAGGGCTCTGAAGAAGAAGAAATTCCCCAGGCGTTTTGGAAAGGATGTTGTCACTGCACTTTTCTCATGCAGGGCCCAGGGGCTCGGGACACCTTGGAAAGGTACAGGGTGTGA
>JAJEJO010001799.1:21571-37074 GCA_020662805.1 Glaucomys volans
GGCCCCGCTAGGTTGCTGAGGCTGGCTTTGAACTCAACACGTGTGTGCCACCATGTCTGGCTGTGCCTCTTGTTTCTGAGCTGGCCTGCCTGAGAGACCCAGCCCTGATGGCCAGATAGAGCAGTGTCCTGGGGAGGATGATGAAGAGAGCTGGCGTTTCCTCCTGGCTATCAGCCCGAGGGAGAGGAGCCAGCGCCCATACAAGCCGCAGAAGAAAGCAGTCAGCCACTGAGCTCCGCCCCTCCCTTGAATGGGCGGGGCAACTCCCTGGGTGTTAGTCGGCAATCGGCTTTTCCCTTCTTTGGAACGATGTTTATTTTACCTTGAAATAATTTCAGACTAACAGAAAAGTGTCAAGAATAATACAAATAACTCTTAAATAGCCTTTATCTAGTTCATTTTATTTTTGCACTTTGCTACGTTTCTTTTCTCTCTACATTTGGAAGATACAGGTAAAGTGATGCAGAGGAGTACAGATGGATAGATACACACGTATGATTTTTTTTTTTTCTGAGCCATGGAGAATAGATTGCAAGCATCGTGCTTTGTGTGGATTGAACCCACGCTTCACACGTGCTGAGCAAGTGCTCCCCCACTGAGCTGCACCCCAAGCCCATCCCTTGCTGTACCCCTTAATGCTTCAACACATATTTTCTAGTAACAAGGATACCCTCTTACATAATCAAAGTACAGATATTAGATTCAGGAAACTTAACATTGATCTGATACTTTAATCTCCTCTTCATATTCTAATTCTGCCAATTAGCAATTTTTGATTTGCTTGGTTTTTGTGATTGAACCAGGAATTGAACCCAGGGGCACTCTGCCACTGAGCCCTATCCCCAGCTCTATTTTATTGTTTTGATGCAGGGTCTTGCTAAGTAACCTGGGCTAGCCTTGATACTTGCGATCTTCCGGCCTCAGGCCTCCCAAGTAGCTAGACTTTCAGGTGTGGTCACTGAACCCGGTTTAGCAATGTGTTGTTCTGGCATTCTTTTCCCACTAGTATAGGATCCAGTCTGCTAGTTGTACTGCATCTTAATTATTACGCCTCTTTACTCTAATCTGGAACGGGAACTTTGTCTTTTATGACATTGAACTTTAGAATACAGACCAGTTCTTTTATATACTCTTACTTATTGGGGTGTGTCTGGCATCTCCTCATGATCAGATGCAGCAAGGCACCCTCAGCCGGAATATTACAAAAGTGACATTGTGTGCCTCTCAGGACACTGCTGCCAGGAGTGTCTGATGTCTGTCTGCCTGGGCAGGGTGATGTCAATTTTGATCACCTGGGTAGAGTGGTCTGTTTTTTCCACTAAGTAACCATTTCCACCCTAGCAAGTAAGGAGCAGTCTGCAGGGACTCCTTCAGGTCCTGTAAATATCCCATTCCTGCTGATCCTTGCAGTGTTTATTTCCGATCAGCAAGAATTGGTGCTCTGTCCCTGGTTGGTCACCTTCTTTGTCCTTATCATCCTTCCCCACTGTGGGGACTGGGATGGGCTCTCTTCACATGACCCATCAGCCTCATGCTATTGAGAGGTCACTGATGTTAGCGAAAGAGCCTTACTGGGTGAACCCAGGTCTCTGGTCCCTGCACTGGTAGAGTGGACCCAGTAGCTGACCAGTCATGGGCAGGTTCAGGGGAACAAAGAACTACTTCTTGAACCTCACCTAAAAACTAAGATGCCAACCAGGGGGTGCAGCTCGGTGGCAGACTCGCCTAGCATGCACCAGGCTCTGGGTTCCACCCCCAGCCCTGCGAAAAATAAAACAAACAAATTTTTAAAAAAAACCTCACAAACTAAACAAACAAAAAACTAAGAGGCTAACCAGACCCGGAAAGGCGGTAGTGCCAAATTCGACCCTGGAGCCCCTGGCCACATCTGCCTGCAATCGACTCAGACAAGGCTGTCACCGGCTGTTCCCGCCTGGTGTGCTGTCACACACAGCGGGGCACCACTCTGCGGAACACAGCGTTCTGCAGAGACCTGCAGTCCTGGTCCAAATACAGGCGTTGCAATGGGAAATGTGGCCCTGGGAGGAGATTAGCAGCCGTCTCAGGCGGGAGGCAAACCATCTCGAGCCAGAGCCCCGCAAGTGTCACACAAACCACCAGCAGGAGAGGGGGGTGGACCGCCCTGGGTGTGGGATGCAGCTGGAAAAACATCAGATCCGCAGCAATTCCCGGGCCCTGAGCTTGCCGGTCCCGCTGGCGGCTGAGGCTCTGCAGCTCGGAGCTGGGAGCGCACTTTAGTCCTCTGGAGCGTGAAGGGCACTTGTCAGCTTTGAAAAGGACATTGCCTGTTGAATTTCAAATAGCTTCACACGCCCTCTGCTACCTAGCTGTGATCTAAAGGGCCAGTTGTTCAGGACTGGGAGTACCAAAGAAATGAGCTGGGAGTGTCCAGGGAGGGAGAGGAACTGTTCCCATTCAAACCAACTGCATGGCCGGAGAGGACGGTCATATTTTGCTCTGACTTCGTAGGGAAGCAACCGGGTGGGACCCGCTGGCGCGTTCTCCCGGGGCTGCAGCTGGCTGCTCCCACAGCCTCCCGCCCTCAGGCAGCAGGAAATGGGCACCGCATCTGAACCAGGGCCACCAACTCTGTGGGGAGAACTGTTTCTCTATGTCAGGGTCTTATTCATATTCTGAGCTCAAAGAACAAACATCCAGGCAGGAATTTGGGAAAGAATGCTGGACACAGGACACTGCCCACGTGGTGGGGAAGGGCGATGGGGGCTGGGCGGGGCTGCAAAGTGCACCCTCTGGACTCAGAGCAGACTTGGGTTCAGATCCCACCCCTGCTTCTTTCTTACCCGCTGTTTCACTTGGCAAGCAGTTTAGCCTCCATCTCCTCCTCTGCAGCATGGGGACAGTAATGATGCTCAGCTTGGGACAGATATGGAATGAGACAGCGCACCCAATGCATACGACAGGCACTTATTTATTTTTTTGTGCTGGGGATTGAACCCAGGGGTGCTCTACCATGGAGCTACATCCTCAGCACTTTTTATTTTTGATTCTGAGACAGGATCTTGGTAAATTGCTCAGGCTGACCTCCAACTTGAGATCCTCCTGCTTTGGCTTCCTGAGTTGCTGGGATTACTGGCATTTGCCACCTTGCCTGGAGCAACAGGGACATGTTAAGTGTTCAGTAGCCTCTAGTAATAGCTTATGTTCTAATAATAACAACAGCAGCAGCAGCAGTGACGGTGATTCTGAGCATTCAGGCTGCTGTTAGGCGTAACTAGGAAGTTGGAGCTGGGGTGAGGGTGGCATGGGGAGGGGGACCATGGAGCAATGGGTAGCACTGTGCTGAGGTCCCTGGACACAGACTGTTCGTCCTGCAGCTGACTCTGTCGTGCCTATCCCGGTCAGTAGCTCCATCCTCAGCAGATTTCAACATTATTACTATTGTTTGTTTGTTTGTTTGTTTTCTTGCGGTGCTGGGGTTTAAAGCCAGGGCCATGTGTTTGCAAGGGACACACTCTACCAACTGAGCTATATCCCCAGCCCTCAACATTATTACTATTATTTTTGGGTGGCGCTAGGAACCGGACCCATGCTAGGCAAGCAGTCTACCATTTAGCTGCATTCCCATTCCTTTCTATTTTGAGACAGGGTCTCACTAAACATCCCAGGCTAATCTCAAATTTGCTATCCTCCTCCCTCAGTCTCCCATGTAGCTGGGATTACAGGCGTGACCACCACCCCCAGCTCAACGTCATCATTTTCTTTTTTCTGGTACTGGGGATTGAACTAATCCAGGGGCACTTTACCACTGAGCCATATCTCCAGAACTCATTATTTTTTATTTCAAGTCAGGGTCTCTCCAAGTTGCTTAGAGCCTCACTAAGTTGCTGAGGTTTTGGCATCGAACTTGTGATCCTCTTGCCTCAGCCTCCTGAGTTGCTGGGATTACAGGTGTGCACCTCTGTGCCCAGCAGGGATTATAATTTTTTAACAGCTATAGAATATTCCAATGAAAGGGTGTCCTTTGACACACTTGTGTCCTTTGATAGGGACACAAGTGGTGTATTAGAATAAGAACGGGCTTTGAAGACAGACATCTTCAATCATTTAGTCAGGTTATCATTATTATTATTTTTCAGTACTGGGGATTAAACCCAGGGCCTGGTGCATGTTACAACGCCACTGAGCTGCACCGCACACTTAGGCAACATTTTCTGAGCATCAACTTCAGGCCAGGTGGGGAGCTATGTGCTGGCCACACAATGAGGAAGATAAAAGTGGGCCTGGCCCTGTAGAGCCATGCCTGGAGGGGAGGTAGTCAATCCGAGTTGTGTGATTTAAGACAAATCACCTATCTTTCTTGGGCCATACCTTCTTTACATATGGAAGGTCGATGTAGACCATTGTAAGTACAGTGTGCAGCCAACAAACACCAGTTTTCGGGGCTGGGGATATAGCTCAGTGGGTAGAGTGCTTGCCTGTCAAGCACAAGGCCCTGGGTTCAATCCCCAGCACCGCAAAAAACAAACAAACAAACAAACAAACAAAAACATAAAAAAACACCAGTTTTCTCTTCCAAGCTTTGCTAGTTCACTGAGTCCATTTTTCTGTTGCTCTAACTAAATGTCTGAGTCCAGGAAATTTATAAAGAAGGAAGGTTTATTTAGCTCATGGGTCTGGAGACCGGGAATTACAAGGTTGAGGGACTGTATCTGGTGAAGGCCTTCTTGCTGGTGGGGACTCTGCGAAGTCCCAAGGTGGCAAAGGGCCTCACATGGTGAGAGGGGTTTGCAAGAGACAGAACCAAGCTGGCTTTGATGACAGACCCAAGATCAAGATAACCCATTAATCCATTCATCCATGAATGGATGGAGTCATTCCCGGGGCAGAGTTCTTATGAGTGATCAGCTCATCCAGGTTCCGCCTCATCCCACCTCTTAATTCCTGACAATGGGGATTAAATTCCATCCAAAGTTTGGGTGGGGCCTTCAAACCACAGCGGCGGTTTTAAATCATTTTTCATATTCTTTTGTTTTTATGGCTGTTATAACCCTGAATATCTCCCTAAGTGTCATCTTTTTCTTCTTTTAGGAAATAGAGGGATTTATTTCCCACGGGGTGATTTATTTGCTTCAGCTAAAGAAGGTTCTCTAAACCTTCTGCTCCTCCTCGGTGCTCCCTGGTCAGGGTGGTGGGAAGAGACACTGAATTGTTGGCCCGAGGTTGAATGAACAAGTCACTGAACTCTGCAGGCCCCGGGCCCTCTTGAGCGCCTGTGCTGTTTGGCTGACTCACCTGGGGAACACCTGCCTGGGTGTCTCTGCCCTTGCTGTTCCTGAGTCCAGGGCACTGTTTATTTATCTGGATTTCATCCCCAGATCCTTTGGGGCTTGACAGAAACATCATCGTCATTGTATCAGAGATGCCCTTCCTACTCCTTGCCCCAAGCTCCCCTGAAGCTTCTCTGGGGCGTTATTACCTCTGGCTCAGACGTATTTGTTTATTATATTTCTTCCCAAGAAGAACTCAGTCTTGGTAAGAGCCAGGATGCTGTCTGTTTTGGGCCTGAGACAGTGCCTGGCACATAGTAGGCCCTCAATAAAATTTTGCAGCATCTGTGACGAGACTGGATAAGACCACTCAGGGTACTCACCATGTTCGCCTGTGTCTAGAGACAGCAAAAAGCTCTTCTAATTAAGGGAGAGTAATAACATTTGGAAACTTTATCCAGTGCCTTATTTGGGTGGTAGGCCATCCAGGATCTTGGCTGGAGTGCCTGGGGGTGGGGACCCGGGTGGGGGAGGAAGTATTTCCTCTCTGCCAAGCTGCAGCAAGAGGCTAATGGCCTCCCTGGGAAGCCAATCCAATTAAGAGCCTGGCTTCAAGTCAACTCGGGTTCCCTTCCTGGCTGGAGCAGCTTCCCAGTGACAAAATGAAACCTCTAACTTCCCCGAGATGAGACAGTGTCCTGGGGAGCAGGGCCAACAGGGGCCCAGGGTAGGGTTTCTGCTTCCAGGGGAACAGATCGGCAGGGCTCCCAAAAGCTTTTAATGCTGGGAGGGCAGGGGGAGGGGCAGGCACACTGGGTACAGAAGCTGGATCTGGGAGCTGCTCAAGGGAAGGGTGGGGAGGAGGCCCAGGCAGAGTGAGGAGACCGCTCTGGTCTTCCTTCTGCTTCTATCCTACCGCGAAGGGAACCCGATGGGGTGGGAGGAGGAGCCAGCCTGGGCTCAGGTTGCTCCCTATACTGTACACAGGTGGGGTCAACTGCCCTGGAGGGCCTTGCAACCCTCCCCCCTCCCCTTTCCTCTTCTCCCTGTCTCTCTCTCTCTGTCTGTCTCTCCTTTTTGCTGTACCAGCAAAAAACCCCAAACCAAACCAAGACACAAAACCCAGGGCGCTGTGTCTGCTAGGCATGCTCTGTCCCTCCATCACTGAGCTACACCTGCCTCCTCTTTTTTTTTTTTTTTTTTTTTTTTTTGCGGTGCTGGGGATTGAACCCAGGGCCTTGTGCTTGCAAGGCAGACACTCTATCAACTGAGCTATATCCCCAGCCCTCTTTTCTTTTTTTAAACCAATTTTTGGATAGGTATTACATACACGCGTGACTCAAGGAACAGAGCCAAAGGGCATAGAGGTAGACAGACGCATCTGCCCCAGGGAGCTAGCTCCCCTGGCTGGGTCGAAGTACTGCTACCCATTTCTCTTCTCTCCAGAGAGAAATGGGTTTTTGATATACAGTTATTCCAAGGTGATCTATACATATGTAAATGTGGTAATTATCACATCAAATTTTAGATAAAAAAGACTAAATCTCATAATGATTTTGAATTTCCCTGCTCAAGAATAGACGATGCCTTTAGATATTAAGGTATCTTCAGCCGGGTGCGGTGGCGCACGCCTGTAATCCAAGCGACTTGGGAGGCTGAGTCAGGAGGATCGCGAGTTCAAAGCCAGCCTCAGCAACTTAGCGAGGCCCTAAGCAACTCAGTGAGACCCTGTCCCTAAATAAAATACAAAATAGGGCTGGGGATGTGGCTCAGTGGCCGAGTGCCCCTGAGTTCAGTCCCCGGTTCTAAAAGTAAAAGATATCTTCAAAGATTTTTTTGTGCGCATGTCTATTACCCCAGCAGCTGGGGAGGCTGAGGCAGGAGGATCAAGTGTTCAAAAGCAGCCTCAGCAACTTAGTGAGGTCCTACGCAACTCAGTGAGACCCTGTCTCTAATAAAAATATAAAAAGGACTGGGGATGTGGCTTGGTGGTTAAGAGTCCCTGAATTCAATCCCTAGTACCAAAACCCCCCAAATCTCCAAATTGTTATAAAGTGTTTTTCCCCAAAATGGAACATACACATATTAAGATATTTTCATATTTCTTAGATATTTTTATATTCTTGATTGTTTTTAATTAATGAGATCTTTTCTTCCATTATAATTCTAACTGATGGGACTTTGGTTTGACCGGTGGAGTTTCGCAGTGCTGGGGATTGACCCCATGAGCTATACCCCCAGAACTTTTTATTTTTGATTTTGAGGTATGACCATGCTGTTACTGAGGCTGACCTTCATCTTGAGTTTCCTGAGACACTGGGACCATAGTCGTGTGCCGCCATGCTGGCCTGGTGGGGTTTTGTTGCAGAAAAGTACTGGGTTTAGAAACGGTAACTTTGTATCCAGTTACTTCCATGAATCTTCTTACTGTTGGTGCTAGGTTTCCACTTTTATTTTTTTCTGGCAGGGGTGGGGCAGGGTGGAGTAGCTTCAGTGGAGACCGCTGGGCTGATTGGGGACCTGTGCCTGTGGATGCTCAGTGGAAAGGGTGGAGTAGCTTCAGTGGAGACTGCTGGGCTGATTGGGGACCTGTGCCTGTGGATGCTCAGTGGAAAGGTTCTTGATGTGAATGAGGCCCCCTCACGGTGGTGTATCCTTCCCTCCCCTCCCTGTCTCAACAGGAACTTCTGGTGGACACATTATTACCCATCTTGATGGAAGAGGAAAATAAGGTGCAATGATTTGCCTAAGCTAGTAAGGGCAGAGTTGGAATTTGAACTGGGGCATTTTATGCAAAATCTAGCCTCAGCACCATGAGGCTGGAGAGCTGGGAGGGGCCTTGCAGAAAGGGACACTTGCTGAGTGCCTGCACTGATCCCCAGACTTTGTGTGCTTTCTTTTTTTTTTCTTTTTCTTTTGGTGCCAGGGTTTAAACCCAAGGCCTCTCACATGCTGGGCAACTACTCTATTACTGAGTTATATCTGAGTCTTTTTAAGATTTTATTTTGAGACAGGATCCCACTAAGTTGCTCAAGGTGACCTGGAACTTGGGATCCTGGCCTCAGTCTCCACAGTAGCTGTATTATAGGTGTGGAGCATTGTGTTTGGCTTATGCATCTTTTTTTTTTTTTTTTTTTTTTTTTTTTTTGATTGAACCCTGGGGTGCTTAACTACGGAGTCTCCTCCCCAGCCCTTTTTATATTTTATTCAGAGTCAGGGTCTTGCTGAGTTGCTTAGGACCTTGTTAAGTTGCTGAAGGTGTCCTTGAATTTGAGATCCTCCTGATTCAGGCTCCTGAGCCACTGAGATTTTGGGTGTGCACCACCACGCCTGCCTGAACTATCTTTTTTTTAACACTTGTAAGAACTCTACGAGGCCAGTATTAAAAGCAAATGGTTGGCCAAGAGATGGGCAATGAGGACAAAGAAATTTGGGTTTAATTATACATTCTGCCATTTACCAGCTGTGTGACCCTAGGCAAACCACTGAACTTCTCTGAACCTCAGTTTTCTCTATTCTACCCTTATTATAAATGGTGCCCAGATGATCTTTCCCTCAATGAAATTTAATCTACAGGGGCTGATAACCAGGAAGAGCATCTCCATCCTCAGAACCACTGGCACTCTGTGTCCAGAGCTGAGGAAAGTGGAACTGAAATGTGTCCCCAGTTCTTGTGTTTGCTCAGTGACTCTCGTCCTCCTGGGAGCCCAGATCTACAGGGAAGCTGGACAGGCTGATGCTTCTGTAAATACCACATTCAGGTTAAGCTTTAGCCAAACTTATGGGTAAGTCACAAATCGAATTTTATAGGAACTAATTCATGTCGTAAGGACACTGTTGGCATTCAAAGCCAGGTTGAATTTTGTGTAGCCAAGGTGACGCCATCACTAAAGATCAACTGAGCACCTATTATGTGATCGGTATAGTGAGAGGAACAACAATCTGAAACTTAGGAGATGGGAGGCTAAAAGTGCTTGAAATTTGTTTATTTATTCCTCCAATCAGTCTGAATAGATTGAGTTGCCGTGATGTTCCAGACACTGGGTTAAGCTTAGGAGAGCAGAAATAATAACTAACATTTATTGAGCACTTACTATATGCCAGGCACTGTATATGTGCCTTATCTTTTAAATTTGTTGAGTCTCTGTAAACAGTCCTAAGAAGTGGGTGTTATAATTATCATTTTATACAAGGAAATGGAGGTATAGAGAGGGTCACTTACTCAAAATTGCACAGATGGGAAATGAAAAAGAATTGTAAACTATTTTTTTTTTTTGTGCATGATACTGGGAATCAACCCTAGGGCCTTGTGCACGCTAACCAAGGGCTCTACCACTGAGCTACATCCCTGCCCTGGAAGTGCAATACTTTACCTAAGTAAATATGTATATCACAAGGTTCTTGCCCTCCAAGAATATCACAGTATATCAAGGAAGAAGACATTGAAATGAACAGTTAGTAACAGCTAACATTTAGTGAATGGTTATCACTGAGTGCTTTATGTGGGTTATCTCAGTTAATCCTCTCAGTCACTTTAGAAGTTGGGTTGTGATATAGCCCCTGCAGCAGTGATGAGGAAACTTGCGCTGGTTCAGTGCCTTGTCCCAGCTGGGAATTGCAACTGCAGCTGGACCTCCCTGAGCGGTGACTGATGCAGAATCCATCCAGTGCTCAGGGGTGTGGAGGAAGGGGCCATCACTGCTCCCTGTGAGGTGCAAGGAAGTTTTTCCAAGCAGGGGAAATTTGAGTTGGGCCTTGGAGGACCAAGGGGCTTCCCTTTCTCCACACCCACTGGGTACACAGTATCGTGAAGAGGGGCACAGGCTCCAGACATGTTGGTCAGAATCCCAGCTCTGCCTGGTCCCAGCTGAGGGATTTGTGGTAAGTTGTCCTCTGACCCTAGGTTTCCTTATCTGTAAAATGGGACCAGTGGGCACTCTGCTTGTGAAACACCATGATGAATAAACATGACAGGTGTGGAAGCACCCAGCTAGGTGTTGGCCAGGCAGCGGGGGAGCCTGTGACTGGTGACGGATGGGTGTAATACCCACCGCTAGCGCCCACAGAGCACTTCCTCCAGCCAGGCATCATCTATGATCCTATTAAATAAGTGCTAATTTTAAACCCACTTTACAGATGAGAAACTGAAGCTCCAAGGATTAAATCAGTTGTCCTGAGTGGGCAAATGACAGAAGCAGGACTGGAACACAGGGAGTCTGACCCCAGAGTCAGACTGATGTGCAGAATGCCTCACTTTTCTGCTGCAATTGGAGAGAATGGGGTTGGTACAGTCAGTGCGCAGGGCCACACAGTCAGAGGATGGAGCAGGGAGGTGTGTCAGAATGGGAGGCTTATTGGCAGGTCCCTCCAGTCCTTTGGAAAACCTGGTCCCTTGTGAAGTGCTAATCATGGAGAAACACAACCTGTCATCCAGCTATTTGGGAGGCTGAGGCAGGAGGATTCCAAGTTTGAGGCCAGTCTGGGCAACTCAGGGAGACCCTGGCTCAAAAATAAATAAAAAGGGCTGGGGATGTAGCTCAGCTGTAGACCACTTGCCTGGCACACATGAGGTCCTGGGCACAAATGAAAAAAAACACAAACCACCCTGGCTTCTCAGACTTGGGGAGCAGGACTGTCCTCCTGGGATACACAAAATCATAGCCTCAACATGCCACTAGATTTCCTAGATTTGTATTGATGAGCCAGGAACATAGAGCATAACCCAACCAAAGTCTCTGCCCTAAAGGAGTTTATATTTGTGTGTGTGTGTGTGTGTGTGTGTGTGTGTGTGAGACAGATAAGAAGCAGATATATAAGCAAAATATATATTAGATAATATAAGTGTTAAGGAAAGAAAGGAAGGGGAGGGAGGAGTAAGAGAGCAGTTTGCAATGTCGCATCAGGTGGTATTTGGGAAGATCACTCTGAAAAAGGTGATATTTGAGCAAAGGCCTGAAGGAGCCCAGGGAGAGCAAGAGCAAAGGCCTGGAGGCAGCAGCATGATTGGCGTGTTCAAGGAACAGCAAAGTGGCAGGTGTGGCTGGCATGGAGGGCAAAGGGGAGGGTAGTAGAGATGAGGTCAGAGGGGTGTGTGGGGAAGAGAAAGCTTCTCCACCCATCTTTGAAATTTTTGTGTGTTATAAAAATAAACAGAAGCATAGGATGCAAACTAGGCTTGCATTTCAGAGCTGGAGGGAGATGCGAATGCAGTGTTCTGGGAGCCTCCCTGCACAAACATCCTTTCAACTCCTCCCCAACCAGCTTTCCCCATCCATCTGAGACACCTGGGGGTGGAAATTGGAAGCCAAGTCCTGAGTCTGATCAGTTTTCTAGTAGGCTCTGAGTCTGCGTCTCTGCTCCTCCGGGTAGGCCTGGGTCATCTCCACATCCTGAGCTCCCTGGCCAGAGAGGGGCCTGTGGACAGATAGGTGGCTATTCACTGATCCAAGCTGCATTTGACAAACCCTCAAGCACAGCTCAGTTTGCCTTTGCCTCTGGGCCAGCTGAAGCCTTCTTTGAGGTTCCACTGGGATCCTTCCTTTTAGGCTTGGGTTGACTTTGAAGACTTAGAACGGATTCCCCACTTGGGTTCCTTTTCAGGCAGAGCTGAAGGGGAAGGCTGGAGGGAACTTTAATTCAGCTCCTGATTCCATGAAAAATTAACACCTTGGACTGGGGATGTGGCTCCGTTGATAGAGTGCTTGCTTTGCAAGCACAAGGTCCTGAGTTCAATCCCCAGCACCACAAAAAAAAAAGAAAAAAAAAATTAACACCAAGTTCAGTTCAGAGTCCAGCAGTCACTTCAGTTTGTTTTTCAAGTCCAGATCTAAGGGGTGGCCTCTTGGCATTTATTATTTTTTGACAAACAAGGTGATCAGAGGGAGTTGAATATGATGCCACCCTAGCCCACAGGGGTGGATAGGGACAGCACAAGGAGCAGTGCAGATGACAGCCATCCCTGACTGCATGGGGCACACCGGAAGGCGAGTCCCAGTGAGTAACTCACCCTACCCTCTACTGAATGACGGCAACGAACTTAGGGATTTCAATGACATTTCTGTATCAAGATGTGAATGTAAATAGTCCGATTTTAGAGGCATTTTTCCAATTACCTGGATATATTATCCCTTTAACAGAGTCCTCTAAGAATATCTGAGCGACCTGCTTTGGGCTGGCAGAGGGGAAAGTTGAAGGTTTCACTGTATTTTCGTGCATTATTCCATTAGTTCAAACATTTCTAATATGTGCTGTGTGCTCGGAAGGTGGAGAGCCCCCACGCGTGTTTGGCCTCCTGAAACTCACTGATCAACCCAACCTGGAATGTCGGGTAGAAGAGCTATGTATGAGTCAAGCCTTACGGAAAGTCAGAAGAGGCCACAAGTTTCCAGAGGAGGTGACATTTGCCCCAGGGGTTCAATAGCAGCAACCCAAGGCCAAGTGCTTATCACGAGCCTGTTTCAAAGAATTCTGGCCTTACCCTCAAGGCTTTAAGACGCAGTTTTCCAGTTTGAAGACCACCTACTTCAGAATTGTTCTAGTGCTTATAAAAGTGACTTTCTCTCTTCTCCAGAGAATCTGAGAATCAGAGCAGGGCTGAGTGTAGAACCCAGGTGATTCTGATGAACTCGTTTGCCAGGTGAATGTGGGAAAGAAATCGGTCCAGCTGGGGTTGAAGGGGAGTCCCGAGCAGCCCTCAGGAGCGAGGTTGCAGTTCTGCAGTTCGACTGTAGGCTCTGGGAGGAGAGGGGTCCTGTTCCACTGTCTTTCGCCCCCTCAGAGCCTGGAACACACTAGGGCCTCATGATACCAGTGAATACACTGGTTTCTAATACAGAAGCGACGAGAGTCAAAAAGGAAAAAGAAGTCAGAAGAAAACTATTTCTAAGGAGATGAAAACTCTGAAAAGTTTTCGTAGAAAAGGCAGCTCCACCTAACACTGGGAGTTGGGGAGGTGGCCGCTCCGGGAAAGGGCGATGAGTAGTGGAGTGCAGCGAGGGAGAGGCCAGCAGGCGCCTCCTCGCTTCCCCAGGCCGGCCGAGGCATGAGGTCACCTGGAACCGCACCAGCAGCAGCTGCCCAGGACGCGCTGGCGCTGCGGAGGGAGGCGGTGTCAGGCTCCGGCCGCGGGGGGAATTTCCCTCCCGCCCCTCAGGAGGCGTGGCCTGAAGACCCGCCCATCGCCCGCCTCAGTCGCGCTTAGTCCCGCCTCACCAAGGCCACACCCCGAGTCTAGGCCACGCCCCTTACAACCTCCCGGCGCCGGAGTGGTCCCTTCGCCTCAGCTCGGATGAGGCCACGCCCCGCGAGCTTCGGCCGCCGCATTTCCCCTGGAGAGTCCCGCGGCGCCGGGCCTCGGCCCCGCCCCAGCCCGAGGCCCCGCCCCCGGAGCCCCGCCCCGCCGTTTGAAGCTGCTCGGGCAGCGGCCGCCTCAGAGTCGCGCGCGGGTCGTGGGGCGGTGCTGAGGAGCTGAGGCCGCGGCCAGCTCGACGCCGGACTGTCCTGCGAGTGCAGCGCGGCGGAGCGGGCAGCTAGAGTACCCCGGACAGGAGCAGCACCGCGCCGCCGTTCGCGGAGCCCAGCCGAGCCGGCCATGGCGTTGTCGATGCCGCTGAACGGGCTGAAGGAGGAGGACAAAGAGCCCCTCATCGAGCTCTTCGTGAAGGTGAGCCCCCGCGTCCGCCCCGCGTCCCGCCCCGCGGCCCCCGCCCCGGCCGGGCAGCGCCGCGGCGTCCCGCGCCCTCGCCCATTGTCTCGGCCCTGCGCCTTCCCGCCTCCGAGGGCCGTCGGGGGGCCGGGCCGAGCGAGCCACCCGCGCGCCGCTTCCCCGCGGAGCAGGAGCCCCGGCGGCGCGGGCCTCGGGGCGGGCGTGCGACCTGTCACCCGCCCACCCGGCCCTCGCCCCGCGAGCCCGCCGCCGAGCCCCCGCCCGCAGCCCCGTCGGGCGGCGGGGCTCCCCGGAGCGCGGCTGGCAGGAAACAAACTCCAGCGCGCGATGCAATCTTACAAAATGACTCGAGGACGGCGCTCCGGGCCTCCGGAAAAGACCGAGATTCCCAACTTTGGTTTTCCTGCCTCGGGTACTTTGCCACCATCTGGCTTTCTTGTTGCTTAAGCGCGGAGAGCTCGGTATGATGCAACGCTTTGGCTGCTCCCCTCGGTGCGGCTGCCGCGGGACGGCGTGTGCCCTTTTGTGTTGGAAGGAAAACTGAGGAAAGAGCCCATAACTTCCGTGGGGGCTTCAAAGGCTTGATCCCCCCACCTCCGTCTTGCCTCTTCAGCTTTTGTATCTTGGAACTAGCATTTTGCTGACAAATACTCTCCGTGTCCCTTTTCTTCCTTTGTTAGTGTTTTTCAGTTTAGCCAGGGCAGGGTGGAAGTTATGCACATCTGTAGCCAGCTGCTTTTTCTTTAAGTCCTTCAAAATCTTTGAGACTCTCCCAACCTCTTAGGAAGCCAGCCTCGCTTACAGTTAGGCAACATGCTAGAAAGTTAGCAGGAATCTGGAACTATTCCCCCCTTTTCCTGAGTTATTTTAAAGAAAGGAAGACAATGAAGGATGTGTTCAAGAGATGGCGAAAAGAAATGATCAGTGAGTGAGCGAAGCAATGTTTGTTTTAGGATTTTCTTTCAATTATTGGTTTTAGAAATGTTTTGGGCCCTGGAACTGAAAGAACATCTGAGCATAGAACTCCCAGAATATGACAGTCGCAATTACTTTGAGTGGCAGACAGTACTTCGAAGTGCAGAGACTGTAGGAAGATGCCTGGAGTAAGGGAAGGGAAGGGAGTGGAAAGCAGCCCTGAGAAGGGAAAAGGGAAGGTCAGAGGTCAGTACAATTTTTTTTTTTTTTTTTGGGACCCGGGGTTTAACCTCGGGGACACTCAGCCACTGAGCCACACCCCCAGCCCTATTTTGTATTTTATTTAGAGACAGGGTCTCACTGAGTTGCTTAGGGCCTCGCTAAGTTGCTGAGGCTGGCTTTGAACTCGCGATCCTCCTGACTCAGCCTCCCAAGGCGCTTGGATTACAGGCGTGCGCCACCGCGCCCGGCTAGTACAATTTTTTTTTTAACCGAGCTAGGAATAGGAACGAATTTCTATAAACTCAAAAAGAGTGTATCTACTTATAATGGTGAAAAACATGATATTTAATGGTGAAACTTTAGAAACATTATTAAATTTAGATTTGTGTAAGGATACTATTAGTTGTAGCTTGTGTTCAGTATTGTAGTAGTGATCCTAGCCAATACAATAA
>JAJEJO010001799.1:37174-91679 GCA_020662805.1 Glaucomys volans
GAAGTCATCCTGCTAATTTATCATAAGTCTTTCTCACTGGGTTTGGAGGCAGAGAACCAGTGTTCAAGGCGTAGTTCTGTGCTCCTTGGCTGGATTACCTTGGGCAGTTTGTTTTCCCTCACCAAACTTATTTCTGTTTGTGAAATGAGAACTGAAATGTTTTTTGGTGGACTGTGATTCACCACAGGCCAACTTAGCACTGATACAGACCTGGTTAGTTGTTTGAAAAGAAGAGGGGAAAAGGATAAGTAACATGGTCAAGTTATTTTCAATTTCTTAAGACCTATGGGTGGGAAATGCAAATGAGGGAAAATACCCTAATAAATATAGTTGTTTTTGAAAGCAACAAGGCAGACAGAAGAATAGCGTGTTAAATTAACAGTGTTGATTATTCTGCCAAGAGGAATCCAGTTAGTAACAGAAAACTTTTTTTTTTTTTAAACGGGAAAAAGAACACAAAATTTATTTCGTGTGTAAGACACGAGACTATTTGATTCTGTATTTCTGCCTGAAGCATGTAGTATGTGAAAAATAATTAGAAATCTGATGGTGAGTGGTGTTATGGAGAATTGAGTCTGCCTGTCTAGGACTCAGCTTTATGTGTAAGAGAAATAGCCTAGGTCTCCTTAAATGGTGTGAATGGACTCAGCTGCCTTTCCTTCTTCATGAATATTATTTTTGGAGTTGTCTACCTGTGAGCCCAGTAACTCTCCATCACCTATAGAACAGCATTCCATCTGTATATATATCCTATTTATATATATATACTCTACCACCTGAAGGGTAGGAACCCTCCCAATAGTTTAGCTTCAACAAAAATTTCTTTTTTTTACCTACTTATTTTCTTTCTTTCTTTTTTTTTTTTTTTTGTTACTGGGGATTGAACTCAGGGGCACTCAACCACTGAGCCACACCCCCATCCCCAGCCCTATTTTTTTTTGTATTTTATTTAGAGACAGGGTCTCACTGAGTTGCTTAAGGCCTTGCAGAGTTGCCGAGGCTGGCTTTGAACTTGTGATCTTCCTGCCTCAGCCTCCCAAGCTGCTGGGATTATAGGCATATTCCACTGTGCTCAGCCCCACCTGTGTTTTTTTTTTTTTTTTTTTGGTACTGGGGATTGAACCCAGGGGTACTCCACCACTGAGCCACATCCCCAGCCCTATTCTGTATTTTTATTTAGAGACAGGGTCTCACTGAGTTGCTTAGGGTCTCACTGAGTTGCTGAGGCTGGCTTTCAACTCTAGATCCTCCTGCCTCAGCCTCCCAAGTGCTGGGATTACAGGCGTGTACCACCGCACCCAGCAGCCCCACCTGTTTTTAAAATTTGTTTATTGTTTATTTTGGGACAGGGTCTTGCTAAGTTGCTGAGGCTGGCATTGAATTTGCAATCCTCCTGCTTCAGCCTCCTGAGTCCCTGGGATTACAGGCATGTGCTGTCATGCCTGTCTACCTTACTTTTAATATTAGGAAAATAGTAATTATATCAATTTTATAGGGTTGCTGAAGGATTAAATGGTAGTCTGTGTGGATTAATTAAGGTATTCTAGACTGTAATAAGTAATACTTCTTTCTCTCCCTGAACAATGATTCAAATCAGATGGAAGTTTTATTCTCAAGTATCAGTCTGGGAGGTATTCTAGATGTTGGAGTGGCTTTACTCCTTTGAATCATTTAGGGACCAAGTCCTTCCCCCCCAGCATTGTCCTTTTCTGGCTTGTCAAAGCTGGTGACTGAAACCCTGGTTACTGGCAGTGGGAGGTGGAGAATATGGAGGAGGTACATCTTAAGTGCCCCAGCCAGAAGTTCTGTTATTTCCTGTCACCTACTGGAGGGAACTTAAATCACATAGCTTCCTCTAATTGCAAAGGCAGCTGGGAAGTGTGGTGTGGCTGTGTACCACCCCAGGTAAAGTTTTAAGAAGAGTGCTTGGCACATAGTAAACACTTGTTTTTGTCACTAATAATAGGATATTATTAAGTGTAGATTTCATTAATAAGATTCAGGGGATCCTATGCTTGAAATTACATAAAAAAATTGATGTGATTCTCAACCCAAGGATTAAGAATCACCATTATAAAAGAAGTACAGTTAATGGTGGAGTTCTGAGTATTAAAAACAATTCACATAAGCAAGATGTGAAAGAAGGGGATGGACTAGATGTCCGAGCAAGTCACTTCCAGTTCTGATTAGCTGTGACTTAACAAATTGACTGGCATGAGCCAAGTGCCTATACTTTGGGAGATTTAAGAAATTGTATTTAGGTTTATAAAAATTTTTTTGAAGAAAATAAGAGCTTACATACTTAAGGAGTTAAGTGTGGTTCACATTATTCACATTAAGTTGGGCTAAGAGAAATGGGGAAATACAGAAGTAGGCTTGAACTTGGCCTTGAAAAAGTAGGTGAACAGGTGGATGGAAATAACCAAGAATGAGAATGTTAGTTTTGACATCATTTGTAAACTCCTTATACAGGAAATGGTTGATAGGTTGATATCTTGAAAGAAGGAAACAGGAATGATTCAAATCTATAGTGCCAAGGAGATAAGTTATTTAAAAGTTGGGTGAGATCTTTAAAACTAACCTAGATTTTTGTTAAGACGCACATTTTTCCAGCCTTGTTTGTTTTCCCTATACTTCCCCATTTTCTGGATTGCTGTCTATTCAACTTCCCATTGACATTTGGGAAGGTGTAAATGGATCCTGCAGATGGCAAACTCTCAGCTGTTCTTAATGTGAACTGGGAGCTCTTTGCATTTTCTTTCAGGGCAGACTGCAGACCCTCTCCTGCCCTTTTTTTTTTTTTTTTTTTCAAACAGAACAAAAGGAATAAATTTTCTATAGGAAATGATGCTGAGAACTTTGTTCTAATAATTGGACAAAAACTATCTCAACATCAAGAGAATGTTACCTTGTATCTCATTGGTTTGCCTTTCTTTGTGGTTTCCAGAGGGGAAAATTCAGGAAGTAGGAATGAATGTAAAGTGTGAAGTTAATGGAAGCTCTGTTCTTGTTACTTTTTGCTTCAGCAGTTCCCAAAGACCTGATAATGCTGCTTTTGGCAAAGACCAAGGCAGTGGTTTTGGTTCAATATAAAATTCTGAGGGAAAGGGGTCTATTGGGGGATGTGACCTGAGGCTTTTGAGCCATGGGATTGAAATCCAGGCGATGTGAGTAGTGGCCTGCCATCACTAAAAGTCAGTTTGGTTTGGAAAGATGTTTCCAGAAGCCCCTAGAAGAAGCCAGTTAGAGGATGGGGAGAAGACTTTCCTACTTCTTCTTTCACTAGAAGAGTGGAGCCTTCACTTTCTGAATGGGGAATTATTCAATAAAAAGGGAATTGTGTTAGGCAGGATGAGAAGTGTGGTTAAAGCTTTAATTAAGTTTTGATCGAGTTAAAGTGTAAAGTGAGGATGGATTTGCTCATTTTAGAGGGTCTTATAGAGAATGGGAAGGGAATTTCTGAAGGAAAGTAAAATTTTGGTCATGATTACAAGCCAACCAAATATGATTTAACAGATATCTAAATTTAAGGCATTAGTTTGTGAATTCCTTGGAATTTTAATCCTGTTGTCTTTTTTGAGACTTGGCTTTTATTCCTCAGTTGTCAGTACTCACTATTGGAAGCCAGGCAAGGTTCGGCAGGACTGTAGTCCCAGCAACTGTGGAAGCTGAGGCAGGAAGATCGCAGTTTGAGGTCAGCCTTAGCAATTTCTCAAGGCTCTAAGCAACTTAGTGTCTCACCCTGTCTCAAAATAAAAAATAAAAAGGCTAGGGATATGGCTCAGTGGTTAAGTGCCCCTGGGTTTCATCCATAGTAAACAGCACCCCCCATACTAAGTATTGGTTTAAGGAAAATCAGTCAGTCTTATTTGGTTTCTGTTTTTTCCTCATTTAAAATATAAAATCAAGAGACTCTATTAATCCAATCATAAACTTGCAAAAGTGTCCACTTAAATAAATAAGATAAATAAGATCGTATTTGAACATGGTGTCAAAGATAGACTAGAAGTATCTTAAATTTGAACACTGATGTGAGAACAGTAGAACTAGGGCTAGGTACTGACCTCAGAGTCCATTGTGCACATAGTTTGTCCTTCTAAGCTTCCTTTCATGGGATTTTTTTTTTCTTTTCTTTTCTTGAAGCTGAAATACAATGTCTAACTGTAAGCCAGGAGTATAACAGGTTTTCTTCCTGTTTTTGGCAATAAAATTATTACTTCTAGCTTCACATGTGAAATAATTCATTTTTATGAAAAGGATTTCATTCTCTATTATAATAGCGTTGTAAAAATGTCAGTTACCTTTTATAATGCAAGTATTGAATTTTACCACTGTGTAGGCAGCATAGCTATTTACTTGTATGTGTGGGAGAAGATAAAAGAAAATTTGAACAAACACTGACAAATACACAGCTAAACAATTAGAAGAAAGTTGTAGTAATCAAGAACTTCTAGTCGGGCGTGGTGGTGCACGCCTGTAATCCCAGCACTTGGGAGGCTGAGGCAGGAGGATCACGAGTTCAAAGCCAGCCTCAACATCTTAGTGAGGCCCTAAGCAACTCAGTGAGACCCTGTCTCTAAATAAAATACAAGATGGGGCTGGGGATGTGGCTCCGTGGCCAAATGCGCCTGAGTTCAATCCCTGGTTCCAAAAAAAAAAAAAAAGGAAAGAAAAAAAAAAGAACTTATAAGCATGTGTGAGTTCTCTAATTTTTTTTTTTTTTCCTTTGCTTACAACTGGTTACTTGACTTTGGTGATAGAGACCAGGTGGTAGATTACTAGAGTGAGCATTCATTAAAAACTAAAGAGGAATCAAATTAGGTTATTGTGTCACTTAGGAAAGCTGGCAGAGTGGTAGCTGAGAGGCCAGACTACATGGGCTAATTGGAGAAAACAAAGAAGGTGGTTAAACTTAAGAAACTGAACTCTGGCCTTGGATACAACATACCCAAGACGGAACTGACATCTTTGTAAAGATGTGAGCTTATGAGGAGTGTATAGTTCATGTTACGTGATGGCCGAGGGTACAGAATGTTTTAGTTTACACAGGAAACCAAAATTCTAGGTTGAAAATGTTTTGAACTTGTTGATTCTTCATTAAGTTGTGTAAAAATGGTTGCTAGCCGTCAGTAGCACAGATGTTATTTACACTTTGTAATTGTCGGTAGGGCCCTTCATTGCAAATATGTCCTTGTCATTTTCATAAATTTGCATGAATCATTGATGAAAGTTTATGTGTAGTATTTTTGTGTTCTTCATGAGAGCAGAGTGAAAAATGAGGTCCAAATGTAACAAATAGTGAGTTAACTAAGTTAACTTAAGAACATTTAATTATGCTTTATAAAAGAAACTTAGATTGTGCCTGTATTTATCTTCCTAACAGCACTAAAAGGACATTTGTCCTGTTTGCTCTTTGCTGGAGGAAAGCAAGGTTGATGTTGTAAAATTTGCCAACATCTAGAATTGCTCAAAGAATAGAGATCAATTAAATGGTTTGAAGGTAGGCTCTTCCTATGTGCTCTTTAGTAGAAATCTGTTTTAAAAATCCAAGTTATTTTTCAGAATTAATTTCTCCCTTCCATATCTATGTAATAGGTAATGTCTGCCTATTTTATAGTTGGAGGATATAAAATACAATGTTTACCTAGGAATAGTTGAGCACAGTATAGGGATCATAATAGTAGCAAATATAAATGGAATACTTTTCGTGCACTAAATGCTGGAGAGAGAAAGAAATAAGAACAGGCCTCTTGCTGCAAGGAGCTCACAGTATAGCTGAAGGGACATTCAGATAATGAGTAGATCACCTGTATAATACAGTAAATCACCTGTATAATACATTCACTTATTAAAAATCCAGTTGAATTAAAGAGTTTAAGGAATTTATGTGTGAGTAGAGATGATTGACTTAGAGATGAGTGAAATATTTACATTGTATTCTGACAGGTGAAGGGTAGTGAGTATTAATCAGTTAAGTGGTTTATTATTTGTTGTTTAAAGAAACTTTGATCTTTTCCCTCAATAATTGTGTATTATGCTTTGTAATTTTTTTTTTTTTTTTTTTGGCGGTGCTGGGGGTTGAACCCAGGGCCTTGTGCTTGCAAAGCAAGCACTTTACCAACTGAGCTATATCCCCAGCCCATGCTTTGTAATTTTGATTTATCTAAAATAAAACCGATAACTTCTTGCCTCAAATCATTTTTTAAATTGGTGCATTACAATTATACCCAATACTGGAATTTATTATGCTGCATTCATACATGCACATAACATAATTTGATCAATCTCATTCCCACATACCTCCCTTCCACTTCTCTCCTTCCTCCCTTTTCCCTCTCAAATCTCGAACAGATCTTACTTTTGCCAGTTGCTTATTAAATTAGATATAAAGTACTTGATCAGGCATTCATGATCCAACTTATATATTTCCACTCTTAGCTCCCACTGCAGCTGCATGTATATTTTACATCCTAACTATATTGGTCTTGAACATGTCTTGTACTTCTTTGCCTTCAGGGGAAGAAAACAAATTTTTTTCCAGTACTGGGGATTGACCCCAGAGGTGTTCTACTACTGAGCTATTTCCCCGCCCTTTTATTTATTTATTTTAATTTTTTTGTATTTTATTTATAGACAGGGTCTCACTGAGTTGCTTAGGACCTCGGTAAGTTGCTGAGACTGCTTTGAACTTGCGATCCTCCTGCCTCAGCCTCCCAAGTCTCTGGGATTACAGGCGTGTGCCACCATGCCCGGCCATCCCCAGCCCTTTTGTAAGAATTTTTTTTTTTTTTTTTACAATTTTGCGACAGGGTCTCATTCAGTTGCCAAGGCTGGCTTCAAACTTGTGTTCCTCCTGCCTCAGCCTCCAGAGTCAGATTATAGGCATGTGCCATCATGCCCAGCACCTTGGAAAATTTTTGTTGCTAATCACATTACTTGAAGTACCTTTGGCTTCTCCCACTTTTCCCCTGCCCTGAATTTCTGCCTGCCCAAATAATACCTGCTCTTCTTTCATTTCTTTAATAACATTAAAACATTTCTTTAATAAACATCAAGGCACATTCCAGGTTCTTGGGTACATCAGTGGATCCATCATTTCAATTGGGGCAGGAAAATAAATCCATCTACTCACAATGAAGTGCTGTAAAGAAGATGAGGTAGGGTGGGAAGTAGGGTGAACAGTGAGGGTGCTGCTGTCTGACTGAGGGGACATGTGGGCAGCACTGGAGGAGAGCACACAGGGAGGCAAAGGCAGAAACTGCCCTTTTCAGTGATCTGGGCATGAGACGGTCCTGGCTTTGATCTGGCAGGAAGTAACCTGATTCTGGATGAATTCCTAACATGGAGGTGGCAGGAGTTTGGGATGGGCTAGATGTGGGATGTGACAAAGAGGGTGAAGGATAATTCTGGGATTTTTGTTCTGAACAACTTAGTGATGGCATTGCCATTAACTGGTGTGAGGAAGGCGGTGCAAAGGTCTAGCTCTGATGAGGAGATTGTCAAGGTTTTTTTCTTTTTTTTGTATTGGAGATTGAACACAGAGGTCTTTACTACTGAGCCACATTCCCAGACCTTTTTATTTTTGATTTTGAGACAGAGTCTTGCTGAGTTGCTTGGGGTCTTGTTAAGTTCTGAGGTTGGCCTTGTACTTAGTATTTCTCTTCCTCAGTCTCCCAAGTCACTGGGATCACAGGTTTGCACCACCACACCTGGCTGGAGTTTGTTTGTTTGAGATGGGATCTTACTATAGTTTCCAGGCTGGCCTTGAATTCATGATCCTCCTGCCTCAGCCTCCTGAATAGCTGGAATTACAGGCATGTGCCACAGTGCCTGGTAGGAGTTTAGTTTTTGACATGTTGAATTCGAATATGTCAACAGCTTATGGAATCTATTGTCTAGTGGGAGCAGCTAATGTTAAAAGAAATATATAAAGAATAGTATGTTGGGTTGGGGGTGTGGCTCAATGGTAGAGCACTTGCCTTGCCCATGTGAGGCACTGGGTTTGATCCTCGGCACCACAGAAAAATAAATAAAATAAAGGTATTGTGTCCATCTACAACTAAAAATAAAAAAAGAAGGATAGTATGTAATTATTTTTGTGTGTGTGTGCTGGGGATTGAACCCAGGGCCTTGTGCTTGGGAGGCAAGCACTCTACCAACTGAGCCATGTCCCCAGCTGGAAAGTCTGTAATTAAGGAAGAGGACAGAGCATCTTAAGAAGGGATGGCAGGAAACTCAGTGTAGATGGAGGTTCAGTGGAGATTTGAGACCTGACTTGTAGGATGAGTAGTAATTAGAGGACTAAGAGGGAGAGAGCATTCCAGGTTGGAGGAATCAAGCCTGGAGATAGTCAGGAAATTGAGAATGTGATTAGAACACAGAGTGTAACTGAGGATGGAGTGAGGAAGAGATGGGGACCAATTATAGAGGACCTTGTGTGCCCTGTCAGTTTATCCCTCATAAAAATGACAGTTCCCCAAAGGGGTTAGGTGAGGGGATGTCAGGGTCAGGGTTGCATGTTAAGATGGTTAACCTGGCTGCTCTGTGGGAATGCACTGAAAGGAGGCAGGGGCGGACATGAGGGAAACTCTTCAGCGGTCATTGCAGTCAAGAGTGGTCATGATGCCTGGGGGGGAGGTGATGGAAAGGAGAGGGTGGACTCGAGGTAGATTGTGAAGGCGGAGTAAATAGGAAGATGTTGAATTAGGAGATGTGTATGAGAAACAGAAATGATGGGTCTCTAGTTAGACTCACTGATCAAGAGGTGCCTTTTATGGCGATGGAATAGGAGCACAGTGTTGAATTTTTGATTTGTTGAACTTGAGATGGCTGAAATGTCAACTTGAGATGTCTACTAGATATACAGGTCTATTCAGAAAGAAGTCTGGGCAGGCATTATTACCCTATGTATATGTATGATCACATGGATGGTGTGAATCTACATTGTGTACAACCATAGAAATGAAAAGTTGTACACCCATTTGTGTACAATGAATCAAAATGCAGTCTGTAAAAATAAAAATTAAAAAATAAGCAAAAATAAAAATTAAAAGTCTGGGCAGGGTGAAGAAATCTGGATCTTGAGTGTGCATACATGATTGCGTGGTATTTAAAATGTATCTGGCCAGGTGCGGTGGCGCTTGCCTGTAATCCCAGCACTTGGGAAGCTAAGGCAGGAGGATAGCGAGTTCAAAGCCAGCCTCAGCAATTTAGTGAGACCCTGTCTCTAAATAAAATACAAAATAGGACTGGGGATGTGGCTCAGTGGTAGAGTGCCCCTGGGTTCAATCCCCAGTACCCAAAAAAAAAAAAAAAAAAATCTGTTCGTTCTGTGGATGAGTGAAGAGTTGGGGAAATGCAAGGACCAAGTTCTTAGGAACACTCCACACTTGGATTGGGTCATGGAGAACCTAGAAAAGGAGAACAAAGGGGAGTTGTGAAACTCCCAGAGTGAGGGGAACTAGGAGAGGTTTTTAAGAAGGAGGGAGTGACCACTTGTATTGAGTGGAAAGTCTTTTGGATTTGTCAGCATGGAAGTCCTGGGTAACCTTAGCAGCCTCAACTTTGGAGGAGGAGGAGCGGGGGCGGGGGGTAGAAGAGCACAGAGAAGAGGACATAAGGGAGGGGGTCATGTAAAGCCAACTCTGTCAGTAAACTTTGTGTAGGAGAAGACAGGTTGATAGCTGGAAGGGGTCAGATGAGTTTCAGAGGAAAGTTTCTCAAAGAGTTGGATAGAATGCTAATCTATTAGAGAAGGAGGTGAGAGATTAAATGGAGACATGGTTTAACAGATACCTGTCAAGGAATCTCTGGTGCCATCTATTCCACAAGGTTCCCACACTAACCTACTCTTGTATGAACCTCTGGGCAATTCCTTTCTCCCTCTTTCATGGAGGTCAGTACTCTCTGTGAGGAAGAGATTTTGTTTCTCATCTTTGTATATTCCAACAGCATGTTTTGAAGGACCAACTTAAGGTGGGTTCCTTTACGTGCTTACCCCCAAATGCAAAAGCTATTTTGTTGCCCTCTGCTAAATGATTAAGTTCATATCCATACTCTGGCACTCAAGTCTCTGGTCTCTGAAGTCTAGCTCCAATTAATTGAACAAATTTATCTCCTGCAACCTGTGTCTTATACTCCAGCCAAATTGAACTCTTCTTTGTTTCCTCCTCCATATGGGCTGTCATTTTTCTGAAGCAACCTTTATCATTCCATTCCTGTTTGTTTAAAATGTACTTTATACTCTAAGTCTCAATTTTAATGTTTCTTCCTTTGTTGATCTGTTGGAATTTGTATTTTGTAACTCCTTTATGACTCTTCTGTTACCTACTTTGTTGACAGTTGTGCATGTAATAAAGTAAGCCCCATGCAGGTAGGAGCCCTGTCCTAGCATCTTCGCATCCACCCAATATTTAATAGATTGCTGGCCTCACAATAGCACTCAATAAATCTTTTTTTAAAAATTGAATGAGTAAGTGCACTTAAGTATAATTAATAGACCTTAATTCTAATACTGATTATAGTTGGCTTAAAGCTAAAATATTCTTTAAAATATGCTGTCCTTTGGAAAAGAAGCATCTATTTAATAGCACTATTTGGTTAATAGTTGGCCAAAAATAAAGCCGAGACTAGCTGAAATTTCTGGCAGATATAGCATTCTCCCAGTTTTTTTGTTTTGGAACCAGGGATTGAACTCAGGGACACTCAGCCACTGAGCCACATCCTGAGACCTATTTTGTATTTTATTTAGAGACAGGGTCTCATTGAGTTGCTTAGGGCCTTGCTAAGTTGCTGAGGCTGGCTTTGAACTCGCGATCCTCCTGCCTCAGCCTCCCAAGTCGCTTGGATTACAGGTGTGTACCACCATGCCCAGCACATTCTCCCAGTTTGGCTGTGCCACTAAAACACTGATGACTTATACTTGATCAGGTATCAACCAGTGTTTCTCAGAAGCCTTCCACTTTTTCTGGTATCATGGTGCCTAGTTTGAAAAAGATTCCAGTTTAGGGGAAAGAACCTTATTTGACTCCAGCTTTTTAAGTATGGCAGAGCACTTCTTACAATTTTGTTATTTCTTTACTTTGAAGATTCAAAGCCAAAAGCAGGGTATTAAGAATTTTTTCCTAAAGCAAGTTCCCAGTTAGGCTCTGCAAGGGAAATGTAGTATTCGTCTTTTCTCTAATGCTGTAATTAATAGCATCTTCCCCTTAAATAAAATGGAGTTCAGGCTTGAATAAAATCTGCCCTTCTACATTTAATTTGACTGCTTAAAATTCCCCCATGCGTCTTGTATCTTCTGTCATTTCACAGAATTCACATTGCTTCTTTCCTTTATTTCTGACAGATAGATAATCCTTTAAGTGTGGTGTTGAAAGAAGTCTGTGATGCCGGAAGTCTGGAGTCTTGCCAAAACCTATGCCTTCATCTTGTTAAGAATAATACCTTACGCAAATTTAGGACTCACCAATAAAGCCTAGAATGCCTTTGTATTTATTTGTATTTGTGCCCTCTCTCACTGCCTTTTTTGTTTTTCTTTTTGAAAATATGGAAAGTACAAATTAGTACCAGTTTAAGCAATCATCCATTAAACAAGCCTGTACTTCATTGCCTACTCAGTACTAGCAACTGCTCTAGGCCCTGGGGAAACAGAGAAAATGTACTCTCCAGCTCCAGTGGTGCAGATAGGAGCTCTAATGTGGGAAGGAACAGTGTACACCATCACCATGGCTGGGAAAATATTTTCCAGGGAGGCCTCACAACTCTGCCTGGGAGGCTTTTTCACTTCTGCTAAGATCTGATGTGTGTATGTATAGATGGATGCTTTCCTCCGACTTATTTTTATGTTGCATTCCCAAGTGCATGTTGCAAGAAATATATAGAAGTAACATAAATATTTGTGGAGCACTTTCTAAGTCTCAGATGTTGTGGTAGCTGCATTATGTGTGTTAGCTCATTCAATTGTCAATAAAATGTTTGCAGAAGGAATGTACAGAAGCTCCCCCGCCCCCTTTGCACAAGCTTAATTCCGGAGAGGCTACAGGGAAAAGAAGAAATCAAAGATCACATGATTGGGGAAAAGCAAATGCTTATAAAATTCACAGAAATAATAATACAAGAAATAATAATACAGAGAAATAGGCTGTGAGGGTGATGCAAATCACTGGGCTCAGTTCATATTTGCTGTGTTGGTGTAGTGCTTCCAGAGGACTCTTATTTTAGATCAAAATGAACTGATTTACTTTTTCTTCCTTGTCAAGTAAAAAAGATTGACAGGAGAGTCTAGGACTGTGTTTGGCCTGACCCCCATTGGGATTTAGGGTAGTGGTGGCAGTTATTGTCTTGATGACTCAGCAGGGACCCTGACTTAGGTTTATAGTGTTGCCTAGGTGTTACTTGTAAAAAGGTTCTTTCCATCTTTTGTGATATTGGAGATCGGAAATTCCAGAGTTAAAGTCAGAGGACAGTTGTTGACCCTGAAGTATTACTTGTATTCCCCATGTAAGCACTGAAATGGTCCATTTTGGAGTTCAAAATCATTAGAATTAATATTTCAAGTTGGCAAATGAGTTGATGTATAGAACACTGGTTCTCGTGTTTCCCTGTTAGAGTGCAACGGTGCTGATGGTGAGTCTGGGAGCCAGATAGCTTGTTTGATCCTGGTTCTATCTTCATGTAGTGCCTCGGTGTCTCCACTGGGGTAATAGTATCTTATCTCTTGGGTTTTGGGGAAGATTAAAAGAGTTAATAAAAGAAAAGCACTTAGAGTCTGACACATAGTAAACCTTGTTTGATTACATGATTCTGCTTTTGGGAATGTGGAGTTAAGGCTGTGTTGGCCCTGGTTAGTTTTATGTGTTCAATACATGTAGTTTCACCCTGCAGGATGTTATGTAGTGAAGTGTCTGTCAGGCTGCTCCTACACATAGGTGGGGGACTTGCTATCCTTTAACAGACGCAAGTTAGTACAAAAAAAAGTACAAGATTAGACTTGAACTTATTCCTGAGTTAATTTCAGTGAACCATGGTCCTGTTTATACTTACTGGGTGGTTAAAGGACAGTCAGATTGAACTTGACATTTTAGTCCATTTGCTCCAGCAGCTCTTTGTGCACTTGTAACTAAAGCAGAGGCCATTATTAGGAAGAATGTTTTTCTTTTTCTCTTTTTTCAATGAAAGCACAAAAAGTAAACAGGAGTTATGTCTGGCATAGGATTTAGTGGGTCTGTGGAAGTACCTTTGAATTATGGATCTTGGCTTCTTGTGCTGCTGAATTTCATTCTTCCTGGATTTTTACGGTATTCATTTACAAAATTAAATGGGTCACATTTATCTGATGCTTTTTCTTTTTCCTTGGCAGTACTGGGGATTGAACCCAGGGTTGATCTATTGCTAAACTAGCCCTTTTAAATTTTTGTTTGTTTTGAGACAGGGTCTAAGTTGCCCAGTCTGGCCTCCAATTTAGGATCCTCCACCTTAGTTTAGCTTGGCCTATCAGGTTCTTTCTTTGGGGCAAATGTAACATGTATAGATATTTTTAAATCTTCATTATCTCAGAAGGGGAGGAAGGCTTTACTTTGTAACAGGCAATTGAAACAGTGTAGATTTACAGGTCCCAGAGCCAATTGAGATAGTGTAGATTTACAAGGTTTTATATTTGATGCTTTTTAAGGGGTAAAGGTAGAGCGTAAGTCTCCTAATTCATGTATTTCTTGATCCTAAATTCATCATTTTGTGTGGTGCTGGAATTTGAACCTAGGGCCTTACACATGTTGTTAGGCAAATGCTCTACTGGTAAGCTGCATCCCAACCCCTTTTTATTTTTTGTTTTTGGACAGGGTCTTGCAAAGTTTGCCCAAGTTGGCTTCAAACTTGTGATCCAGGCTGGGATATAGCTCAGTTGATAGAGTGCTTGCCTCGGAAATGCAAGGCACCCTGGGTTCAATCCCCAGCACCACAACACACACACACACACACACACACACACACACAGACACACACACACACGCACACACGTGTGATCCTCTTCCCTTACCTCCAGAGCTGGGATTACAGGTGTGTGCCATGGCATGTGGTTTAATGTTTATTTTTATTTTTTTACTTTATACCATGATGGGATGGTGATAAAGCTTTAAAATGTTAGCGTGGCTGTAGTTGATAATGCGGTAGAGTTATAAAGTGACTTTAAAATCTTTCATTTTATTATAATGTTATAAACTTTTAAAAAAAATTTTTTTTTGTCAATGGATCTTTTATTTTTTAAACTTATTTATTGATATGTGGTGCTGAGGATTGAACCCAGGGCCTCATACATGCCAGGCAAGCGCTCTACCACTGAGCCACAACTCCAGCCCAATAGAGTTATAAACTTCTTGAAACTACATAATTTTATTCCTAAATAGGATACAGTGAACTCATACCTAAAAAATGAACAGTAGACTTTTAATTCTCTGTTAAAACCAGAATATAGTGAAAAGATAATAGCTAGCATTAGGTACTGATCTTGGGCCAGGCACAGTATGCCAGCTCTTTACGTGTTAGCTAATTTAATCCTCATATGAACTCTGAAGTAGGTGCTATCAATACTACTTTATACATGAGGTGTAGAGGGACACTGCTTATATGGTCACAGGGCCAGTGAGTAGCAGATGGTGATTCCAGAGCCTGTCTTTTTATTCTTTGTGGTGTTGTGGATTGAACCTCGTGCCTTGGAGTGTGCCAGACAAGTGCTCTGTCACTGAGCTGCACCCCATAGTTCTGCTTGGTAAAATTTAAAAGGAGACTAAAATTTTCATCATCTCACTCTTTTGCATTTTGGAGGCCTAGTTAATTAATATTTTATAAAGTATTTTAAACCTTTTCTTTATACCCTTGTTGAAGGACCCTGACTTGAACACCATATATTTTGATTTTAGAATTGTTACCCAATTTAGAAATGTCAGAGTGGTCCAAGTTCACCAAAAATCACATACTAATTTGTTGATATTTTCCCCTGAGTTTTTCTTTCTTTGTTAAAAACAACAAAAATCCCCTCCCCCTTCATAGGAGCCTCACTTTCCATTGTTGGTAGGAAAAAAAAAAAAAAAAAAGAAAACCCAAAACCAAGGAAGTTTCTTTTTGTAGAGAGGAAATGGCTGTTAGTTCAGGACTTCATCCATATTAGGTATAAACTAAATATAGAGTTGTAATCCAAGAGTGAAGTCACATCTATAAAGTTTTTTAGGCAGAGCTAATGAGATCAGCCAGTACTTTTGAATCAGTCTTTTATTCTCCCCCTACCTTTGGCTCACTTAAAAAGTTACTAAACTGATTAATTCTGTGGTCATCCTGCCTTTGCCCCCTGTTTAAAAAAAAAAAAAAAAAAAAAAAAAAAAGCCAAATCACTTACAAGGAATCCTTTCAGGACAATTAAATTTTCTTTTAGTTTTTTTGACCCTGTTATATGTCTCACTAATTTTTTTAAGTTGTTTTTATCCTTCAATTTTTGTCACAGGCATTTTTACCAGGAGACTTAATGCTTTCACATTTAAGTTGGATCCCATTGTGGCTAAGTGGTAAATAGGGTTTCTTCTGATTGGCTGGTTTTAGGGATTGTAGTAGAACAGACTGATGGAATAAATCTCCTGTTTCTGACCAGAGCACATGTTGTTCTCAAATAAGGACTTCTGAAAGCTCCCCAAAGCATTCTTACTCACAATAACGGTTTTCAGCTCTTGTGGTCCTTCTTGGAACCCTTTGCAAGCATGCCAAGACGCTCGGCTACTTATGAATGTGCTGTGCTTCTGAAGGCAAGCATTATGTATGTTTATGGCAGATTTTATTGAAAGTAGTTTGAAATACAACTAACTGTACAAGTTTAACCTAACAGATTAGAAGACTTTTCTAGGGAGTCAGTTCATGAACCCACGTGTCTTCCAAGGCTTGGCTTAAATACCTTCTGAGCCCCTCTCTGGTCTTGCAGCTCCCTTAGCAGAGCTGGGCCTTCCTACTCTCTTTCTGAAGCAGTTGTGCATTTTCGTTTTCTGCTACTCATCTGAATCCTCCTTCATCACATCTTTGTTTCTGGCTAGAATGTGAATTCCAGGAGTTTAGGGATCGGACTGTTTATCTTTTGTCTCCCACCTACCACAAACCTTGACACAGAAGATAATTCATTAAGTCAGTAAACTTCTGTTAGCATTTTGGGACAAGTTGGTATGCATAGTACTGGGATAGAAGCTTGTTAATAAAATAGTACGTCTGTTTCTAGTGTGCATTCTATATTACTTCATGGTAAAGTACCAGAGAGAGAGAGAGAGAGAGAGAGAGAGAGAGAGGCAGTATTCAATTTTTGAACTCAAGACATGTAATTTGGGTTTGGATAGCTGCTCGTTTTATAGCCATTGGTCTGAACTTAATAACAGATTGGTGGAGAGCATTAGAATCCTCAAATTATATAACTGGAAGGCCAGGTTCAACTCTTGCTTGTACCCAGACTGATGTGCTGCTGTTCTCATCAGTAAAGGGAGTATGTTTCTTAGCGGTATATCTGGTCAAGCCCACATTATTCTATTATTTTATTATTTTATTTTTATTATTTTTTTTTTTTGCGGTGCTGGGGATTGAACCTAGGGCCTTGTGCTTGCGAGGCAGGCACTCTACCAACTCAGCTATATCCCCAGCCCCCACGTTTATTTTATATGCCAAGGTTACTAACCTTAGGCTTGAGTGTGAGGCCCAGACCTGAAAATTTGAAGTCAGAGCCAGAGAATTAAATTCTCATAGTTAGACATCGTCTATTAGCAGACATATATAGAGATAGAGCCAGTAAAAGTATTTAGTAATAATGGAGACATGTTGCCAGGGAAATGAAAGTTATTTCAGTAGTGAATTCTTTGACTAAAAAGAATATATTTTTCACATAAACTACCTGAAAGATAAAGGAATGATTTTGTTTGTCTTATTTAAAATAAAACAGACACAGAACTGTACTGTTTGAATTTGCCTTTATCATATTTAGAGCATGTGTACATTGAAATGATAAGTAAAAAAATTTCAGTAACAAACATGCTGTCTTGTACTCCTCAGATATTCAAAGTTTCAGGCCATGGGCTGGGGTTGTGGCTCAGTGCGTGAGGCACTGGGTTTCATCCCCTGCACCATATAAAAAAAAATGAATAAATAAACAGATAAAATGAAGGTATTGTGTCCATCTACAACTAAAAAAAAAGATAAACAGTTATTCTGAATAACAATTTTTCACAGCTGAAATAGGTAATTTTAAAATAAACTTATTTTGTAATATTTTTAATGAAAAATTTAAAAATACAATACAAAAATATAATACCTGAGAAATGTTCGTTTGGTCATATGCTTATCAAGTGCTAATATTTTATGTCAAAATATTGTTTTACACATGTTTTGCACATGTTGTTCTCAAATAAGGACTTTTGAAAGCTATAGTATTTTGAATTCTATGGTATTCACATGACTGTACTTTTCCATTGTTCTTAGTCATCATTAATCTCCTATTCTTAGTAACTTAGAGGTCCAAAATTTAACTATTAAACTATAGTGATATGTATATATATAATTATAGTCAGTTTTCTGTGCATATCCGTGTCATGTAGTTCTGTTTTCTAAAGTTTATCCTCACAGTCTCATTTATACTCTCAGTTTGTTTTGCCTTTGTTTATCTAACATGTATCTCTCTTAAAGAAAAACCTTCCTGGAGAATTTAGATTGTTCTACAAAGGGAGAAACTGGAATTTTGATTCCACTGCTGAACTCTCCTTGGAGGGATGTCTAGTTAAGACTGCCTGGTTTGGAGCTTGGTGAGCAGAAATAGCTGTTTCTCACTGTATTTGGGTAGCTGCTATAAGCACAGGTCAGGGAAGAGGGATCTTTCTTGAACAATTCATTGTTTGCTTTCGCTCTTAGGATTTTTTCTGAATCTAGTTTATTCTACAGCATTTGTATTTTCAAACTGACCTCAGGGAAAATAGGCTGCTGGATTTTGACTTGACAGAAGAATTTCATCTGTCCCTTTTTTTTTTTTGGCGGGGCTGGGGATTGAACCCAGGGCCTTGTGCATGCAAGGTAAGCACTCTACCAACTGAGCTGTATCCCCAGTTATCCTTCTAATGTATTTGTTTTTAGTTGATAAACAAAGGAAGACAGTGACTGTTAGTGAATTTATCTTAGGCTAGAAGATATTTTAAAAATGCGGGTTGGAAGCTGGGTGTGGTGGTGAATGAATCCCAGTGGCCCGGGAGGCTGAGATAAGAGTATTGCAAGTTCAAAGCCAGCCTGGGCAATTTAGCAAGACCCTGTCTCAAAATAAAAAAATTAAAAGAGCTGAGGTGTGGCTTGATGGTAAGACACCCCTGGGATAAAATCCCCAGAACAAAGCAAAACAAAAAAAGAGGTTTAGGCCATGAAAAACGTTTTTTGGATGTGACCGAAGTGAGAATAACTAATTATTAAGGGAGTATGTTTCTTTAAAAAAAAAAAAAAAAAGGCAACAAAACCATGGCTTAATAAAGAAATTAATGTTCTATATTCTTGAAAGTTACTTTTTTAAATGCTGAACATTCACATTGTGAATAGTTATCTGAAAATATCTTGACTTCACTTTTGTTCTTTAAAGATATTTATGTTGAATGTGGAATTCTGATTTAAAAAAATGTTTTTAGGACGGGGATATAGCTCAGTTGGTAGAGTGCTTGCCTTGCAAGAACAAGGCCCTGGGTTCAATTCCTGGCACCGCCCGCAAAAAAAAAAAAGTTTAAAAAAATGTTTTTCATGTTTTCTGACCTCCATTATTTCTGATGAGAATTCAGCTATCATTCAAACCATTATTTTCTTGTGTGTAGTGTGTTGGTTTTTCTTCCTAGCTATTTTAAAGATTTCTTTTCCTTTGCCTTTTTTTCTCCTTGTGGTAGTAGGGATTGAACTCAGGGGCTCTATACTGAGCTACTTCCCTAGTGCTTTTATTTTTTGGCACAGTCTCACTACATTGCTGAGGCTGGCCTGGAACTTGAGATTCTCCTGCCTCAACCTTCTAAATCGATGGGATTAAAGGTGTATGCTGCTACATCTGGCTGTTTTTAGCATTTTAATTGTGTTATACCTGGAGTGATTATTTTAATCTTGTTTAATGTTTGGGAGACTTCTTGAATCTGTAACTTTGTCTTTATTTAGAAAAATTCGGCTGGCCAGCTTGCCTGCCTCTTTCTTTCTCCTCCTCATTTTTTTTTTCTTTTTCTTCCTTTTTTTTTTTATTTGTAGAACTGGGTATTGAATCCAAGGGTACTTTATCACAGAGGTTCATCCCCAGCCTTTTATTTTTTATTTTGAGACAGAATCTCAATAAATTGTGAGGCTGGTGTGGAACCTCCTGTGTCACTAGGATCTCAGGCTTGTGCTCCTTGCTGGATTCTACAGAGATTTTCTATCTTTATTATAAGTGTACTTTTCTTCCTGTTTTTGAGCAGAGTTGTGATAACTGCTTTAAAGTCCTTGTTTGTATTCTGCAGACTGTCGGTCATCTTAGGGTATGTCTCTTTGATCTTTTTTGTTTGTTTGTTTGAGAATGGGTCATGTTTTCCTATTTCTATGGGGAATTATTTTTATTGTTTCTGGATATTAAAGTAACAAGTTGTGGAAACTTAGATTTTTGTTATGTTCCTCTGAAGAGAGCTGATTTTTCTTTTCTTTTTTAAAGTAGACAGTTAACTGAATTTAAAATGCAAAATGTTATGCCTTTGTTAGATGGTGACTTAGATTTCATTTTGTTTCTTTTAGCTGAGTTGCATGGAGTCTGCTGTGTGTGTGTGTGTGTGTTTTTTTTTTTTTTTCCCAGGGATCAGCCAGAGATTTGGACAGAGTTTTATGCAGATTGTAGGGCTCCCCTTCTTTGGCTTTCTTTTTTTTATGGTGTTCTTATTTTTCAGTATTATTGTCTGCTCTGGACTCTTTGATTCTTCATTGCCAGCAAGACTATGAGTTTTTCATTAGCTGCCCTGCGTGGCATAAGGATAAAAGAAGAAAATAGGAAACCTGGCCAGTACAGCTCCCTTCTTCCAAGTGTCAACACCCCTCCAACAACTGCCTGCTTTTGTTCAGTCTCCAGGACCTTCATGTGGTCATTTTTATACAGAAATTACAGCTGTCTTGAGAGTTAGAGGGTCAGCCGCATAGTAACTGGTTGGCCATAGAAGCCTCAAAATAATTTTTAAATAAATTTTTAAATTTTAGATTTACAAAATTATTGCAAAATAGTATGGTTCTCAAATTGATTTTAAATGAAAATATTTCTAAAATATGTCAGTGCTTTCTTGACTTCTTAAAATGCTGAGTTTAACTGTTAATTAATGTCAGTTTTCTGAATATAAATTCCGCAATGCGCCAACAGTCTTAGCATGTGAGGCTGTTTTGCCGTCCTCCCTGAAGGCCTCAGCCGTAATGTTTTCAGCCTCTCTCTGAGAGCATTTGTGTGCATGTTTTTCTTTGCTAAATTAGCTCTATTGAGGCAGTCTCTTTTAACTTTATATTGCAACATGTTGTGTTCAATAAAACAGAAAAATAAGCTTGTTAAAATTTGTTTGAAGTAAGAATAAGTGTTTCCGAGAGCTTGAATGTTGATTTAGTGAGTCAGGCACCTGATCTTTTGTAGGTGGTGGCGACATGGTGTGAGTTGCCCAGAGGCTTTCTCTCCATGTTATGGTGAGCACTTCCCATCTGTGGCTACTGAGCGCTTCAAAGTGTCTAGTCTGAATTGTATAATTACAAAATATACACCAGATTTTGATGACTTAGTACAAAGAAAAGTATTAATAACTTTCTATGTTGATCCCATTGAAATGATATTTTAGATGTATTGTTAAAAAATACTACTTTAGTTACACCTACTATTCTTTCTTCTCTTTTTTTTTGTACTGGGGATTGAATTCAGGGGCACTCTACCACTGAGCCACATACATCCCCAATTCTTTTTATTTTCAATTTTGAGACAGGCTCTCACTAAATTGCCCAGGCTGGCCTCAAACTTGTAGTCCTCCTGCCTCAGCCTCCTCCATAGCTGGGATTATAGGTGTGAACTACATGCCTGGACTTGTTTTTTTTTTTTTTTTTAAACGTGGACTGTTTCAAGATTTGTCATTTTTGCACAGGGGCCATGCTAATCTTCTCGGTATCATTCCAATTTTAGCGTACATGCTGCTGAGGGAGCACTTTCTACACTTTCAGTGCGACTACTGGAAAAATTAAAATGACATTTGTGACCACATTATATTGAATAGAGTTTAGGAAATTTATCTTACTTGATAATGATGTGAGTTGTACCATAAGAATTGTGAGCCCGACCAGGTGGAGATTCTTGCGTCTCGTGCACCTCAGGATATGAACCTTCATCTCGGCAGCTACTACTGTGGACCTACACTCAGCTCTGCCTCCCTCAGTTGTGTGGCCGATGGCAAATTACTTGATCTCTCTGAATTACAGTTTCTTCATCTGAAACATGAGGAAAGCAGTACCTAATTTCCTATGGCTTTTGTGGAGTGAAATATATGTGGACAAGGGAGAAAGAAACTGCTATATCATTGGTAGCTAGCTGTCTTATTTCCAGACAGTTTTGGCAACACCTTGATTTATTCTGATTGATAATTTTCAGGGAGTCCAATCAAGGTTGATCCACATGGGAGCAATGACTATATTCTTGTTTACTCCCACCCCTTTTTCTTTGTCAGTCAGATTTAGTTTGTCTTCCCCCCTCCCCCTTTTGGTGGTACTAGGGATTGAATCCTGGGCCTTGTGCGTTGCTAGGCAAGTGTGCTCCCACCGAGCTACATGCTATACATAGCCAATAGTATCCTTTCAAATTTTTAAAAAAAATTTTAGTATTAGATAGACACAATACCTTTATTTTTTATTTATTTTTATGTGGTGCTGAGCATGGAACCCAGTGCCTCACACATGTGAGAGCTACAACCCCAGCGCCCCACTAGTATCTTTATTGGAAGGAAAAAAAAGGTGGATCCTCTGTGAAAAGAGATATTACCTTTAAACATCAATTGGTTTAATTATATGTTTTATAATTTGTTCTAAAGAAATGGACTTTGCTTCTCCTGTCTTAGGCTTTGATGCGTGCATTCCAACAAGCAGAACTCACAGTTTTCTTCAAGGTTCTGTGTGCTTAGATGGAGAGTCTGGTCATTGTACGTCTACATTTTGCTTTTAAAAATGATTACTGCTGAGACATTTCAGTTTCAATTTTAGTACAGATTAAAGACCTCATTTTCATCCTCAGCATTTGCTTCAAATCAGAAATAAAAGTACTCAGGATCTTTCTCACTGGCCATGAATTCCTTCTATTATTTCAGCTAGTAATTTTTGATCAACTACATTTTTTTTATTTAAGAAATTATATTTAAGCATTTTAATATATTGGCAGCCATTAGGGACAGTATTGAGATTAAACATTTGGAATATTTTCTTAAATCTGAAAGAAAAGCAAAATACATAAAAGGAAAATAAAAAAACCCATAGAAAAAATTATATAAATAATAAAATACCTTGGTGTTACTACCAAAAAAACCCCTAAAAACCAAAAAACCCCACAAGTGAAGGAATTTCCCTTTCCATCCTTCAGTATATTACAGGCACCCTTGTTCCCATTTTGAGGCTTCCCAGGACTAAGTTGCTCAAGGCAGACATTTAGGAGTCTTTGAAATTTCTCTCCCTACGCCTTTGGTTCTCGGGATTGAACCCAGGGGCTTGTGCCTGCTAGGTAGGCACTGAACCACACCCCAGCCCTTTTTAACTTTTATTTTGAGTCAAGGTCCTATTAAGTTGCCCAGGATGGCCTTCATCCTGGCATCTACCTTGCCCAGCTTGATTTCTTTCTCTCAATTTTCTCATCCAAATGATTGATGAGTCTTAGGATTGTACGGTCTCCATTTTAACCCAGGTTTCTTTCTATCTCTTGCCTTTTCCTAATCCAGCCTACATTTCAGCAGGACTGCTGGCAGTAGGTCTTCAGTTTCTACTCTTCAGCAGCGCCACGTTGCTCACCTGTTTTCCAAATGCCAGAATATTACTGTCTTCATGTTCTTCAGTGCTGCGCTGGTGTCCGCTCGCTGGCATTCTTCACCCCTTCTTCCTCTCCACTGGAAGATCCATGAAGTTAGAAGTATTCTCTGTATAGCACCTTTTAGTGAGCACTTATCACACACTGGCAATATTTTAAGAACTTTTCATATACTCATTTAATATTCATAATAACTCTAGGAAGTAGGGTATCTTCCCCCATTTTATATATAAGGAAACAGGCCCAGAGAGGTTAAATTACTTGCTCAATACCACACAGATGGTTAAGCAGAACTGATGTGTCAAACCAGGCACTCCATTTTCAATCCTTGCTGTTAAAACATGTTAAATGCTTATTTAAAAGTAGGCTTTGGTAAACACTTGTCAAATGATTAAATAAATTGTTCCCTCTGTGAGTGTAAAATTTGCTCTTTAATTTGATCTAGAAAGTCTTTCGTGATCAGGCCCCTGTCATTACCACTTTCTGTTGTACTCACTAGATTTTGCATGGTCAAAGAGATTATCTATGACCATCTTTTTTGGTGGGGGACTGGGGACTCAGCCCAGGGATGCTTTACCACTGAGCTATATCCCCAGCCTTTTTTATATTTTATTTTAATACAGGGTCTTGCTAAGTTGCTTAGGACCTCACCAGGTTGCTGAGGCTGGCCTTGAACTTGTGATTCTCTTGCCTCAGCCTCCTACTCTCTGGGATTACACATGTGCACACACGACTATGACCATCTTATCTAAAGTAGGTGCTCCTTGTCCTTTCTCTAAGTACTTTGTTTCCTTTAGACACTTAACCACAGTTTATAGTTTTTAACTTGATGTGCTTAGTATTTTTTCCACAAAAATCTAAGTTTTGTGAGTCCCAGATCTTATCTTTCTCCCAGTTGTTTCTTGTGTGCTAACTATGGTGCTTGGGAGATAGTGGATCTTGAGTAAATGTATGTTGGATGTGGAGTATATATATCTGGGTCCTAGATAAGGAGGTTTCTTTTAGAAGGTAGGTGAGTGAGAAAAGAAAGCCCATACTTTGAACTCCAGTGGCAAATGCTGTCTAAAATTGAAATCTTAGACTGCTCTATGAAAAATAGAATTAGTTGTAAACAAATCAGAGTCCTGGAAAGTATTTCTCCTTTACTCATAAAGAGTTTTCTTTTTTAGCCAAGCATGGTAGCACATACTTGTAATCCCAGCAACTCAGGAGACTGAGGCAAGAGAATTGCAAGTTTTGTGACTTAGTGAGGTCCTAAGCAACTTAGTGAGGCAGACCCTGTCTCCAAAAACGATGGGGGAGTTGTTGGGGTTGTGGCTCAGTGGTAAAGCATCCCTGGGTTCAATCCCCAGTATCCTAAACTCTTCAAAAAAAAAAAAAAAAAAATTTTTTTTTTTTTTTTTTCTTTCTTTACCACACAATTTTTTTCATTCTTTTTTTTTTTTTTTTTTTTAAAGTGCTACTTGGGATGGCCCTTCCAGCTCATCTTTTTTATTTTTATTTTTTTAACAAATTACAAACTTCCTTTGATTTAGTCTGTAGTTACTTTTATATATATACATGTGTGAATATACATATAAACATATTTATAATATATATATATAAAAGTTGTAGATGGACACAATACCTTTATTTTTATGTAGTGCTGAGGATTGAACCTAGTGCCTCACACATGCTAGGCAGGCACTTTACCACTGAGCCACAACCCCTGTCATCTAATCTTAATTAGAGAAATTAGAAGTAAATGACAACATTGGTTTGGATACTTAGGATTGTGAATTACAAAAAACCCTAGTAAGAGCGCCAAGTGTATGTTGGATGTCAGGGGCCAGCTTGCTTGTGATTCTCTTGGTTCTGTCTTCTTCTGGTGTTGGTTTCATCCTCAAGCCACTGTCAAGTCTGCACAGATTTCACAAAGGGATTCCTCTTCTAGAATCTTTAAGAGTTAGAAAATTTTCCTGGGACACTTTGTGTCTTAATAACTAGAACATGGGTCACATGATTGTGTCTAAATCAGTCACTGGCGAGGCGAATAGAACAATCACAACCAACTTAGAATCAATCAGGAATTGCCCCTAGTGTTGGGGTTGGGATCATTATTTCCTGCAGTCCTGGGAAGAGGGAGGAATGGATGCCTGATCAAAATTAGGTGTCCTGTCATCAGAAAATGACATGGATGAATGGATGTTAGGCAGGCAACTCTCAGTTTGCTTTAGTAGCTTCTGTGGTGTGTTGGTTCAGTTCCAAGATGATTCGGAGATTTGTTTTTGAGAAAGGTGGTGGCTTCATTGTTTTTGAGAAAAATTATAAATCAGGAAAATTAGGAGATAATATTTAGGTGGTACAATTTAAGTGAGCTATAATATAGTTAGAAACATTAGTGCTAAAGTAGAAATTACATTAATTTTTTAAAAACTATTTTGAAATAATTTCAAGTGTACAGACAAGTTGCAAGAATAACAATTCAGGGAACACCCCTTTATTTACCTGTTGTTAACATTTTACCACATTTGCCTTTATTATTCTTTCTCTGTAAGTTGCATACACCATGACTTTTTACCCCTCAGTACTCCAGTAAGGAAGAATATGTCCTGTATATACAATGTTGTTACATTACAGTTATCAACCTCAGTAAATCAGTCTCTCCCTCCGTCCCCTCCCCTCCTGGAATAGGAAACCAAGATGCAAACAGATTAAGTGACTTCCCATGGTTAGGAAGCTTCCACATGGAAAGTTTAGCCTATTCTGCATCAAGTCAGGTATTGCTCTTGCCCCTATTACAACAGAATCCTTTTTCTTGCCAACAAGCCACAACATTTAGTAGTACGAGTTAGAATATAAAGTTTGCAATTGTTCTTTTTAACTGGGTATGACTGTCCTACAGCATTTGATCTATAAAGAACTCTGGGTCACTAAAGTTGTCCTTGACATTATATTTAGCTTTAAGGTAAAATTCTTAGAAACATTAATGTTGTATTGGTTTGCATTAAAAAGTTCTCACCTCTACCTTTTAGTTTGTGTGAAATAAAAATGTTTTTGAATTTGAGAGTCTTACAGGGCACTAGTCTGGCTTGGTTTAAGTTTGGGTTTGCCCAGGTTTAAGGCTGGATAGGTTAGCATTCCTTTAGTGGGAGGGAGGGGACTCTTATTTACCAAGCCTGACGATGACAAACAGTGATCAGGTTACTGGTCTATGAAGAGCAGAGTCCAAAAGGCATCTAGAGGGGTTCTAAGTTTACACATGGAGCAAGCCCTTTACAGCTTTTTGTATTTTTTGCCCGTTTTCCCTCTCGGTGTTTATGAGAATATGGTGTACCCCCAGTGCATCAGAATTAGGCTTGCTTGAAGTGCTTGTTAAAGCTTGCAGATTCCTAGACCCTCCCACAGACCACAAACGCAGGCATCTGGAAGGGGTCTGTAAGTCTCCCTTTTTTTGTTGTTGTTGTTGGGAGGCGGGTACCAGGGATTGAACTCAGGGGTACTTGACCACTGAGCCACATGCCCAGCCCTGTTTTATATTTTATTTAGAGACATGGTCTCCCTGGTGAGGCTGACTTTGAATTCTCGGTCCTCCTGCCTTAACCTTCCAAGCTGCATGGTAGTCTCCGCTGCCTAAGGAGTCTTCCTTCTCCTGTATACTTTTGTCACATGGATGCCCTGTATCTTTAAGCTTTCCCATTGTCATTCTGTAACTTGTGTTTTACTTCATTTTAATATGTTTCGGGTGGAAAGGTTTTTGTTTGCTTGTCTTTTTAAAATGAAAGATGCGTGTTCATATTATAAATATTGAAAGGTATGAAAGGGTATACAGTGAACTACACCCTCGACTTTGGAACCTCGTGCTCTTCTGAGCCTGTGATGTATATTAGCTCTTTGATTCCTGTAACCTCCATTGAGGCAGGCACTGATATGTAATTCCCGTTTTAAGAGGAAAACAGTCCAGAGAGGCCAAATTACTTTTTCAGAGTACTTAGCTAGAAGTGGTGGAGTTGTCTGAGAGTCTGGCTCTAGATTAGTGCTCTTAACTACCATCCTCTGCTGAGTGAGTGGATATAAGGATTAACCAGATTAATGCATGCAAGGAGCTTGTTTTGGGAGAGGGGAGAGGAGAGTTCCTGAAGGTGAATATTGTATGTGGACTCTGGCAGACTCTCCTGGAACTGCTGTCTCCCTGGTAGCTGGGATCCTCAGGTTATTTCAGACTCATCAGTTCCTCTCAGGTGCACAGGCTTTTATTTGGAGAGTAGATTTTATGAGTTGGTGATGCTGAACAAGAAAATGGTAGCAGCCTAAGTCTTTCCGATGTCTTGTCCTGGGCTGTGTTTTATTTACATAGTCAGAGCTTGGGAGGGTAGTAATTCTTCCACTTCCTATTGTTTGACTTTATTGAATAATAATTCTTTGATATGGTTAGGGCCAGGAAATAATGATACAGTCTGTGCATGACCAGAGATTCTTGACATCCTAAATAAAGGATGTCTTTGCTCACTCTATTCAGTGGACTGAACTTTATGTAGACTATTTCTTAAAGCACACGGTCATAATGCACTTTGTCAGTTGAGGGAGTTAATGTGGAATATACTTAGATTCTTTCCCCTCTCGTTGTTTCTAAAAGCTAAAGTAATCTAGGTTTCTAGTGACCAAGTGTTTGAACTCATGAACTTGTTGTTAGGCCCTGGGTTCTGCACCTGAAGCATGTTTAAAGTGAAGCAACGTTTTTAAAACTCTTACCATGTGCCAGGAGCTGTGTGTATCCTAACTCATGTGATCCCCACAGAGTGGGTCAGGTTTCATAGATGTTAAGTAACTTCCTTAAAAATGACATAGCTGACCTGGCGTGGTGGCGCACACCTGTAATCCAAGCGACTCAGGAGACTGAGGCAGGAGGAACATGAGTTCAAAGCCAGCCTCAGCAACTTAGAGAGGCCCTAAGCAACTGAGTGAGACCCTGTCTCTAAATAAAATACAAAATAGGGCTGGGGATGTGGCTCAGTGGCCGAGTGTCCCTGAGTTCAATACCCAGTTCAAATAAATAAATAAATGAATGAATGAATTAATGAATGAATGAATGAATGAAAAATGACATAGCTAGGTAGTGGGGTCAGGATTCAAACTCAGGTAAATTTGATTCCAAACCTTGTTAATTCCTTCGTACTCTGCAGACCCTATGGGATGACAGCTTATTAAACTGGTAGGCTCCAAACATTGGCTCCAGCATATGTTTAACACAAATTCTAAAGAAATCAGTAATAGAGGCCAGGTGAATTTTCCATTTACCCTGTTGGTTTGTGACTTGTAAGTTAATTGAGCCATTTTTATGAGTCTTCTCACTTAAATCAACAGAATCCGCTTTAAGCGTAAATGGGGTATTGCAGTTTTAGGTTATTCTTTCAGCAACACTTGCTCTGCATATTCCCTAGCAAATGTGTGCAGTTAAATAATGTAATGGTCAGGAGCCCGGCCTTACCTTCAGGTCCCGTTTCTTTCTCTCTTCCCCCAGCCATCATCACCCCGCACCCTCAGTCCCATAGGTACAAAGAAGGAGGAAAAAAGTTAAAACTCTCCTTCTTAGATATTTTAAAGTCTGACTAGTCTGAAGACTGATTAAACTAGGTTTTCTAAGTGAGAGGTTCCTTAACCTTGACTTAGTAAAACATTAAAATATTTATGGCATTTGCCGTTGACCCTGATTCTGCAGTGTAGGAGTTAACCTAGCAGTTTCTCACTAAATATCAGAATTATGCAATTCCAAGAATTACAACAGAGGTCTGGAACAAGGAGGGCAAAGCTCGTAGTAAGGAATAGTGAGTGTGCGAGGAGCCCCAGACAGGAAGTTCACAGAGCACTCCTCTCATCAGAACGATCCCACGTGAGCGCTAAGATTCATCCTTCATCTGGAAAACTGTGGTTACTTCTATGTCAGTGAGATTACTCATGTTTTCTCTGATTATTTGGATTTTCTAATTTTTAAGGAACACAAACGTATCTTTTTGTAACATGAAATCACATTTTTAGAACTATTTATATACTCCAAATAAAAATCTTTTTCAGCATGTATTTATACTTATAATATGCTTATACTTTTATTTGCTTGTTTTTAATATTGGGGATTGAATCCAGAGATACTTAACCACTAAGCTAAGTCCACAAACCTTTTAGCAAGTTGCTTAGCAAGTTGTCTTGCTAGGTTGCTGAGGCTGGCCTCCAACTTGTGATTCTCCTGCCTTAGTCTCCTGAGTCACTGGGATTGCAGGTGTGCGCCACTAGGTCTGGCTATACATTTTTTTTTTTTTTGAACCAGGGATTGAACTCAGGGACACTCGGCCACTGAGCCACATCCCCAGCCCTATTTTGTATTTTATTTAGAGACAGGGTCTCACTGAGTTGCTTAGGGCCTCGCTAAGTTGCTGAGGCTGGCTTTGAACTGGTGATCCTCCTGACTCAGCCTCCCAAGTCGCTTGGATTACAGGCGTGCGCCATCACGCCCAGCTTGGCTATACATTTTAAAAACAGTTTTATTAGATACAGTTTATATACCATACAATTCACCCATTTAAAAAAAGGTAAAAATCAGTGGTTTTTAATATATGCACAAGGTTAGCATCCATCATCAGTCTAATTTTAAAACATTTCTCTTACCCGCCCAAAAGAAATTATGTACCCCGTAGCGGTTATTTCCCCTCCCCTGCCCCCAAACCCTAGGCAACAACTAATCTACTTTCTATTTCTATGAATTTGCCTATTTTGGACATTGGACATTTCATATCAATGTAGTTATGTAATATACGCTCTTTCGTGATGGCCTCCTTTGATTTAGCTTGTCTGTAAAGGTCGTCCAAGTTATACAGGAGAGGTGTCAATGCTTCATTGCTTTTTGTTGTTGATTCCAGTTCCATTGTATGGACATATATTTTATATATATTTGGTTTTGCTTCTTAAATTTAATACTTCTAGGAGACTTCTTCTGGGAAGATGGACGTGGTATTGAATTTCTTGGTGGATTTTTTTTTTTTTTTTTTTTTTTTTTTTTGAGCCTTATACATTCCAGGCTTGGAACCAAAGAAACAGGCAGCTTGGAAACAAAGTAGGCACAGGCAAAAAAATGAAAAAAAGCAGGTCCTAAAAGTCCTGGTCCTGCTGGCCAGTGAATCAAGAAAGGGAAAACCCGGAGACTGAAGTTTTGGACAATTATCCCTGTGCTCCAGCCAGCACAGTGGGGAGCGGTGGCTGCACCCTCACCCGCGCCAGCGGCCGAACGAGTAGCTAGAGCCCACCTTGGTGCTGGGCTGTGACTGAACAGCCCTTTACTGCTGAGTGTGGGTGTCTCTGAGGCTTTGCAATTAGAAACTTGCTTCAGTCACAAGATTCTTGTGTCTCTGGACATCAGTGTGTTTCTACTAGAGTAAATTTCTAGACATAAACTTGTTGGGCCAGTGGCATCCAAGGAAAGCTTCACAAGTGGAACTAGACGGTCAACATTAAACCCTGGGAATATATAAGAAGTATTCCATTTTCAGCCGACTTTTTTCTCTGTTGTTCACACTGGGTAAAATTTTTTTTTTTTTGTGCTGGGTATTAAACTCAAGAATACTTTACCATTTAATTACATCCCAAGTTCTTTTATTTTTATTTATGTATATTTTAAACTTTATGTGGTGCTGAGGATCGAACCCAGTGCTTCACACATGCTAGGCAAGTGCTCTACCACTGAGCCACAATCCAGCTCCCAGTCCTTTATAATTTGAGACACATTCTTATTAAGTTGCTGAGGGTCCTGCTAAGTTGCTGAGGCTGGCCTCAAACTTGAAATCCTCCTGCTCCAGCCTCCTGATTTGCTGAGATTGCTGGTATGTGCCACTGCACCTGGCTATACTGGATAATTTTTAAAAATGTTTTTATTAGTGCATTTTAATTATATGTGATAGTGGAGTTCATTGTGATATGTTCATATATGTGCATAACATAATTTACTCCAGTTCATTCCGTAGTGTTTCTCCTTTGCCTCCCTTCCTTCCTCCTCCTGTTCTCTTTCCTCTTTTCTTCTGGTCTTCCCTCTATTTATTCACATTTTCTTTTTTTCATTGGTGCATTTTACTTACACATGAAAGAAGGATTCGTCATGGCATATTTATACATGTATATGTAATTTGGTTGATTTTATTCCTCAGTTCTTTCCCTTTCTCTCCCTCCCCTTGATCTCCTTCCTGTCCTCTGCCAATTTCCCTTCTATTTTCATGAGATTCTCCCCCGTTTAGAAATTCCTTTTCTCTCTCTAACTTCTGTGCATGAGGGGAAACCTTCCACCTTTGACTTTCTGAGCTTGACTTATTCCATTTAGCATGATGTTCTCCAGTTTCATCTATTTCCCTACAAATGATATTATTTCATTCTTCTTTATGCCTGAGTATAACACTGAGTGATTTTTATTGTTTTATCTTTCAGTTCCTTGATTCTTTCCTCTATTCCCTCCATTTGGCTTCTGAGTCTGTATTAGTTAACTTTTCGTCACTACAACAAAATTCTGAAATGATTAACTTAGAAAATTTTTACTTTGGATCACAGTTTGGAGATTCTAGTCCAAGATTAGGCAGATCCATTGCTTTGGGTATCTGGTGGCTATGCTGGGTAGTAGTTGCCAGAAGTGTCAGAACAAACTGCGCAGGGCCAGGAAGCAGCAGAAAAGGAGGAAGAGTCAGGAGTCCCATGGTCCCCTCCAAGGGCATTCCCACAGTGGTCTGAGACTCTCCCTGGGCCCATCTCTAGAGGTTCATAGTCCCTCCTGAAGACCAAGCCTCTAATCCCTGGATGTTTAGCATCAAAACCATTGCAGAGTCCATATTGCTAAGCCTTCTATTTCAGTGATTGTATTTTTTCCATCCAGTTCTTTTTTGTATCCTCTGTTTCTCTGCTGAGGTTTGTGATTTTTTTTCATGTTCAAGCTGCTGATAATTGCTCATTGAAACTTTATTTTTTTTTTTTAATCACTTTAGAGAGATACTTTGTTGGATAATTCTAACATCTCTGTCATCTTGGTGTTGTCATCTGTTGATTGTCTTTTCTCATTCAGTTTGGTTTGATTTTTTTTTTTTTTTTTTTTTGCGGTGCTGGGGTTTGAACCCAGGGCCTTGTGCTTGCGAGGCAGGCACTCTACCCGCTGAGTTATATCCCCAGCCCTGGTTTGATTTTTGGTATTATAGGTTATTTTCAATGGAAACCTTGGCATTTTGATATTACAAGATCCTGGGTCTTGTTTTACCCTTGTGTTTAAACTTTTCTGATGGAGAGAGGGATAGGGCAAGGGGGCGGGGCGGGGACAGCATGCCTTGTTACAGACAGATGAAGGTGGAAATCCAGGTGCCCCAGCAGGTCTCCACTGATGCCCAAAGTGGAGGCTCCTCATTACGGCTGGTCAGGGGTGAGAGTCCACTTCCCCGTGAGGTCTCACTGATACTGCAGAGAGGTGGCCTCACTGCTGTTGGTTGGTGATCAAAGTCTCTCTACTTAGGCCTCCTCTGACCTCACCCCAGTTGGGAGGAGGAGGCAGGAGGGGCCCCTGTTATTGGTTAGCAGGACTTCTGTTACAGAAGGTCCTGTTTCCCTCCTTAGCCTTCTCTGATATGATCCTGGCCAAGGGCATCTAGCCTCCAGAAGGTTGATTACATTAAGTTGGAAACAAAGTACTTAACTCCTGTTAAAGAATTAATGGCCTATTGCGAATGTAGCATTTTGCTGAAATGCTCTGAACTTTTCAGAGGCACTTAACCACTGAGCCACATCCCCAGTACCCCCCCCCCCCCTTTTTTTTCCCCTTTTAATCTAGAGACAGGGTTTCACTGAGCTGCTTAGGGCCTCACTAAGTTGCTGAGGCTGGCTTTGAACTCACTAACCTCCTGACTCAGCCTCCTGAGCTGCTGGGATTACAGGTGTGCGTCACTGCGCCTGGCTTACCTGCATCTTTGAATGACTTCTTTTTTTTTTTTTTTTAATATTTTTTTAGTTGTTGATGGACCTTTGTGTTATTTATTTGTTTATATGTGGTGCTGAGAATTGAACCCAGTGCCTCATGCATGTTAGTCAAGCACTCTACCACTGAGCCACAACCCCAGCCCTGAATGACTTTTCTTGGAAGAGTTATTTTGGGAACTCTTTATAAGACTTCAGAGTAAAGAGACCATGTTGATCCCTAGCAAATGTCAGAATGTTTTCTTGTCTCTTTTTAAAATTGGGGTATACCTGATGAAATTAAGGAAGATATGTCCCACTCAGATTTTTAGGAAAACTACCTCATTCTTAGCTTAGGAAAGTCAGCTGCTCCATTCATTAAATAATTTTATAAATAGCTTAGTATAAAGACATCTTGTTTTCTTGCTTCCTGAAGGAATGTGTAAGACAGGATATAGGATTTTTACAATGAAAAAAAAAAAAAAAATTTTTTTTTTTTTTTTTTTGCTTGGGATTAAACTCAAGGGCACTTTACATTCTTAGTCCTTTTTATTTTTTATTTTGAGACTGGATCTCTCTGAGTTGCCAAGGCTGGCCTCGACCCTGCAGTCCTCCCACCTCAGTTTCCTGAGTTGCTGGGATAACAGGTGTGCCACTGTGCCCTGCTAGACTGGTCATTTCTCAGAAGGAGGCGAATGCAAAACCAAAATAATGAAGGCCTGGCTTCCGACCTTTCCTCCCAACATGCAGCTTACCCTGTCTTCTAGTACCTTGATCAGAAGTCACAGAAGCTCTGTCATTTGGGCAGTCATCATTTTGACCTTGTGTTTACTGTTTCTTCCTGCTTTCCAGGCTGGCAGCGATGGTGAAAGCATAGGAAACTGCCCCTTTTCCCAGAGGCTCTTCATGATTCTTTGGCTCAAAGGAGTCGTATTTAGTGTCACAACTGTTGACCTGAAAAGGTAAGAAGACATGGTGGTGGTTTGGAATCAGCTTAAATTGAGAGTATATACATTGCTGTCTTTCAGTTTGATCCTTTTCCCACCCTTGACTTTGATTGCATTTCAAGGAAATATATTTTGTTAAAAGCTGCAGGTTCGTGGACAGCTTTAACTGGGTAAGTATTATGGACAGCCCAGGGCCGGGGAATTGCATGTGGCCTCTCAGTCTTGTTTGGAACCTCTTGTATGTTTACCTTGGGTTCCATGAGCTCCGTTTCAGTGTGATTACAGTGAGATCCTTGAATCTTACTGGGAACATGGAGCAATGGAGAAGTGTCTCAGCAGAAATCTTCTTGGTCTAAAATGTGCTAAAAATATGACCTTATATAACTTAGATCCTGGAAGACAAGGATGGGATTTTTAGAAGACTGAATGCTGTTGTGATCTATTTCATTTAATACTTTTCTATTTCATTTTCTACTTTTCAGGGAATAAAAGAAAGTTTCTATTATAACAATTTTAATCATATTTTATAAATGGAACTGTAAAATGAGCAATTACTCATGACCCTGTGATTGTTCTTGCTGCATTCTTTTCTTTTTCTTTGGCAGGGGGAGGGGGCATTGGGGACTGAACCCATGAGAATTCTTTCACTGAGCTATAGCCCAGCTCTTTTTCTCTGTTTTTATTTTCAGCCAGGGTCTTCCTAAGTTACCAAGGCTGGCCTCAAGCTTGCATTCCTCCTGCCTCAGCCTCCCCAGTAGCAGTGATTACACGTGCACAACAACATGCCCAGCTTGTTCTTGCTAGATGAAGAATTGTTTCTAGCTTTCTCTTCATAGGCCTGAGTGAAGAAGAGCCCTAACAAATAGGGTGCTCTTTTTATTCAGGAACGTCTATTCTTCCTAGCAAATTCATACTCGCTCCTCCCCCGGGAGATTTAAATCAAGGGTTAAGAATGGTTGTACCAATGGTCCCTCTAGGATTGGGCTGTAGACGTGTATTCCTCTTGACATAAGTGCCTCAGCATCCTTGGCTGTTTATATTTTAAGCATATCAAAGTCATGAACAGTGTCCAGAGGAAAATGTGGATAAACTGTCACTTCTGGTAGGTGGCAGAATGAATGTGTTACGGCTCTGTGAACATCACACCCTGAGAGTACCTGAAAGTTGCAATCCCATCCCCAGGACTGGGTTGGCAAACTTTGGGGTCTCTGTCCATGCCTTAGAATTTATTCTTTACTTGCGCCCAGTGTGGTGTCTTGAAATGGTACAGACTTAAAAATTTATTACTTGAAAATCATCATGAAATCTTCTAGGAGACCTTTTAGTTAGGTGTGTGAATGTAGAAATAAGGCATTGAGGATGGTAAGAGCTAAACTACAGGTTCTTGTAGACATTACCTAACTCATGTTGGAGAGCTATTTTAGGAACGATGTAAGTTGTAGTTACCCTTCTATTACTTTCCCCCTGCATGCATTCGGAAAGGAAGTTTCCCAATGTAACTCCTAAAAATAGACCACACCACTAGGCACACACCCTGACTCTGTCCTAAAATACATGGATTTCTCCTTCTCCATTTTTGGCTTTGAGCAAGTGAGTTGCCTGCCACACTTTAAAAAAGCCTTTGCTCAGTACAGAGCTTGATTGTGCCACTTTCCAGTCACGTGGATCTGTTCAGAAAATGGGGGAATTCCATGGCTATTTCATCTGTTTTTTCTCATTTCAGATTTTTTACAGCATTTCTATGGTTAGTTGATTGCTGTTGAGGACCTGTTTATGTGTCAGGGTAATGTATCTACTTGTAAGAAATGACACATGGAGGAAGGCATTCAGGCCTCATGACCAGGAAATGTACCAAAGAGGACGCGTGTTTCCTGGGGCTTTGTGCAAAATCAATAACCTAGGGCGCATAAATCGAAACCTGTGTTTTTTTATTTTCTTCAGAAATTTGGGGTCTCTGGTATGTCTAAAAAATGCTCCTAAGGACAACTAAAGGTGTACAAGTGGTACATGACACTGAGTCCTTCCACCTCAACCCTGGGGGTGTCATGAGCTTCCCCTTCACAGAGATAATTGGCTTTTAAGTTTGGTCTTTATCCTTCCAGACCTTTTCCATGAGTTTACTTACATAGAATCTTGAACAAAGCCAGACATGGTGGGGCATGCCTGTAATCCCAGCAACTCAGAAGGCTGAGTCTGGAGGATCATGAGTTCAGAGCCAGCCTCAGCAATTTATTGAGGCCCTGAGCAACTAGCGAGACCCTGTCTCTTAATAAAACATAAAAAGGGCTGGGGATGTTGCCTAGTGGTTAGGCATCCCTGGGTTCTATACACACACACACACACACACACACACATGAATCTTGAACAGAATTGCAAAGAGAAAGTATCTCAAGAGAGTAAATAAATGAATGTAAAATAAAATAAAGTCACAGAGAAATGAAACACATTACAGTAAAAAAATAGTTTTCATAATAAGTTCTTAATTTTAAAGCATTCAATGGGACTTTAGAAATCTGTGGGAGAGAAAATACCTATAAGTGCTTATTTTACTGCCTTTCTTGGTAATTGCCCAATTCTTCTGTGAAAAGTACTGCTCCCAGAACAAACCAGTGGAGAGCAGTAGAACCCCCCTGAGCGCTGTTTAGAAGCCCACTCTCTGCTCTGAAAAAAAGGATTGTTGCATGACATTTCATCCATGAGAACAAACCCATTTCTAGTTCTGGCTCTGATCACACATTCCCTTTCAGGCTCAGTTGGTGTTGATGACTGTGCTGCTGTTTCCATGAGTCCTTTGTGAGGCTCTGAACAGTCTCCCATTACTTGCTTCTAGTGCAGCCTTTCGCTTTAGTAGGAGTAATTTCCAAACCTAATTTTCTGTTCATGCTGTAATTGTATTAAAGACATTTTAGATAAAAAAAAGTATCTGGGTTTCAGAAAGAATTTATATTTACATGAACTGTCATTTGAACAAAAGCTGCAGACAAGCCTGCAAAAATATTAAAAACTGGGGACATAATTACAGGTATTATCACATGTCATTCAGTGGGGACCATTCATGGTACAGGAGAAAGTCCCAGGCATTAAAGCTGGCTCTGTAGAGAGTGCCCTGCCACTGACATCCCTGGGATCCCAGGCAAGCTGCCTCATCTCCTTGAGGTCAGCTACTTACATTTAAGTTCAGGAGAAAGGAAGAGAATATAAACTAACATGTCTTCAGTCTGGTCTATGTGCTAGGGACTGTTCAGGGTGCTTTTTACTATTTTCAATCCACTTTCCATCCCTGGTATTCTCTGAGAGAATAAAGACCACTTCTTAGAAGTCTAGGAAATATATGTTTCTATTTGTCCATTCTTACGCTGAAATGTTCTCATTCTTTGCATTGTCAGTAACGACTTCCTTCTGTTTCAAATGCAAGCATGCCATTTTAATGGGTTGTGTAAATCTGACTCAGGTACAAGTTACTATAGCAGCAACATAAAGTTTTGGAATATTGTGACAGTTTAAACTTTAACAATTCCATAGTAATTAAAAATGTTACAATGGAGCTATGAAACTATATTGTAAAGATCTGTTATAAACTCAGAACAAAATCTGATTTCCAAATTCCATAAATAGTTTTACTTTTGTTATCATGTCTGTAGTTCCTCTCTCCTGAAAAATGTCTTCAGAAAGTTGAGAAATCAGTTCAGTACATCCTCAGTAAAGCAGCATTAGTGACACATGCAGAGATTGACTGGAACACAGCAGGCCAGCCTTTTAGAGACATCACCATTTCCTGCTGGTGGTTCAGGAAAGCACACTCCACTCTTCCCCTTTGTAAAGCTCATGAGCTCCATGAGATCCCAGAGCAGTTCAAGGTAACTGTGTTTTCAGGATGCTTTCTCATTCCCATATATGCCCTGTGTCTGTCTGCCTGCCTTTGTCTTTCTGTCTCTCCTACACACACAGAAATAGGAGAGCTTTGCCACCACAAATTTTTATGTTCTTTTCAAGATGAGTTCAATGATGATAAATCCTGTTGAGGATGCTAAGAGCTGAATTAGGAAAATTATTAGCAAAAGTTCTTCTGAACTCTACTTAAAAATTGCATGATTAAAATACATTAAGAATTATAGAAGTTGTATTTGAAATCTTTTCTTGTACGCTGTTTTGTTTTTAAATATTGTTCCTTAAATAGATATTGAAGTAGATAAAGATTGGCAGGGTGCTACATTAGTGAAATCCATAAAACCCTTTTACTGCTTGAACTGGGACACACAGATAAAAGCTTAGTAACCAGGAGTTTTGGTGTGTGTGTTCTGGTGAGTCCATGAAGGTCCTTCAGTGATCTTAGTATTAGTCGAGCCAAACGATGGCAAATCTAGTGGGGAATAATTAGTAGGCATAACATGTTCTGAAACAAAGGATTCTGGGGGGTTAACTTTCATGGGGAGGGGTCAGTTATTTGTTTTTATGTAGTGTCCAGTGTTCTCTTGATATGTGTGAATTAATTTTGTGCCTTGAAAACTGGTACCTGTAAAAGGTGAAAAGAAAAGTGCTGCATTCTTAGACTTTCTTCTTCATTTAGCTGTCAGGTAGTTACAGACAGGTCATCTTCACATCAGCTCCAGGGTTGGGTAACTATGCTGAGCTCCTTTTATACCAAGCAGCTGGGACTGAGCCACCAGCCCAGTGTCCTCCAGTTGGTCCAAGTGTACGGAATTAAATTTTAATTGGAGACACTTAAGTTGCTGAAAGTATTAGATCCTATAGCGCTCCTCCCTTTTGTTCCTTCATTACCCTCTCTGTTTCCTGTTTTTGTTTCTTTATTCCTTTCTTCATCTCGAAACAAAATGGGAGAGAACAGAATAATTTGTTTTATCCAAAAGAAATAGAGTTGTAGGGAAACCCCACAACACTGAAGAATAACCAGGCCTTTATTTAAAGGGATGGGTTTCGTGCCCTTTGCCTTTTCTCGATCTCACTTAAGGGAAACATTTGAGTGAGTTTGAATGAATGTTGAATATTTATTGAAGGCCTTTTATGAAATAAACCAGAGATGTCCTATTTTTAGCTGTATTGCTTATCAGTTCGTTTTTACATCTCACACAGAAATTCCAGTAGTATTAAGTATCTGTGAAGCATCTGTGAAATGAGCCTTTGTGAGTCAAACAGAATGCCTGAGGCCTTGGAGTGCCAGGTGGGAACTAGAAGTCACAACCTTCGATTCTGTTGGTCGATAGTATAGCTTGTGAGAGAATCACCCCACTGCCTCGAACTCGTCCTTTTAGGTGCAGCCTGCTAATCCATTTAGGGGAGGCCACAGTTTCTTCTCAAATCTACTTTTACTTGGAATAAGGACCTGAGATGATTGTCCCGCATCTCAACAGTTCATTCTGGAAAGTAGTTTCATTACCTTTGTAGTTTTAAAAATCTTTATAGCTTTTCAGAAATGTGTTGGACTACTGGGAAATTGGTAGTTATATGCCTGGTTTCACGTTCCTTGTTGAATTTATCCTCTAAATCAGGGTTTATTATTGTAAACTGGCTAATACTGGGATCTCCACTTATGAACCATTAGCTGCATTCAGGTTAAAACTGCTAATCCTGCCCTCTGTGTACTGCTCTGTTAATGTGATGTGGAAAGCAGTCCTGACTTCTGTTGGCCTGCTTCTGTTTAGTTCACATCCACATGCATTATCTGATTTATCTATATAGGCAAAGCAGGCTTACACCTGTGCTACAGATGAAATCCAGGCCCAGAGAGCTTGGGATCTACTTGGTCATGTAGTGAGTGAATGACAGCTATTCAGTTTGGGACTTTAGTCTACTTTATTCCATCTTTGGTTCTTTCTTCTCTGCCATGTTACCTCATAATTAATTATAGAAGTAATAGTTGCTATTTGTTTTGGTTCCTTTCATGGGCTATTTTAAAGCCTACCTTCTTCCCCTTCATCCTTGTTAATGAAAAAATTATTTGTACAAAGACAAACTTATGTTATTACCTTATACTTAGGCACATAATTTACTGTGTCATAAAATTGTTGATGCTTGTGTTTTATGATTTTAGAATGAGAAAATTGTTTTCCAGGTGATCACAGTTTGTCCATGACAAGAGGAAAGAGCGTTCTTCCTCATCCTGGCATCATTCCATGGGAGATGTGTGTTGTTGATGTGTGGGTTTTTTTGTTTTTGTTTTTGGTGTTTTTTTTGTTTTTTTTTTTTGCAGTGCTGGGGATGGAACCCAGGGCCTGTGCACTAAGGCAGGCACTCTTCCACTACCACTGAGCTACCCCCCAGCCCCTCTTCCGTGTACTTTTATACACGTTTTATTGGCCTTCTTGCTTTGATGTTTTCTTCTTACTTTTGTGCTAATTTTCATTTAACTTTCTAAAACATTTTCTCTTCTTTTAGTATAGGGAATAGAACCCAGGGGCTCTTTACTGCTGAGCTACATCCTGAGACCCTTTTACTTTATATTTTGAGAAAGGGTGTTGCTAAGTTGCTGAATGCCATGCTAAGTTGGCCAGGCTGGCTTCAAACTTGCAATTCTTCTGCCTCAGCCTCTGAGTCACTGGGATTATAGGCATGTGCCACCAGACCCAGCCTGTTTAACTTGAAAAGTATTAAACTTTGAAAATAGATATATGAACCCTGAACTTTTAGGGTTTTTAGACTCTTGATTATGTACAAGATCTTCTTCAATTGAAGAGTAAATAAATTACTAGTGGGAACAAATGAGTCTGTGAGTTGAGTGACTTTTAGAGTACAGATGACCATGGTGGGGCTGGGGCTATAGCTCAGTGGGTAGAGTGCTTGCCTTGCAAGCACAAGGCCCTGGGTTTAATCCCCAGCGCCACTAAAAAGCAAACAAACAAAAAAAGATGATTATGGTCTTGAACATACAAGATTCTTTCACCTCAACAAAGAACGGATGTCTGGATGATAAGGAAATAATCAAAAGAAATTAATGAGTGAAGGATAGAAAAGAATTAGTTCTTCTGTTAGACCAAAATACCTGACAAGAATAATTTAGAGGAGAAAAGGTTTATTTTGGTTCATGGTTTCAGAGTATTCAGTACATGGTTGGCCAACTCCATTGCTCTAGGCCTTAGTGAAGCAGAATGTCATGGTGGAGGGCCATGGCGGAGGAAGGTGCTCAACTTGTGACATTCAAGAAGCAGAAGCAGAGAGAGAAGAGGCCAGAGAGAAGGCACACCCTTCCAGGACACGCTCCCAGTGACCTATACGGTCCACCTCTCAGGAGTCCATTCAGCTATCAGTGGACTGGTGAGCTCAGAGCCCTCAGCACCTAATCACTTCCCAGAAACCACACCTCGAGCACATGAGACTTTGAGGGCCATTCTAGATCCAAACCGTAACAGTTATAATTTGGAGTTGACTCGAACATTGTAGGCTTACCCCTATTTTAATGAATGTGGGTCTGGAAGACCTCAGGTTTCATGTGTTCCCATCATTTTGTGCTCACTTTTACCTTGTCAGACTAAAGGGTGCTCACGGAAAGAACCAGGGTTGAAAATCAAATCAGACTTTGACTTTTAGAAGTCATCTTTTGGAGCTTAGGTTGTCATTGAAGTTGATAGAAAATGTGTCTTTGATTGGAAAAGAGGCCCTAGAGCTTGGATAAAGGGTGGGCTCTAAGTCAGGAAATTGGATTAATCAAATAGTTAAGTAAGTCTTTGTGTCTTTGATTGGAATGTGAATCTTCATAGACAGAAGGGGTGCTCTCCAACCTGAATTGAAAGATGGAGCTTAAGAGAGAAAGTGAATGAATGAATGAGACCAGAGCTAAGTATGGATTGTAGGGCCCTCTGTTTTGAAAAGTCTTTTAACAACCAAGTATTTCATCTTCACAATACACTTAAAGATAACTTTTATTTTATTCAAATTCTGTGCATTTGTATTCAGGAAGGAAGGAAGAAGGCAGGCAAGTTAGCTTCTCCCGTGTATGGGCTATAATGAGAGGGGGAAGTTCATTGAAGTGATATATTGCTATATATTTTTTTAAGTTTAAAGTTTACTTTTTAAATTAATATGGAAATTTTCAAGAATAGAATAAAATATACAAGAATAGAATAAACTTCTCCATAATCCCCTTATAGTTACCAAGATTCTACTACGTTTGTTGAAATGTTTCACTACATTTTCTTGGCTGAAATGTTTTGAAGCAAATCCTGGGCTTTATGTCATTTCATCCATGTGAACCTCAGTGATGTCTCCAAACAAAAGGGACATTTTCTTACCTAACCACAATGCCATTGTTATGCCTGGTTCTTAGTTTATAATACGATTTTCCTGGTTATTGCCAAAGTATCTTTTTTATCTGTGGCAGGTCTGTTCAAATCAGTGTCTAAACATATCACTCATCGAATTTGGTTATGTCCCTCAATATTTTTTTAAAATAATAGTCCCTCCTGAATATCTGCCTTAATTGAAGAGGAGACTTCTTGTATCTGTTTTAGTATTAACATGTCACATACCAAGTAGCCAAGGTGAATTTGGAAAACTGCACCGTGCATGAGAGTGGTCAGGCAGATGATGCCCTAGTACCAAGAGGTTGGTGTTGATCTCATGGACTGCCCTGGGCAAGGGGTTACCTGGTTCACACTTTGAGAAATCCATGCTCTTGGGTTGATTAGATTCAGATTTATTTTGGTTGGAATGCTTCATGGCGCTTTATGCTTCATGTTTTATCATCAAGAGACACACCATTTCTGGTCATCCCATTTATTTATTCAAATATTCATGGTGGGTCTGGGTGAGACATTCTAGTTTTTAGCTGTGTAGTTTAGTAACAATATTCCTTGCTATTAGTGGTAGTAGTAAGTATAAAGTTTTGCTATCTTTATTAGTATTTTAAGGTATTTTCAGTTTTTCCTAATTAATAAGAGGAAAAAAATAGCTTCATTGTTTAGTTTTTAATTCCTTGGTCAAGTGTGATATTTCACATATTTTCTTTGGTTTTTTTTTTTGAACTGGGGATTGAACCCAGGGGCACTCCACCACTGAGCCACATCCCCAGTCCTACTTTGTATTTTATTTAGAGACAGGGTCTCACTGAGTTGCTTAGGGCCTCCCTCGCTAAGTTGCTGATGCTGGCTTTGAACTCGAGATCCTCCTGACTCAGCCTCCCACCAAGCCTGGCAGTGATTAGCTTTCTATTGGAGTACTTTTGCAACTCTTAGACTTAGTGAAAAAAAATGCTGTATTTTATTCATTCTAATATACTTTTAAAAATTAGAACCGCTCTTGAGAATTTAAAGCATTGTTGCCTTTTTTTTTTTTTTTTTGGTACTGGGGATGGAACCCAGGGGCCCTCCACCACTGAGCCACATCCCCAGCCCTATTTTGTATTTTATTTAGAGACAGGGTCTCACTGAGTTGCTTAGAGCCTTGCTAAGTTGCTGAAGCTGGCTTTGAACTCGTGATCCTCCTGCCTCAGCCTCCCAAGCCCCTGGGATTACAGGTGTGCGCCACCACACCCATCACCCCCCACCCTTTTAAATTTTTTATTTTGAGGAAGGGTTTTACTCTATTGCTTGGGGCCTTGCTAACTTGCTGAGGCTGGCCTCCAATTTGTAATCCTCCTGCCTCAGCTTCCTTAGTTGCTGGGATTATTTGCTAAAGTATTTCTGGTTTCTTCGAGTTTAAAAAAAGAAAAAAAAAAAAAAAAAAAAACTCATTTTGACCACTATTTTGCCTAACAGGAAGCCTGCAGACCTGCAGAACTTGGCTCCCGGAACGCACCCACCATTTATAACTTTCAACAGTGAAGTTAAAACGGATGTAAATAAGATTGAGGAATTTCTTGAAGAAGTCTTATGCCCTCCCAAGTGAGTATCATATAAAATGTGCATGGAAACATTTCCATCTCTTTGTAGCTCTGTATTATTTGTGCTTACAGCCCTTTACCTGAGGGTCCTTAACTTCTCATAGCATTGATTTAGAATGGCCAGGTGTCTTTTGCAAGTTGCTTGTAATTAATGCTACACAGATGTCAGAAATGACTTCTTGCTAGGCCAATAAGTCATACTGGGAAAGGTGGGAATGTGCCTAAGCTTTCAGGCATGTGCTGAAAGCAGGCTTGGAACATGCGAGATGAGTCAGAAAAGACTCATTTGTAGGCTGTCGGCCCCCAACTGAGGAGAGTCCAGGGAAGAGGAGGAGTGGAAGAAGATAGTCCCAGGAGGGGTGGGAGAAGATTGGTCCCACTGACCCCAGGCAGAATGTCTGAGCAGGCGTGTGGTGCAGGGTGCTGTTAGATTTGTTCTCACTCAGTTTTAAAAGTAACTTTCTGAACCTACAGTCTAGGGGAAGTGACTTCACACTCTGTGGTGGGATTCATATTTACTTATTTCTTTCAGGTATTCCAGATCTCCAGGTTGTACATGTTCTAGAATGGTAGTTAACTAAATTGCAGACAAGCAGTGTTGGATGCTTGTACTGTAATCTTGGCATAGGTTCAAAACATTATTAATTTCTTTTAGGCTTTTCCAGTTTCATTATCCCAAAAGCTGATGTGTTTCTTTTTGTTTAACCCAAGCCTTTCTTGTTAGTGAACTAACTTTTACCCTCCATGTTCAGATAAATTTCCCAGGAATGGGATTGTTAGGTCAGAGGGTTCTAAAATTAATTGCTCATTATCTGTCCATTCCCTTGTTCATTCCTTCATTCATCTGTAGTTCCTGGGCACAAAACAGTGTAGATACACTAGTGAATACAACATAGTCCCTGCCTTCAATTGGTGCCATCAGCTATGGGAGGGGTGGTGAGTGGAAGCAAGAAGGCTTTGGAGAAGAGGCAGCACTTGAAATAAGCCTGATTAAAGGAAAAACAAAAACAAGTGGCATCTAGCAGATGAATGAAGGAGTGACAGGCATTTTAGGGTACAAGACTCATTTTGAAGAACTAGTGGCTGATGGGTGGCGAGGGTTCGGTAGGGGCAGGAAGGCTGCTGGAGTGAGTAACTGAGCCTCCTCCTGCAGCCAGCCCACTGTCCACTGTGAGCAGAGTGGCCCCTGCCTGGCAATCTCGTGCCAACCCTATGATTGAGTTCTCTTAATCCTTTTCATATAATTCCAAAAGCCTGTTCTCTGCCTGCTTTCCTTCTAAGAGCTTCAGACTTCTTTTCTCTTCCCCACTTTCTAACTACCGTTCAACTACAGTAAAGTATCTCCAGACCAATGTTAATAACTATCGTAATTTTTCCTCCAGGCTGTGCATGATTAGAATACCAGTATATCAACACTGAGGTCTTGGTAAATGCGAAGGAAAGCTTTGTATACGTCAGCAAGGAACTATTGGGAACTTTTCAAAGACTGTTGCAACATAGAGCATATTAGATCCTTCTTATTCTTGAGCAGTCTCAGCTCTGAGGAAAGTACCATATCTGCCAGCTTGTCCTCAACTTTGATTGAAAGTGATCTTCCTCTCACACCTGTGCACCATTGTATGGACATTAAATTATAAGTAGAGAAGCTGTTTGAATGACTTACTCATTCTTTAGGAAGAAAAACTATATTTTGTTTTAAAGCACTGTGTGAAATACTTACTGTTTAGATTCCTCCAAATTTTTTTGTTTTGTTTTTTGGGTACTGGGGTTTGAACTCGGGCACTCAACCACTGAACCACATCCCCAGACCTTTTTTGTATTATATTTAGAGACAGGGTCTCACTGAGTTGCTTACGGCCTTGCTAAGTTGCTGAGGCTGGCTTTGAACTTGCGGTCCTCGTGCCTCAGCCTCCTGAGTACTGGGATTATAGGCGTGTGCCACCATGCCTGGCCAAGTTTAAGTTTTAAAAATCAGTGTGTTGATACCACTTTAGTCAAATGGACATTTTCCCATATTCCTTTCTAATCTTCTTCAACAACAACAAAAAATCAATTTTTACTATTCCTTCTTATTTCTTTCAGAAAGTATTGACATTAAGAGAAATGGTAGTGCTAATATCAACATATTCTGGTTTCTTGGCATCCATTGTGTAAGACATCACAGCTCTGAATGGACCATGGAAATAAATATTTTTATTTTGCTTTTTTGTGTGGAAATTTCAGCCCCATTTTACTGGGGTAGATTTGAAGAGATACTATAACCAGAGATGGTCTTTTCTTTCAGTTTAAGTGCTTGGAAACCTTTCTATTACAAAATGTTCTTGAAGTGCAAATTCTCTCTAGGGTATTTTTCTTGTTTATGTGTTGTAGTTTATATTCTGAGGAGAGTTTCTGAATAAAGTTTTAAAGTTTAACTTTATATAGAAGAAATTACTTATGATGCTGCTAATGCTTCTGCTTAATAACACTTGTGCTAATTAGGTACCATGTCCTGTGCTTTGTGTCTTATTTTCTGGATTATCTCAGTTCTCACAGAGACTTCAAAAAGAAACTGAAAATGAATAATCCAAATAATTTTCCCAACCTTTCAGAGTTAATGTGTCAGAGCTGGGTTAAAAACCTGCTCTGTTCTCTGCTTTCTCCTCTCATTTCATTGAATTTAGCTTTTATAAGAGGCAAAATGTAATCAGAATTGTGCTTCATGAGTAAAAAATTGAAGTCCAACTGGAAGTTTAGAGGAAGGGTAGGACAGAAATCAAAGATGGTAGCCGGGCGTGGTGGCGCACACCTGAAATCCACGCGACTTTGGAGGCTGAGTCAGGAGGATCACGAGTTCAAAGCCAGCCTCAGCAACTTAGCGAGGCCCTAAGCAACTAAGTGAGACCCTGTCTCTAAATAAAATACAAAATATGGCTGGGGATCTGGCTCAGTGGCCGAGTGTCCCTGAGTTCAATCCCTGGTTCAAAAAAAAAAAAAAAAAATCAAAGATGGTGTCCTTACTGTGCCATGCAAGTGAGACTGCCAGCAGTGTAACGAGGGCCTACACCTGCAGGCGAGGTTTGGCTTGGTTAGTCTCCACATCGGTGCTTGAAGCAGCATGTTTGGACAGCTCTGCTGCCCACGAGTGAAGTCCTGACCCCAGCACAGGGCTGTTGTGGAGGCGTGGTGTCAAGAAGAGCTGTTGATGCACCACCTGCATGCCTCTCTGCTCTGCACCCAGGGTGCTCGGACCGCCAGGCTGTTGGCTGGATTTTCTCTCTGGGAGCAGAAGTCTTGGGGTCTTTAGCTATTGCTGATCCTCCTGGCTTTGCTGTGAGCTGCTTGTTTCTGGATAGGATGAGGAGAAGGGGCAGGAGAGCTGTGCAGGCTGGTGTTTCTGATGACATGGTTTTGGCCCTGGTGTTTCTGATGACATGGTTTTGGCCCTTGGTGATGCTGAGGAGTGTTTTCACGTGAACACTGCCTGGTTTAATCACAACAAAATACAAATACCAGGCAGTTGTCTACTCGAGAGTTTGAGAGACTGATGGAAAGCTTAACTCAAAGAGCTTGTGTTGGTGTGAAACTATTGGTTCTAAAGTGATCTTTCTCTCCTCTGGGGAAAGTATTTTTGTATGATTTTAGTCCCTCTTGCTTGAACTGCTGTGCCAAAAACCTTTGAAACTTGGATTTTTCATTCAACTATACTTGACTAAAGTACTTATAAAAAGATTGAAGGGTAGTAGATAATGGGATAAATTTGGAAGATAACTCTATAAATGTTAAGCCAGTTTTAAAAACTGAGAAACACAATGGAAGAATTTATAAGGATAATTCAATAGGCAGTGTAAAACCAGTTTTTTAAATGTTAATATAAGAATGAAGAAAATATCAAGACTTTTTTCCCTAAAAGGTTAGAATATTCATAGCTAGTCCACCATTAACAGTGTGATGTAATATGGAATGAAGGGCTGGTTTGAAAGTCTGATGTCCTGGGTGCTCATGTCTCTTGTGCTGTTGACCCACAGTTCATGAATTACTTGCCTCTCCTTTGTAAAAAGTAAAATGAATGCTCAGTAATTGAAATTTGTTGCTTGATCAAGCTCTTTGCTAAAACTAATAATGGATGAATTAAAATCTAATGTTTTGGGAAGGTGCAAGAAAAATTGGCAAATGATTTTTGGATCCACTCATTTACAATTTCATTTAGCTGTTAGAATCTAATCTGTAATAGAAGCAAACAAAAAACCCCCACTGATCCTGGGGGCCAGGAAATTTGAGTTTTTGTTAATGGTTACTTTTAACTTGTTCAGTGTTTGTTTGGGCCAAGTATGTAAGCTTTTGGGAACATAATTTTCTTTTAGGCAAAATAAGATTTCAGGTGAATGGTCTCTTATAGCTATACTACTCTGTTCATTAAATTAATAGTACACATTTAATAATTTACCACAGCAGGAGGAGACCTTATAGTTAGGGGGAAAATTCATACACATGCATAAATTCAGGTGCAACTCATTTACTGTTTGTTCATTGAAAAACTATGTCATTGTGTCTATAAGGGAAATATTTAAGATTAAAAATTGAGAACTACTTAGAGACTATGTAGACCTATTGAAAAGGTTAGCTGGAGCATGGAGGTGTCCTTACCAGTATGCAGTATTGTGCTCAATTTTTAGAAGGTAGACCTCTTCCTAAATTCAAAACAGTGAACAGAAGACACGTGACTAAAACCTACACTGAAACAGCTTACAGCTGGACTGAATTTCTTAAAGACTATCTCACCTTCATCTTTGAGAAGACAGCATCTTCCAGTGTATGGATAAATTGAAATAACTAGTTGAGTTTGAGTTTATTCTCCCCAAAGTTTTCCTGCTTTGTAGTCCATTTTCCAGTGGCGTTTCCCAGGCCTTCGGCTGATTAATCTTCCCTGCAGTAGGGCAGAGGTTGCATTCCTGCAGTCCTGACTGGAGCTGTGCTGGCCCTGGAGGGACACGTCTGGTCGAGTCTTTTCATATGTGTTTTCCAAGTTGAGAAATAGGCTCTGAGTATGTGCGTTTGAGACCTAAATATGTAAAATACACGTGTTTCAAAAAAGCTGCTGTGTCGTGTCTGTTCTCAGAGTTGAAAGACTTTATAACAGTGACCAGAGCGCTCAGGGTCCTTTCCTACATCTTATATTTTTGTCACTCACTGCCGCCCGTATAAATATACTATGGACTCGGTCACATGGAGGTTTGGGGTAAGTAAGGAGAAGGGTGCGAAGCTGGTGGTCTCCCTCCTCCTGCGTTCTTCTTCACCTGGCATGGATGATCAGAACGCCAGGTCAGCCTGGGCGCTTTTCTGCCATTAGCATTTCTGGTACTGCTGTGCAGGGCTGGTCCAGGGTGTGGAATGCCAAAGATCCATGAGAAGGCTCCAGAGCCGTGCTGTCTAGTAACTATTGAGCACTTGAAATGTGACTAGTGCAACTAAGGAAGTGAAGTTTTAATTCCATTTTATTGTGATTCATTTAAATTTGTATTCAGAGAGCTACTTGGCACTAATGACTACCATATTGGACCTTGAAAATGTAGAACATCTCCATCATCACAGAGAGTTGTCTTGGACGGTACTCTCCAGAGGTCTCATTCTCTGATGGCTGGCTTGGCAGGAATCACTGAACGAGTCTGCTATTTCCATAGCATTCTAATCTATCAAATGGAGGTGGAGTGTGGGTGGCCTTTGGTTGCCAAGAATATTAACATGTGAACAAAAACACTGCAGAGCTTTGCTTCGTAAGGAAAATAGCATTTAAAAAATATGATAGTAAACAAGTGATGGCACTTCCTCCAGTAATAACTGTTACAGGAGAGCTAGCACAGTTCTTTGTTGATAGACACAGCTTAGGCTAATGCGTCTTTGAAGGATCTTTAACACACTGTCACCTTTTCTGTTTAGGTACTTAAAGCTTTCACCAAAACACCCAGAATCAAATACTGCTGGAATGGACATCTTTGCCAAATTCTCTGCTTACATCAAGAATTCAAGGCCAGAGGCTAATGAAGGTAAAAAAACAAACAAACAAAAAAATTGAATTATCACTGCCCCCCCCCCCCCACCAAAAATTTAAAGCTAGTATTATGACAGTGATTATTAATGGATACTTGGAATCCAGGTATTCTCATAAGCATTAAGAACATCTTTCAGAGTTGACGAGAGATTTGGTGATAAACTGGAATAGTTCTTTTTTTTTTTTTTTTTAATTTTTTTGCAGTGCTGGGGATTGAACCCAGGGCCTTGTGCTTGCAAGGCAAGCACTCTGCCAACGGAGCTGTATCCCCAGCCCTGGAATAGTTCTTAAGCTGCTGTTTTCCCGTGTTTTTACCTAATACCCTAGTGTTCTGCGGAGAACAGATACATGATGAGATATTTATTGAACAAAATTGTTCTTAATATTCTTTTGAGGAGTTTCTGTGAAGGGAACTATGCAAAGAATAAAGGTAAACAAAATTACGGACAATGTGGTTGTGGTGGTTGGAAACTTGCTAATAAATCTTTTGTTTATTGTTGGGTACCAGCTGCCTAAAATCAACCTGGGTGATTTTTTTTTTATGTTAATTACCCTTTAAAAAACAGTTTTTAAGAGTTGCTTTCAGAGCATATTTAGACTTATCAGCCTTCCAGATTTCTCTGCAGCATAAAACTAGAATTTTTGTTTCAAGTGATACTTTCATGGTGAGAATGGTTTAGGTGGTACAGAGGCAGTTTCAAAATATTTATTAAAAGATACTTTTATTATTTCATTTACCAGACTTACACATAGTGAAGGGAAGTCTCTTTGAAAGCAGTCCCTTCTAATGAGCCTTGTCTGACACACACCAGTTAGGAATTTCTCATTTTCCTTTGTGATGTTAAGCATTGTTGTATCTGGAGAAAACTGTATAGAGGGAATGCTAGTGATTATTTAAAAGTTATAGTGATAACCACAAAAACTAGCTCCTAAAAATACTTTACTTCATCATAGTTTTAGTTTGGTAGCTTAGGTGGGTTCTAGATTTTTATGGCAGCAAATGAATGAGAGTACCACGTGGGGGATGTGTCCATGTTGGTTAGACGGGAAAAAATACTTTTTGAACACTGAAACACTTGCTAATTTCCTTATGTTATTTTAGTAGGCAGATTTCCAAACCTTTCACGCTATATTTTATAATTAAACTTTAACATTGTAGCCTTTTTATAATTTAGTGTTGAATTTCAATTGTTTTCTTCCCTTGGTTTCTGGAATCACATTCTCACATTCTCTGCATGAAATGTTTTTCTCCAGTGAAGGAAAAAAGGGGGGAAATTTTAGTGCGAGGCCTGGCTCACTTCTATTTATAATGTGTCCCAGTGGCTGCCTTGGTTTGGGAGCAATTTTCTTTAGTAATTGGCTTATTTTTCTCTTACTGACGAAGCACACAGTGGTGTCGGAGCCCTGCCCCGCGTCTCTGTCGCTCTGTCCTGTCTTCCTGCTGTCCAGCTGTTTGTTCATCAGACTGTCCTTTTATGCCAAGTCCTCTTGCTGAACAGCTCTTTGAGCCTCTTAAGTTACGATGTTTTTATTTCTCTGTGTGGCTTTTGAGGGCTGGAGGGTGGCTGAATTTCTTTCTTCTGCCACTTGGGAGGAAAGGGGATTAAAATGAGTTTGCTTTTTTGTTGAGGGAGAAGGTTAGGGAAGAAAAAGTGACTCATTTAAGTATAACTCTGTATTCTATTTTTTTCCTATCAATTTGTTACTGCCTTAAGTAGCCACCTACACTTAACTGCCTTCAGAGTGCTGTAACCAGTGAGAAGGGACAACAGTGGATCACACAGTACAGAACTCACCGGCTTTATATTAAATTACCTATTGGTAAATAAGAGCTCCGGTTGCCAAGCAACTTTTCCCTACAGGGACTTGTCGCTGCCCCGAGACTTCAGAAAGCAGTGTGGTACATCACGCTGGAGCTTAGTGGGTGTCCCCTATGCATGATCTTGCATGTCTCTTTCTGTTTAGTGCAGTGGGATGCCTTTAATAAGCCAAGGAAATGAGTGATCCAGTCTTTACTCCCCCACACTCACCCAGATACTGATAATCCCCAGAGATGGCTTGTCATTTTTACATGAAAAATCAGAGTAGACAAGTTTTGATTAGTTTTACCAGTGAATTAAATATTTTACAAATCCATTATGTTTGAAAAATTGTAAGACCTTTGGGGACCTACTTCTAAGTAAGGGTTTAGATGCCTGGATGCTCTAGCTTTGCAAAGAAGGGCCAGTGCTTAGATTGGGGTGTAGAGTAAACAAATAAGATTTAAAGAATAGAATAAAGAGAAGGTGATTGATAGAGGGATAGATGATAGATAAAATAATTCTTTTGGTGACAGGTCCAAGTTGATTGGTAATAAAAGTTTGTCCTTTTAAGCATTAAAAGAGAAATGAATGGTAATTTCTTTTATAGGTATGACCTGTCTCAAATCTCCTGAGTTTTTTCAGTCCTATGATTTCATAAATTTAGGTAATTTACTAAGCTCCCAAATAGAACTAATCTGTTGGTATTTATACTATTCTTAAGAGAGAAATGAATTTATCATTATTGAAATGTGCCATTATATGCTCTGAGGTATATTTCATAATGTCCAAATTCCTATTTTTAGGTGGAGGCAGTAAGAATCTGGAGGTTCTTATTCGTTTTCCTTTTATTCAAGCTCCGTGCCCTCCCTTACTTTCCGCTGCCCCCAGGACCACACCCAACCATCCTCTGCCTGCTTGCTTTCTCCCTCTTTCTCCCTCCCTCTCTCCCTTTCTTTCAGTCTCCCTCCCTCCTTCCCTCCTCTTTCTTCTTCCCTCTCTAGTGAAGTGGGAGTAAGGATGGTCATTCATCATTGTAACTAAAAAATGGCATTGTATACTCAATCATCGTTAAATACTCATTATTCCTTTCCATTTTCTGCTGATGCATAACCTACCTTTAAAAATTATGTAAGAGTTCCTTCTATTAAAACTATCAGGGCTGGGAATCAGTTGGTAGAGTGCTTGTGAGGCCCTGGGTTGGATCCCCAGCACTGCAAAAAAATAAAAAATAAAATAAAATAAAACTATTAGTAGTTTTATTAAAACTACACTGAGATTTCCTCTTACTCCAGTTAGAATGGCAGCCATCAAGAATACAAACAATAACACATGCTGGTGAGAATGAAGAAAAAGGAGCACTTACCCTGATGGTGGGATTGTAAATTAGTCCAACTACTCTGGAAGTCAGTATAGAGAGTCCTCAAAAACTAGGGGTGGAACCACTATAAGACCTAGCTATACCACTCCTGAATTGAAGTCATCACACTACAGTGACACACGCACATCCATGTTTATGGCAGCCCAGTTTACAATAGCCAAACCATGGAACCAGCCTAGGGGTCCAAAAGTAGATGAATGATATGGTATATACACACAGTGGAGTTTTATTCAGCCATAAAGAAGAATGAAATTGGGCTGGGCTGTAGCTCAGCAGTGGAGTGCCTGCCCAGCACGTGTGAGGCAAACAATACAAAACAACTTTAGGAATTTTAAAAAGAAGAAGAATGAAATTATGTCATTTGCAGAAAAATGGACATTATATTTAGTGAAATAAGCCAAACTCAGAAGGTCAGAGGTCATCTGTTTTCTCTCTCTGTGGAAACTAAAGAGGAAAACGGAAAAGAAAGGTGGTGGGGGTGCTTGGGATCTCATGAACTGAAGGGAAATTTGCCGAGTAGAGGGCAGGGAGGAAGGAGGGAAAGGGGAGGTGCTGGGGGAAGCACCGGCTGAATTGCACTGCTGTGTTGTGTGCATGTACAGATGGGTAACAGGGAACCCCACCATCATGTAGGCCTGTAGTGCACCCATAAAAAGTGGAAAAATTAGCAGTAGTTTTATCCATGTTAAGCACTCATAATTGTAAAATGATCTTTGTTTTCTTCATTGTGAATTGTTTTTTTAAAATATGTTTTTAGTTGTGGATGGACACAATACCTTGTTTTATTTATTTTTATGTGGTGCTGAGGATTGAACCCAGTGCCCTACACATGCCAGGTGAGCACTCTACCACTGAGCCACAACCCCAGCCTGAATTATGTTGTTTTTCAACAACAGAAATGCTCACATTACATTTTATGCTTCCTGTTTTGAATTTTATTTATTAAAATCATACAAGTAACAGACATGCATGCTGTTGGAAATGTTAAAATGGCTTAGAAATAAAAATGTAACTTTAGAGTCTCTACTAATTAATCACATCACACGATCTCCTCCTCAGCAATTTAACGTGCACTCTTTTTTATACCTCTGTGGTCTCGCAAACATTTTACGTAAACATGTGTTTATGTATATATTTACACTATGTAGTTTTCTTTTTCACTTAAGATGTAGTAGAAATCCTTCCAGTCTACCTCAGTTTATAGTAATGCTACTTATTCTGTAATGTGGGTTTTTATGAACCATTTCCCTGTTGGTAGAGCCTAGATTGTCTCACCTACTTCACTGACAAACAGTGCTGCCAGTGAATGTCCTTGCCCTGGATTTCAGACAGGTAAAAAGGGTTAAGCATTTTCATTTTACTCTATTGTGTCAAATTGTTCTTTTAAAGTCTGCACCAGTTTATATTTCCACTAACCTAGAAGTATCTATTTCCCCACACTTCTGACCCTGGCGTGCCTGTGTTTTAATCTTCTAAATTATGCGTTATTCTTGTAGGCAAAAAAACCAAAA
>JAJEJO010001800.1:5500-30293 GCA_020662805.1 Glaucomys volans
AAAAAAAAAAAAAAAAAAGGAAAAAAAGCTTGGTGATGTAACTCAGTGGTAGAGCACCCCTGGGTTCAATTCCTAGCACCAAACAAATAAATAGGGAAATAAAAATAAATCTCCATGAACTACTGAGGCAATTCCATTTCCATTTTATAGAAAACGAAGCAGCCTGCCAGATGCAGTGGTGCACAACTGTGATCCCAGTGACTTGGAAGGCTGGAGGCAGGAGGATTGCAAGTTTAAGGCCAGCCTCAGCAACTTAAGCACCCCAGGGTGAAATCCCCAGTACCAAAAACAAATAAACAAACCCCCCCCCCCCCAAAGCAAACAAACACAAAAGAATCAACACACTTCACTGTAAAGCAACCTGCCCAAGGTCACACAGACAGCCATGGCAGAACTCGTGGCCCACTGGACTCTATGCTGTCCAATCTGCAAAGTGTTTGCATGCCTGTCCTCAGAGGGTGGCTGTTCCCTGAGGGAAGCATGTGTTTTACCTCAGACCCGGTGAGCCAGAGGCAATGACAATCAGCTACATTTGCTCCTCTGTTCACCAACATCTGCGCCTTGATACGTATCACTGGGGCAACAGCTGTGAACAACACCGTTTCCGTATGATTTTAGGTAGTAATAATTGCCATACATAAAAACAAAGGAGAGGGAATTAGGGAAGTGTCTGAAGAATACCAAATGAGGAAACATGCCACAAGACAGGGGCACCTTCCAGGATGAAGGAACAGTCGGCTCTGTTTGAAGGCCCTGAAGGAGAAAGTTTTGTTGGGATGAGAGGAACTGCAAGGCAGGGAGTGTGGCTGAACAGGTTAAGTGGCAATGAAATTCCAAAGCAGATTTAGCCCAATCCTATTTTGTGTCATTCAGTTTTTGTTTTCAAGATGGAGACTGTGTTGTCCAAGCTGGTCTTGAACTTCTGGGTTCAAGGATTCTCCCTCTTCTGCCTTCTGGCTTCAGGTTTTATTGGGATGGCTATTTGAGGGTTTTGAATGGAGACGTGATCTGACTTGGGCTGTGGGGGATTGAACACACATACAGGATGGGTATGGGGGGTGGTATTACTGCTGTTAGTAATTACTCTTCAATTTTGAGTAAAAGATGGTGGTGTAGTGGAATGAATAAGACTGGGAGATGGAGGATGGTCTAAATAAACCCTGCCTTGGACATGTTGGTTTTGGTATGCCATTTCTATATCGGATGGCATTATCAGGTTGGTGGCTGGACAGGAGTCTAGCTCACGGAGTTTCTTCTGGAGATTTAAAGCATCAGCATAAAGATGACGAGCTAACGGTCGAGCTGTAGGACTGCAAAGGCCTTACTGTCCACTTGGCCACTGTGGTGACCACTGATGTTAAGAAGCTCCAGGCTGGGCTGGGGTTGTGGTTCAGTGGTAGAGCACTTGCCTAGCGCACCTGAGTCATTGGGTTCAATCCCCAGCACCATATAAAATAAACTAAATGAAATAAAGGTATTGTGTCCATCTACAACTAAAACTATATTTAAAAACAACAACAACAACAACAACAACAACAAAAACCAGCTCCAGGCCATGGGCAGGGCTGGTTTTAGGCATAGATAACAGATCTTGAAGCTGCAACAAGGAAGGACAACCTGATCATTAACACCAGCAACCTAGTCATTGTTGCTTCCTGGAAGAAGCTTCCGAACAGGTGAATGAGACCAAGGGGCTGGTGAGAAGCTGGCCTCGATGCCATCAAACTCCCACAACCCTGTCATATCAGGGGGACCAGCCAGTGGGAGTGTCTCCTAACTGGCCCTGGCAGGTGCCCCCATCATGCTGTGGGCTCTGGCCAGGGTACCACGCTTGTGCTGCAAGTGTTCAGCACAGTGGTCTTCAGGCCTGCCTGCTGGGGCTGGAATGTCCTTGCTCCTGCTCTGGCTTAGCCTCCAATCCAGCCATGCTATGTACCACCAATGGTTTAGCAGAGGCAGGCGAGTCTGCTGCCCAGTCCACAGAACAGCAGTGGGGACAGGCTTTTTCAGTCCACTTCTAACCTGGGGCTCACTGCTTCCCAGGCTCTTCTGAAGATACTTACCCACTGTGACGGAAGGGAGAAGAGATCTACCTTCATGGGCCGAATGGACCCAGAAGTATAGCAGTAACCAACAAATAGTCTCCCCACGCCCCCAAAAATCAAGAACTAGAGATGTTAAGGAAGGCCACCAAGGACAAAGCATAAATGAAATCCTTTAAAAGGATCTAGTAGAATTGGGCATGGTGTACAAACCTGTAATCACAGCTACCTGGAAGGCTGAAGCAGGATTTCAAGTTTAAGATCAGGTTGGGGGCTGGGGTTGTAGCTCAGTGGTAGAGCGCTTCCCTGGCATGTGCGAATCACTGGGTTCGATTCTCAGCACCACATATAAATAAGTAAAATAAAGGTCCATTGAAGCCCTGGCTTCATCCCTAGTACTGCCCCCCACAAGGATCCATTAGAGACAAAACTGCAGCTAGTGAGGCAAGAGCACAACTAGTTGCATCTAGTAAGCCAGAGCGGCCTCTCAGAACCCAATAGAGATTTAATACTGAACCAAGTAGCTGGGAAGTCTTAAAAAACAAGAACTGAGAATTGTCTGTTCAATTTGGCAAAATAGAAGTTCCTTCCGACAGTAACTAGAACAAAGGAAAGAGTGTACGCCCCTCAGAAGAGAATACATGGAGTGAGGAGTGGCTGAATAAGATGTGAACACTCCAGTGTTCCACTGGTTTTTCATAGTGGAAAGGGGAAGTCAGCAACCACCATTTCAGAAGCTGGGCATTTTGTTTTTCTGTCAGAGAATAGTGGAATCAAAGGGAAGCCATGTACAAGAGCCTCAAAAGCTCTCACACTGCTGTACACACATGTAAATCCTATCCTCAACCTTGGAGTTGCTGTAGCTGCTTCAGGTTGGCCCCTGCAGGAGTTTCAGGCTTTCACCTTATTACAAATCATTTAAACACCCAGTGGAGAAATCACTCCTCAGGTTTGAAGGTACACTTACTGTCCATGTATTTCAGGTAAAAAAAATCCGCTAAGTTTTCCCGAAACTAAGACTTGCTAGCATTTTCTTCCTATTTTTGCTTCAACTACCTCAAGTATGATCAAATTAACCTTCCATGTGTCAACAGGCTCAGCTTAGAGTCCTGGTGTCAAAATTTTCCTTCTGGGCTGGGGAAGTAGCTCAGTTGGTAGAGTGCTTGCCTTGTGAGCACAAGGCCCTGGGTTCAATCCCCAGCACCACCAAAAAAAAAAAAAAAAAAAAAAAATCCTTCTGTTTCCTTCACATGGTTTTTACCTTATTTTATGTTACCAATTCCAATTTTCCTCAAAATTGTTTTGCTCTGCTGAACTTTTTTTTTTTGGATCTGGGGACTGAACCCAGAGGTATTCAACCACTGAGCCACATCCCCAGCCCGCTTTTGTTTAGAGACAGGGTCTCACTGAGTTGTTTAGTGTCTCACTTTTTGCTGAGGCTGGCTTTGAACTCGCGATCCTCCTGCCTCAGCCTCTCGAGCCGCTGGGATTACAGGCGTGCGCCACTGTGCCTAGCTCTGCTAAATCTTAAATGCAAAAATGTCTTGTCTGTGGATGGCCAGACCTTAACAGACATAGACAGAGCATGCTCCAGTCCTTCCTGCACCCCATTCACTCGGGAACAAGCCAGACATCCATGTGTCTTCCAGAAACTCTTCCCTTTGCCTGGTGAACTTGTTCCACGAGCATTTTATGTTCCTACTGCACCCTGCACTTTCTTTTTATAACAATCATCATAGTAATTATTAAAATAAAGATAGGACCTTTGCTTCATCACCTTTATTTTCCCTGACCACTAAAAGGGTGAAAATTTAGGTATTCCAGGAATTCTAAGGGAGTTTGCTTGCAGTATTGAGACAAGAACTAGTGAGTGGCAAACATTTTTAAATTTAGAAATTTATTCTGTTTAATCCACGAGCTTTATATAGCTTTAGTTTAAAAAAAAAAAAAAAAAAAAAAAGGAGAGAGAGAGAGAGAGAGAGAGAGAGAGAAAGAGAAACAAAAACAGTGAAACCAAGACACTATTTTCAAAGTCTGGGCCCTTCCAGCCTTCCAAATACAAGAGCTCTGAAAGCTGTATATACCAATTGGAAGGACAAGACAAAAATATGAATGGAGCTGTGACATTTTATAAAACAAAAATTTTAGGTAACTGAAGGATCCTTCCTGGGACTATTTAACTGTCTTTACAAAAGAGGTGGAGGGGAAGAATGAAAAAAGAAAAACCCAAAAGAACAGAGTAGAATGAGATTCCAGTGTTCCAATCAAGCTTTCATCTTTGTCTCGTCCTAGGGCTCGAATCCTGATTCACTTCAGCAGAGACTCCACAGGCAACAGGGAAGACTGTGGCATTGAAATGTTCATTTAGACTTTTGTGGGAGTTCAACAGTGGTCTTATTTCTGGGAAAGCTTACAAACCACACAAGGTTGGAAGCATAACTTAAATGGGTGCTAAGACTCAAATGAGAAAAAGTAAAGAGGAAAAAAAAGAGAGAAAAAATAAAAAACAAACCTGTGGGAAGAGCCAGGAGAGTTTAAAGGAACCATAAGAATGCCAACAATACTTAAACCCCCTTTTTTAAAAAAGGGATTTTTTTTGGCTTAAAATATTTCACTCTAAATGAATTTATGTCAGCTGTCAATGAAAGAATGTCACTAATACACTGTGGACACCTTTTGCAATGTTAATCCATGCCCTTTTTTTTTTTTTAACATGGTGAACTTCAACCTAGCAATTATTACAACAAATGTTATAGTCTAAAGCTCAAACACATTTTAGCAATTTTGAAATTGAATTGAGTACAAACCAAATAAAATTTACATCATAACAAACATTTCCACCTAAGACTGAGGGGACACTTGAGCCTTCCGCATGGATCTCAGGGCTTTTTCTCGCAGGTGCTTTTCTAAGTCATCGAGGTTATCTTCAGCTTCGCTTTCAGTCTCCTGAAAATCCAGAAGGTCACACTGTTAGGCGACATGAGGGAGGCATACTGAATAAAGAGCAGAATTATGCTGTGATGATGGCTGTACAACTCTGGATATACTAAAAACCATGAGCTGTACACTTTAAATGAATGGGTTAACTATGGGGTATATGAATTTTAAGTTAATCAGAAAAAAGGATTGGGGGCAGGGTGTGGCTCAGTGGCAGAGTACATGCAGGCCCTAGGTTCAATCCTCAGCACACAAAAAATATTTTTTAAAAAAATGTAAATTTTTTGGCAGCCACTTGTGTTCCTATCCTTGGTCCCACCAAATTCTTATTCTTGGCAGATTACCAGGAATATGAATAACAGCTAGGGAGCCAATTAGAGAAAAAAGAGTTAACTACTTCTCAAAACTCTAATGATTTCTCTAAGCTGTACCTAAGGCAGAATGCAGTGAGTAAATACCTTCTTGGGCTCTGGTGCTGCCTCAGGTTCTTCCTGTGCTGATGTTGTTGTGGCAGCAGCAACGGCTGCAGGTGTCGTGGGCGCTGCAGCAGCTGCGGCCATAGCCTTTTCCTTCTTGTGTTTTTTGTGCTTCTTGTGTTTCTTATCCTTTTTGTGTTTCTTGTCCTTCTTTTTCTTCTTTTTCTTTCCGCCTCCTTCTTGATCCGAATTCTAGAAATCCAGAAAGATTACAGTAAGACAATCAATCCAGTTAAAAATTGTGTCCACTGAACATTTTACTTTCTCAAGGGAACACCTAAATGGACAAATCTCCAAATTTCAGAGGCTTCAGGGTAGCAAAAAAGGCCCCAAGGCCAACTTTCACCAAAAAAGCTATTCCTAGAGATAGGAGACACACCAAAAGCAAATTCTACTCCACAAATTCTAAAAACAGAAAATGTGCTTGAAGATAACTGATTCTTACAAATTTTCCCCAACTAACTTTAAGCAAGGCTAGAACGAGTCAGGGGCTAACTATAGATGAGCTGGTTTCCAGCTCCTGAACTTGAAGATTAAACAGGAATATCAGGGGGCTAGACATGTGGTTCAGTGGCAGAGGACTTGCCTAGCATATGATCCCTACCACCACATAAAGAAAACAGAAATAAATCACCCACAACCCTTGCCTGACATGCAGGTTTTTAATAAATGGCACCAGTTACAGACTAATAACACATCTGTGTGAAATGTCATGTTTCTAGTCACTATTTGACCTCACCTATCAATAGAATAGGAATAATTTGTTCCTCTTAAGGGAACAAACATAGGTAGTATATAGAAACTTCTCAATTTAGGATGGGTTGATGTTCTACTAAATGTTGTAATCCCACTGTGAGTTGAAAACATCCAAGTTGAAAAGGCACTTAACACATTGAACCTATTGAACATTATGGCTTATCCTTAGCCTAAACCTTGAACAAACTCAGAACAGAGGGGCAAAATCACCTAAATACAAAGTCTATTTTATAATCAACTGTTCAGCATCTCATCTAACTTACTGAATAATATATTGAAAATGAAAAATAGAATGAATGAACGAATGAAAAATAGAATGGTCACTAACCTAGGAAAAGATCAACATTCAAAATTCGAAGTTATGGTCTCTACTGAAAGCACACCATTTCACACCACTGTGAGCTCAAAAGTCCTAAATTCAATCATGATGTCAGAGACTATCAGTATACCAATTTAACTTATGCAAAAGAAAGCTTCTGCTATAATTGAATCTAATTATTTTTCTTTTCCTTTGGTGATAGAACTGAACCCTGGGCATTAAGTTATAGCCCCACCCCTATGAATTTTTATAATTCCATGTTTTTAAGCAACTACTTAAAATATCTCACAATCCAGCTGGCTTACACAATTCAATCAATTCTTTTCTTCTTTTTTTTTACAGTGCTGGGGATTGAACCTTGTGCATGCAAGGCAACCACTCTACCTACTGAGCTATATCCCCAGCCCACCAATTCAATTCTAACCACTGACTTTATTTAATATAGAAACCTGTCCAAGATTAGATTTATGACCCACAAAGGAAGAAAAGAGTTTGAACTCCAACAGCATTTTACTACTGATATTTTCTCTACTTCACAGTGACCAGACCCAAATTTACAAAAAATGTCCACAACAAACAGATACAAACCCTTGCCGGTGATGGGCTTGGTGTTGGGCTTTTAGCCTTTTTGACCGGTACCGCTGGTGACCAGTTAGTTGAGGGTGACTGAGACTGAACAGGGGATGGAGGTGCTGGGGGCTTTTTAGCTGCTGGTTCAGGAGATCCGGAGACAGATCGGGAGGATGAGACCCTTCTTACAGACTGTGGGCTTGGTGAGGCAGCCCTAGATTCAGAAAACAAAATAAAATGCTTAGTGCTGACAACAAACATCTATTCCTAAGAGAAATTAATCAACTACAACATATAATCGGGTCAGATCTAAACATTTCATAGCACTAGTTCAGTCTACTAGCACATTAAATTTACATCACCTAGGTCTTAAGCCCCATAATCCTCCACTGTTAATGATCATTCCTACATGAAAATGAGTAGTGCAGATTCCTTAGGTTTAAGACTGCTTTTACCAATGTTAAATGCACATGGAAGAAATGCTCTATGCCCAACTTCAGAGCATACTCTTGGAAGCACACTGCTCAAAACCCCAATACACTAAGAACTCAACTCCTGTGGTATTTAATTTATGCTGTAAGAAGCTATCTTGAAATGAAAAAGGATTTGTGAGCAGTACTCAAAAGCTGCCTTAATAGTTTGTATTCACAGCTTACTCCTTTCTATGGTGTCTCAATTTGGGGTGTGGGGAGAGGCTTTCCACATATAAAGAGCTATGCAACTAAATATTCCTAACCAAAAAGCATAGAATATTTTTACTTTTTTGTCTTTTTAGGTTCTGGAGTCCTGGAGACTCTCCTAATGGGCCTAGTACTTGGAGATGGGGACTGCCTTCTTTGGGGTGACGCTGATGCTCCTCGTCGAACAGGTGGAGGACTTGAGGATGTCTGAGGAGCTCGAGGCCGTGGCGAGGGAGAATGCCGTTTGTTTGGTTGTGGCGACCGGGCCTCCCGGGTAGAGCGACTTGGGGAAGACCCTTTCCTATGCTTTGATGATAAAGAAGGCGATCGTCTCTTGGTGACTGGGGAGCTCCTCTGTTTGGGAGGAGGAGAATGGGAGACCCGGCGCTTTGGTGGTGGAGATGGAGATGCCCGTCGTTTAGGAGGGGGTGGGGGAGAGGCTGTTCTTCTCTTTGGAGGTGGAGAAGGAGAGTATCTCCTCTGTATTGGAGGAGAGTATCTTCTTGGGGAAGGTGAGCGCCGACGAGGGGGAGGAGAAGGAGTCCTAGGAGAAACACACACCAGTAAGCTAAAAGGTCCAAAAGATCAGGAAATCAAATGGCGCAGGGGGAATAACCAGTAATTACCATCACCCTATAGTTAGCACTGGGCAGAAAATATATCTGTAAGTGGACATGCTATACCTCACTGTCATTTAAAGTAAAAACATTAGCAAAATTTCTCTTATCTCATGACTATTATTATCTCATGATTTCTCCTGCTTATTGGAGAAATCTGTAATTTTCAGGAATTTAAATATGTCAAGTCACTTCATATAATGTATATGAAATCAATTTAATGTTTCTTGAGAAAAGAACCTTGCACTGCTTAGAGGTCACTGTGAACATCAGTTCTCATCACAGAACTAGGTAACTCCATTAGCAGGACTCACTGGTGGCCATCTTACTCAGAAGTCTGCTTTAAAGAGCTCTCCTGTGTTGTGTTCTCTTCTGAACTGGATCCTGGATTCCGTACTAATAATCAGAGTTTACTGCACAAGCTTTAAAGATACCTCTACTTCCCTAAAAAGACACAGTCCCCATTTTCTGCATCAAAAGACCACTTTTGGGGCTGGGGTTGTGGCTCAGTTGTAGAGCACTTTGCCTAGCATGTGTGAGGCTGGGTTCAATTCTCAGCACCACAAAATAAAGGTCCTTCAACAACAACAACAACAACAACAACAACAACAAAAAAGACCACTTTTTGGTTTGTGGTCTATTGCTGGGCAGAAGGCATCTCTGTGAACACCCGGACTGGTCTTCATCTTAATGCTTGACTTCTATGCAACCCTAATATGCCTCTTAGGAATCACACTTGCAAGACTGAACATTCAGGTTCAACTCTAATTTACTCTTGGTTCCTTCAGACTTTGAAATCAAAATAAATTCCCACCCAAAATCAGGTTTACAATTATGAGGGCAATGACAGAGTGCAGTTTCATTGTAGCATGTGGTATAGTAACTCCAACCTGTAACTTCCTCATCTAAAAAGGGGGAATACCATTTATCAAGCAAGGTTACCTTGAGGACTACAGGTAAACTAAAACACCTAACACTTTGCCTGTCACATAACTGAAGAGTGGTAGCCAGCCATTATATTGCCTGTTAGTGTTTGGTAATGCCATTAAAACATGTTTTTTTTTCCCCTAATTTTTATTTTAAAGTGACTTTAAATTTACAGAAGAATCACAAAAATAAGTGAAATTCTGTTACTATGTTAACATCTTATGTACCTATAAAAAATTACCAAAACCATAAAACTACCTCAATACTAACGTCATAGTAACTAAAATATCAATAATCCCCTTGTTTTCCCCTAATGAATGTCTTTTTTCTGTTCTAGGATCCTAGCTCTCCTTAGTTCCCACCAGTCTACAATTGTTCCTCAGTAATTCATGACTAACATTTTGGGGGTGGTGGTGGTGGTGGATTAGGAATGAACTCAGGAGCACTCAGCCATATCCCCAGCCCTTTTTCCTATTTTATTTAGTGACAGGGTCTCACTGAATTGTTCGGTGCCTCACTGTTGCTGAGGCTGGCTTTGAACTCATGATCCTCCTGCCTCAGCCTCCCAAGCTACTGGGATTACAGGCTTACACCACCATGTCTGGTGACTGACATTTTTGAAGAGTATTACTTAAGTCTGTTATGTGTGTGTTATAAGAAAGTAAACCCAGAGGCACTCTACCACTGAGCTATATCCCGAGCCCTTTTTATTTTGTTAAGCTGCCAAGGCTGGCCTTGAACTTGTTATCCCTCTGCATTAGCCTTCTAGCTTGCTGGCATCACAGGTGTGTGACACCACCCCTGGCTAGTTACTTATTTGGAGAATGACCTTCAATTTGGGTTTGTATGACATTTCCTAATAAATTAAACTATGGTCCTGCATAACTGGTAAGTAATATTACAGGTGTCCCCAAAAAGCACATGCCACCAATATAGATTAATGAGGATGCCAATTTTGATTAAAGAGGCATCTGCTCTGGTTCTATATGTAAAGTTAATAATATTTCTCTTTGTAATAAACTTTAAATGAATATCTTTATTAAAATGTGATTCACATGCTGCAAAATTTCACCATTTAAAGTATACAATTCAATGGTTTCAGTTTACTCATCAAGTTGCACACCACCATTTCCCATTCCACCCCATCCCTGTGCCGTTTTACTTTTCTGTAATTTGTGTGTTCTAGGCTTTTCATATAAATGGAATCATAAAATGCTGTCTTTTATGACTGGCTAAAAAATGCCACTCTAGCAAGCTGTTTCCATTATAAACATTCTGAGGCACTCCACTAGCATATCTGACAAAGTACCTTCGCCGCGGTGGTGGTGTGGGAGATCTGCGCCGCCGAGGAGGAGGAGCCGGAGAAGGAGAGCGCCGTCTTCTGGTGGGTGGGGGGGAGGGACTTCTCCTCCGTCTACCACTACAGCAAAGAAGAACTGCAGTTAGTTTGGAGGCAGTGGCATTTATAATGAAGTGCCCAGAAGACATAACTTTCAGTTTTCATTACCCCAAGGGATAACACTGGTTACTACATGTTCTAGAGCAGTGTTTTTAAAAAATCAGTGTTTTATTTGTGGTAAAGTTAAATACTGAATTGTGAACTATGCTTCAGATATAAAAATATGTGCTCTAGGTTACAACATAAAATATTCTTAACATGACACAGGTAGAAAAAAGGTTTGCAAAAGACTGTTTCAGAGTGCTCCTTTTTACTTGGGACGCACAAAATAATCATTTGGGAAATACAACTGTGAGATTTATGCCCACCAGGTATGGGCTAAATACAGCCAGGTGTTTGCTGGGAAAGGTCTCCAGGTGATTCTGATTCCCTATTAGGCACTACTTGTTTACAACACCCCAATATAGACATGGCTTAAGACCAGGACTAGGGATCACTGCTCTTAGCTCTTCATTTTTAAAAATATATCCCCACTGTTCAAGAATTTTGCACTATTATCTAACAACACTATGCCAAAGACAAAAACTGTCTAAGCATTAAAGCTATCCAAAATTTTAGATTTGTGTTATTAAAATGCAGTTGAGAATCACGTAAACCGTAATTTTGAGCTGTTACATAGTTAACCAAAGCAAAATGGCACACATGAAAACTAAGAATATAGCAAGTGACAGCTGCCTTAAGATATATTAAAATATATTCCAAGCAAGTCTGTCATTTTTTGGTCAGTTTATACATACAAAATGGTCTAATTAGTTCTTAAATTTTTTGCTTAGGATAGGATTGAGGTTTCCTATAAATCTGTAATTAGATTCTAAAGTTTACTAGATTTTGGTTCTCCTTGGATAGGAAAAAATACTAAATTCATTATTAAACTTAACTTTCTTTTTTTTCTTTTGTGGTGCTAGGGACTGAACCCAGGGTCGTGTGCTTGCGAGGCAAGTACTCTACCAACTGAGCTATCTCCCAGACCCTAAACTTAACTTTCAATTTTAAACTTGCTTATTATGGTTTGTAGGAACTAACACTTTACATATAAAATATTCAAAATGGGGCTGGTTGGCCTTGCAAGCACAAGGCTCTGAGTTAATCCCCAGTGCCGCAAAAACAAACAAACAAACAAACAAAATAAACCCATGCTATGTCTCCTCTCCCAAAATACGAATTCTATCTCCATCTCTTTTTATTTTATTGTGAGAGAGGGTCTTTAAGTTTCCCAGGCTGGCTTCAATGTACTCTGGTAAGTAAAATTACTAGCCAGGGGTGGTTTCACATATCTGTAATTCCAGCATCTAGGAAGGCTGAGGCAGGAGGACCCCAAGTTCAAGGCCAGTCTTTTGCAACTTAAGACCCTGCCTTGAAATAAAAAATACAAAGGCCTCCAACCTCCTGAGTAGCTGGGATTCCAGGTGTGGGCAACCATGTCCAGCTAAAATCTTTTTTCCCCCAGAACAAAACAAGATCATACTAGAACAAGTAATAAACATAAGTTTTGTGTGTACTGTTGTGAGGAATCTCTTTCCAGAACATAAAGTAGATCTATAATGGAGAATCCTATTACTAACTCAATTCTGTAAAACAATTTTTATTGTCCTAGCAATTTCACAGAAGCCAGAGGTCACTGTAGATGGTAAAACACTTCAGCATCCAATCATCTTTTTGTAGGCTTTTATAACAATAAACAGTTTCCTCTACAGTACAAATATCCTGCTTTGCTCCATCCAAACCACTATTAATGAAATTACCTAAAATAATCCATCTTCACAAAGTCTGAGATATAAAGAGTACACTCAGACAAGTTTCACCAAGAATAAATACAGGATGAGCATCCCTTATCTGAAAGCAGCTTCAAAATCTGAAGCTGAGTACCTCATGGTACTCAAAAAGTTTTGAATTTCACATTTTTGGATTAGAAATGCTCAACTGGTAAAGTCTATGCAAATAGTGCAAAATCAGAAACACCTCTGTCCCAGGCATTGTGCATAGGGATACCCCATCTGTACTTAGAAATTCAATGGTAGCTACAGAACCCAAAAGCAGAAAATGGGTTCAGATAGACTAATATAACATCACTTTATGATCCTAAGGAACTCACTTTACCACATTCAGGCCTTTCTGTTCTTAGATTTTTCTACATGATTTGATTCTAAAATATTATAATTTTGTGATGATCAGTTATGTGATCTTTCTACTTCTGAAAAGACTGAACACAGCCAAAGCCTTACATCAACTTTTATATTTTTAGTTTCTCCCTAAGTTTTTCTTGCTTTAACTCACCACAAAGTCCCTCCACCACTAAATCTGAGGTATTATCCTATCTCTTAGAAAATACCCACATACTGCCAAAACTGCATGTGCCTTGGTGAAAGCTCATCGAAATTACCAAAGAGTGGTAACCAGATATTCAAAATTTAAATTGAAATGAAGTTCTAAATGAACACCTCAGGTATAATCCCATCATTCGTTTCTCATGTTAAAAAAAGAAACCACAAACAGCTTAGGAACTTTTCACAGTCCACTACGTATCTAAGAACAGGATATGGTCGCCTAAATAGGAATTTAAGTCACTAAACTTTTGGTATGTGCCCCTGATTTACAAAGCAGTGTCTAACCAACCTTTTAGTCACTGGCGATTGCCATCGCTTTCCCATCTGCATCCTGAGAGCAGTGGAGAAAAAAAAATGTCAAGAATTCCATTCACTAAATGATTTACTTTGACGGAGTTAACCCCTACTGAAGGAGACATTTTAAAAAATGTTCAGGAATTAATGCTACGATTTAACTTCTTATTCTTCTAGTCATGCCTATGTATAACAGTGACTCAACTTACCCAATTCTTATTAAATATTAGTTACTACCAATGAAGGTGGGGGACCCAAAAAACTGAAATACAAACAAAATCCAACCACCTCCTCAAAGTCCTTGAAATGAAGGAGTGAACCGAATTCTAAAGTAATCCCCACAGCCCACCCTTTAAATTATGAACTTTCATCACACCTATAGAACATCAGGGAAGACCATTAAAGAAAAGTTGTTACCGAGGGGAAGTCTCTTTTTGGCGCTTTCGTGGTGAAGGAGAGGCACTCCGAGAGGGGGAATGTCTCCGCCGCCTGCCTACCTCACCATTCTTTACGTGGGATCTCTTGGGTTGCTCGTCTTCTGAGGAGGAGGAGGAACCAGAGTCTACAATTACATAGTAAAAGAAAAAAATTACACTAGGCCTGTGCTTAAAAGAGCTTGCCTAGGTTTTATGAACCTAGGGAAAATAAGCATACAGATAATGTTCTGTGTTAGACAATATCGACACACACTCAATGACTTCAAAGTCAGGCCTAATTAAGTATTCATTATTATATAAATCAAAAAGACAAATCAGTTCCATAGCATGCAATCTGACCAAAACAATATGAATATGTCTCTTAAGAACTTATTTGGGGCTGGGGTTGTGGCTCAGAGCCAGACACTAGCACAGCATATGTGAGGTACAGGGCTGGATCCTCAGCACCACATAAAAATGAATAAACTATTTTAAAAAGTTGTGATTTTCCACAGACAATAAACTGATTCATGTTACTCAAAACACTTGATGCCAACTGTGGGATGGTTTTGTTTCCATCCTGTAAACAAAAAGCAAAGGTAGTGCCTAGACTAAGTCACAAAACGCTATAGAAGCAAAAAATAATAGAGCATCTGGAATTTAAAAAACCTGTTTCCATATGTATTTTTCAATCCAGCATTCTAATTACAGATATGAAAGTACAACACACATGAAAAAGAAAAACCATAAGAAAAAAACCTTCATGTTCAACAAATAAGCAAACCGCTTAATAACTTATGGTACATACATATAAAAAACACTGCAGCTAGCCAGGCATGGTGGCGCACACCTGTAATCCCAGCACTTGGGAGGCTGAGGCAGGAGGATCCAGAGTTCAGAGCCAGCCCAAGCAACTTAGTGAGGCGCTAAGCAACTCAGTGAGACCCTGTCTCTAAATAAAATACAAAATAGGGCTGAGGATGTGGCTCAGTGGCCAAGTGCCCCTGGGTTCAATCCCTAGTACAAAACAAAAACAAAAAACCCCAAACACTGCAGCTGATTGGGCATGATGATACACACCTGTAACTTCCAGCTTCTCAGGAGGCTGAGGTAGGAGGATTGTAAATAGAGGGAGTCTTAGCAATTTAGGGAGAACTTTTCCCAAAATAAAAAGGACTGGGGATGTGTGTGGTCAGAGGTAGAAGACATTCTCAACAATTATAAGGCCCTGGGTTTAATTGCCACACACAAACTAAAACCTAAACACTACAGCTAGCAAAGGAATGATGCAGACTCATAAAGACTACAAGGAAAGCTGATCTAGATGCACACCAGGCCACCCTCTCTTTTTAAGCTAAAGATGCCAACACATGCACAACAATATTCTGAATGAAAGTTTTGGTGGTAAGATTGGGGAATTAGGAAAAAAATTATACTTCTTTAATTTTATACCTGTTTTCTGCTATACTACTTTTTACCTTTTGAGACAAGGTCTTGAGAACACTTAATCTTTCAGCCTGGCAGCTATTATGTTACCACACTCAAAAAAGGATCTATTACCTTTTCTGCTTGATTTGCTGCTGGGGACTGAATCCAGGTCTTTGCACACAGAAAGCACATCCTCTTAGCTGTACTCCTAACCAGATCTATTACTTTACCACTGAGGTACATCTCCAGCCCTTTTTATTTTGAGACAGGGTCTCAAAAGTTGCCAAGGATGGCCTCGAACTTTGATCATCATGCCTCAGCCTCCTAAGCTGCTGGGATTACATGTGTGCACCACCACAGTAGACAAAATCCATTGCTTTTATAACAACTTAAAAAATTAAGTTTTAAGAATGTACAACTGAGGGACAAAGAGACAAGACAACCCTGCTCCCTAACGTTTTGATGTGGGCAAAAATTCCTAAGTGTAATCACTACACACTAATGCCTGTTTATTTCTGAAGTATTTTTTTTTCTCAAAAAAGAAAGAAAGATCAAAAACAAATCAAGTCAACAGCCATACCAGAAGAAGACTGCTGGTTCTGTCGTCTGTACTGGCGTCTCTGCTGCACAGAATCTGCTGCAGCCATTTTGCCACCTTTATCTTCTTCTGAAAGATGGATGCATTTAGAAAGTGCTTCTTTAGTCATGCATACAGATAGTCTGACATATTTGTATAGGAAAAGTTTCTCAAACTTTTAACTGATTAGGTCAAGCAATACAGTTACTATATCACAATAAACTTAGTTAAGCATTTATTACAGGTCAGGTTGAGTGCCAAGAATTTTGTAAACGTTATTTTAGTTAACTGTAAAAAACCCCCCCAAAACCAAAAATAACAAATCCTACATTATTCCCATCTCAGATGGAAAAAAAAAAAAAAAAAAAAAAAAAAAATGAGGCTCAGAAGAGTTAAGTATAACAAACAAAAAGTAGTTAATCGTTTGACTTGAGTCTCAGTTCCTTCCAAACCATATGCTACACCATTAGTCATTCCCTTCAACCAGACAGAAGGGCCAGATTTGCAAAGGCGAAATTAGCTTTTAAAAAACCACTTACGAAACTTACCTGATTCAGATAACTCTACTTTTCTAGGCTTTGGTGCTGGTGAAGGTGACTCTCTTTTCTCAGTACCTTTATGTTTTGTCACTAAAAAATAAGTGGGAAAAAGCTTTCAATAAAAAAGATAAGAAACCTTAAATGGTACAAAGTATAGCTATGACTTGAGAAACCCAGAGTTAGGGCTGGGGATGTAGCTCAGTTGGTAGAGTGCCTGCCTTGCAAGCACAGGGCCCTGGGCTCAATCCCTGGCACTGCAAAAACAAAACAAGACAAAACAAAACCCACAGTTATATATATTAAAACCAACCCCCCCCCCCCCCAAAAAACAAGAGCTCCTGTAAAGTAGAACAAGATTTATGCTGTATCTGATTTTCACATTAGGAAAGTAAACTTCTACATGTGTTACTTGAGTTCCACAACTAACATACACACATTCAATTTTGGAGATTTCATTAATATAAAAGCTTTCAAAAAACTAGTTGGGTTCAAAAAAGCAGTAAAGATGATAAATGATTAAGAAGACTGCTGGGCGCGGTGGCACACGCCTGTAATCCAAGTGACTCGGGAGGCTGAGGCAGGAGGATCGTGAGTTCAAAGCCAGCCTCAGCAACTTAGGGAGGCCCTAAGCAACTCAGTGAGACCCTGACTCTAAATAAAATACAAAATAGGGCTGGGGATGTGGCTCAGTGGTCGAGTGTCCCTGAGTTCAATCCCCTGGTTCCAAAAAGAAAGAAAGGAAGAAAGGTAGAAAGGTAGAAAGGAAGAAAGAAAGAAAGAAAGAAAGAAAGAAGACCAATTAAATTTCTGCTGAAAAAGACACTTGGGTCTTGAAATGAGAAATCAATGGCCACCCAACAGGCTAAAGGCTCTCTATGTAGCATAAAATCTTCACAATAAAAATTACCAAATACTGGGGCTGGGAACAAAGGTCAGTTGGTAGAGCGCTTCCTTCGCATGCATAAGGTCCTGGGTTCAATTCCCCAGCACCACAGGTGAAAGAAAAAAACCCAAAAAACAAACAAAAAAACACCCCACAAATACTAAGATGGGAGGATTCTTTCCAAAGAATTAAGAAAAAGAGAAAACACAAAACCAGCTCTATTCCTAAAGTAGTAGATCATCTGTGAATTATCCAATGAACTTTTACCAATACTGTGGAAAATGATGACAACTACCTTTTGTAAACTTGCTGCATTATACATACTGTTAAGCACTGTTGCTAGTATCATATCACATCCTCTCTACTCCTCTGCTCCATTATAAAAAAGAAACCCGAGGCTCAAGGTAACTTCACAAGCCTGAGACAATTTATGTGAACTAGAATATGAACGCAAGATTCTCTTTTCAGGAAATGAGTGTTGACTCCCAACACCTATTTCTGCTTAAAATATCCATCCATGCTACAGCCAAAATCGTAAGTATATATATAGACATAATCACTGAATTACAACAGATTAACTTGAAACACCACTGATAAAATCCCTCTAAGAAATAAACCTATAATCAATACAATCCCCTCAGGATTCTTTTTTTTTTTTTTTTTTTTTTTCCGGTGCTGGGGATTGAACCCAGGGCCTTATGCTTGTGAGGCAGGCACTCTGCCAACTGAGCTACATCCCCAGCCCCCCTCAGGATTCTTAACCCGTTTTATGTGATGAGTGCAATCACCACGGGATGTTTGACCCAGAATGGCATTACATCCAAGACACAGGTTCAGAATTCTGTAATGGCTCCCTCCCAGGGGCAGTAACTCAGAGAACTAGTGATGTAACAGTAATCTGATCTTTTTAAAGTAGTCACACTAGAGATTGCCTCTCTCAATGACCAGAATTTTATTAATGATTATACCTAATAAGCCATGTGAACTGACTACTGAATTGGGAAAAGAATGGTTAGCACCTAATTATTTATCATATATTATGGGAGGAATTAAGGATGGAAAAAGTGTATCAAAACTTGAATTTTAAAAAATTCAAAGAAATTTTAACTATTGAATTCAAAGAATTTAACTACTTTGAGGCTATGCTCCAGTCCACATATTCCACTTTTAAGTATCAGTTAATCCTCAATTCCTGAACTGATTATTAGAGGAATTTAGTTATCCATAAAGCCACATGACCAAGTAACCACCCTGGAAAACTTTGTTTCAAAACTTGTTTTAGAACCTGGTTAGGAGGATATAAGAATGCATTTTCCGCTAAGAAATATTAAAAATGTGGTTATGTTTGCAAGATAGTTGGGAAATGCCTGCTTACTGAATAATACAACTAAACTAACATTTGCCCCCCCCCAATGGAAATAAGACATTTGGAGTCCAACTCATCCTCTACTAATGACTTTGCTAAATAAAATTCTCTTAAATTGTTAATATTCATACCATCAGACAAGAATCCATTATCTGGTATGATTGAATCACAGCATCATTAATACTATAAATAATAATGTTCCAGGTTTACTTTTCTAGATTTTTATACCATCTACTTTGCTATATCAATGATATTTTACCTTAAGTATCCAACAGGCAAAATTATTCTAGCATGAAAAAAGAAATCTAAGAGGCAATTGTAAAACTGGAATTTTAAATTTACTTTATCAGTTCTGTTAATTATTAATCTCTCAGACTTACCCAAAAGATCATCTCTAAAGTCACTCTGTAGCCAGAAATAGTAAAATAACCATTAAGCGCCTACAGAGCATAACTTCTATGTCTAAGCTGATTTAAATAAACTCAAATGACCATTTCCACAGGTATAGACAGAACGTCAAGATTACCTCATTGAATAAAGCATTATTTTATGTATTAAGATAATTCCAATTTACCTATGACATTCCACTGATTATAAAAATTTCTCTAAGACCCCTTCAGATGAAACTGTATATTTTGCTCCAAATAATTTACCCTTAAGTTCCCCAAAACACTATTCCTCCCCCCCTCCCACTTTACTGGCCCCAATATCAACAGCAGAGAACCATAGTCCTGATTAACGGCAGACACATGAAATACAACGTGAATGAACTCCATTACATTTCAAATGTGTCACTGCTCTAATTATCCAGAGACTGAAAAGAGAATAAATTCATCCTGCCCTCCATCTCCTTCCTTCAGCAATCAAAGAGGCATATGGGAAGAAGATTGGGCAAAGTATTTATTACTTAACTGGGAATGAGAACCTACACTTTATTCTTGGTTGGCTGACTTGACCATGTCATTTAACTTGAGAACCTGTTTAGATGACCATCACTAAGTTCTTTCCTAACTCATATTTCATCAGAGGATGGGAATTATTTTAATATATAATAAAAGGTTATTTCCAAGCAGCTAAAACCAATATTCATTTTCGTGGAAGCTTCTGACGACAGTGCCCACCATTGTCTGGTCTGCCTGCATTCTGTTTGGACCAGGAAGCCCTGTTCCAGAACCCAAAGGAATACAGCCAGTAAGTAAGACTTATTTCTCTTTTCTCCCATGCATGTATTTACTGTGTACTGTGTGCAAAAAGCCTATGCCAAAACACAGGAGGACAGCACCTGTGTGATCCTTTAAAAAGGTAACTGATAATTTTTAATCATCCTATTTTAACCACAGCTTAGTCCTTCTGGAAGTCCTCTTATAACTCTTTGGCTATATAATATCAATGGAAAAACCATTAACTTATGCTTCTGCAAAGCAACAGTAGGAATCATTCATACTCGTTCCCTGGAGAGCATTCTGGTTCCAGACAAGGAAAAGAAAACTTCACATGAAAACACAACACAGGCTAGGGCAACAAGCATCAGATTTGGACATGGTAACCAGAAATCATGGATGTTTTCCCGATCTTGAGCAAACTAATACAGTGTGTATTTATGCTTCCTCCCATACTTTAACAACTACATTGCACTTAATGTGTCACCAAAGTAACCTGATGCTAAAATGTGAAAATAATCTACACATTACTTTTTGTGGATTGCCATTATTTGCTGGTGTTCCTTCCACTTTGATGGCTTAGTTTATGCCTGGGTTTTCAGAGAAGACAAAAAAAGCAAAACTGGCCTTTCTAGACATCACCATACTGCACAGTATAGGGAGATGATGTGATGTCAAGATACACTGCAGGGTAGCCTACTAGAAACCTGGGCTCATGAAGTTCATTAAAATACACAGTGAAATTTTTGTCCATCCCATTTGTTTCTAACCTGAAATTTTTCAACGTGATCACAACCTTAGTATATGCTAGCCCAGAAGATTGCTCCTTAATACCCAATTGCTGTTCAATTCACAATAGCCAAGCTGTGGGACCAACCTGTGTGCTCTTCAATAGATGAATGGATAAAGAAAAATGTGACATACATACGTAATGGAATATTACTCAGCCATATAGAATGAAATTATGGCATTTTTTCAGTAAATGGATGGAATTGGAGGCTATCATGCTGAGTGAAATAAGTTAATCCCCCAACCCCAAAAGCCAAATGTTCTAATATGCAGATTTTACTCACAATGGGAGGAGGGTAGGTTCACTAGACTGGGGGTTAGGGGGTGGGATGGGGTGGAGGGAGTGGAGGTGGGAATGGGAAAGATAATAGAATGAATGGACATAACTTTCCTTTGTTCATATATAAATACATGACCAGTGCAACTCCACATCATACATAGTCATAGGAGTGGGAAGCTATACTCCATGTATGTATGATGTCAAAATACACTCTGTCATATATAACTAAAAAGAATTTTTTAAAAAACCCAATCACTGAAGCAGTTGTTACAATCTTCCCCTTCCTCCTACTACTCACCTTTCAGGCTGACTCTATCATTCCAGCCCTAAGCACAATTCACACGGATCCTAGTTTTGTATTTAGTGTAAGAAAAGAACAAACCCCAACAGACCACAACCCTCACTCAGACTAACACAGCATTCTACTTGCCTGGCAGGATTACAGATCATAAATTCCTCATAAAATCTGTAGAAATAAAGCAAGGACAACACTCTGAAGGACCTTGCCTAGAGCCTATATTTAAAATACAAATCAGCTTTTAAAAGGACACCATGTCCTTCCCTTGGGAGCACAATGTGGCCAAAAAAGAAGTAAGGCAGAATACAAAATCTTCAAAGAAGATATCAAATGAACAATCTTTAGGGAAAAACTTAACTGGTATCACAGTAATAAAATGAATCCTGATCAGTGGCAATTCAATTATTCCATTTTCAACAGCCCACAGCAAGTGATGTACTTATTTCTCCACCTGCTCAATGCCAGAAGGCATTCCTGAAAACAAACCACTTTTACATGAAATCTCTGTTTCAACAAATCCCAAGAACTCAAAGCATGAAAGGGTAAGAACAAAAACTTAGGCTATTAAATTTACAAAGAACATCACAAATACCCAGCTACTCACACTTTGAGACTGAGTGGGAGATAACCACGGAGAGTATGCTCTGAGTAGCCAAAGAAAACATAATGTTGTGTTTGATTTTTACCTTTACCTGAAGTTCTCCCTGGGGACACAGACACACGACTTTTTCTTGTACGATTTGACTGCTGGGGTGTTGGGGAATGACGAGTTTTTGGTGGTGGAGTTGCTGGAGGTGATGGCCTGTGTCTTCTCCGAGGAGGACTTGCGGAAGGAGATAACCTACGAGTTTTTCGAGGGGGGCTAGATGTCCTCTTGGGAGGCTTCTTTGGCGGTGACCGGGAACGAGATGAAGAGGATGATGAGCTACTCCCAGACAAGGATGCCGATGAACGCCTTCTTCTGTGGAATAAAGTATTTATATTCACAAACTGCGCACTTATAAAGAACAACCTTATAGGTATGTATGGTTTACATAAAAATATAGCTACTTTTATCCAACTTTTGAGTTTATGTAGCTAAGTACACAAATGAGTAAAAAATAATGAGAAACAAAATAACCTAGGACAGGAAACAGCTAGTTCTAAAATTAAATAGAAATAACTTATTCTGATAAATGCTTCTGTTTGAGTTGTCCCTCCAATTATAAAACTTATCAGGTTCAATGTTATAACAATAACCAACCAGCCTCTTTCTTCAATAGGAACGATACTGGTGTTTTGGAGTTTGCACACAAAATTGGATGGCAAAGTATTTGTCATTTAATAACACAAAGCCAGGCAACCTTTAAGTTGCATTAAAAAAAAAAAAAAGGTGCACAATTAGGAATTCATTTAGCTACATAAACTTAGAAGCAGGGCCTCTCGAATTCTGCGGCAAAATCTGTGGTAAGTTCTGTGCAATTATGTGTACCTGCAGAATTCACCTTTGGCAGAAGAATTCCTGAGAACCTGAAAAAAAGAAACCCTACCTTAAGTGTGAGATAAAAACTGGCTGAAAGGGAATCTTACACAATCTGCAAAATACTGACTGCTAAATGGCTTAGTAAGCATAATCAAAACATGCTGTTTGCAAAACTCCAATTACAAGAAATAGCTGTTTCCACTAATGTTGTTCTAGAAAGCACCAGCATTCCCTATGTGTTAAAGAGAAATGATCTATTTTAGAAAAGTGCAATGCCTGAAATGGCTGACCATTTACCATCACTAATCTCACCTCTGAGCAGTAACGTCAATTCTGTAGTTTTCTAAAGAGTGGTAAAAATTACTCAGTATACCTTGAGAACTCCCCGCCCAATATATATACATATAATATACAAAATACACACATACACACACACACACACGTATATGTGTTTCTGTGTGTATAGGATTACAAAAAAGCTGACTGCAGTTTACTTGACGTTATCCTTCTTTATTTCCAAGTTCATTTGGTTCCTAGAAAGAAAACGTATCTGGACATAAAAAAACTCTATCCAAGCCTGGGGGAATGCAGCTTAGTGGAAGAGCATGTGCTTAGCATGCTTAAGGCCCTGGGTTCAATCCCCAGCACCAAAAAGCAAAACAAAATACCACAACCTGTCTGAAGTATAACCTGAAGTTTAGTCATCACGGTTCCTTTAAAAACGGGCAACATGTATTAAGAAGGCAGTAAAAGTCTGCTAACAGTGTTCCAGGACTCTACTTTGGACAGATCTAGTCACAATCTTTATGTTAGTAATAAATTAAAAATCTAAAACTTTTTACCCTTATGCTTACTTTAGAATAAGTTAGGGCAAAGAACACTGGTATTGGCAGGCTTAGATTTATGCCTAATTTCTTAACCAAACATCAAACTTCCAATTATCAATGAAATGGGATTATGGGAATGTTCAATTTTTGTTTGAAGTGTTTACAATTTATCCCATCACCTGTAAAATGAGAAACAAAATTACACTAAAAAAAAAATAAAGTATAATAGTGAATGGATTATTTTAAAACTGGCAAAAGTAACCTCGTGGCTCTGTACTCAGCTACTTTTCACAAGTTAAAAGTCAAATGGAAGGTGACCAATTTTCTTACTTTGCAGAATTTCTTAGTAAAATCCTAAAGGGTAAAAATTTAAGTATCAGCAAGAGGGTGAATTTCTTTTTCATTTTCCAATATTGAAATAGATATATTTCACAGCTCAAATACCATTATGCTTCAAATGCAATTGGTTCTTTAGTAGAAGACATCTAATATCATTTACGAGACCTTCTAGTAATAAGGATTATTCTGAAATTATTCTCAAAGATTATACTAAAGTGTCAACACACTTGACACTTTCAAATTAAAACCGCACTGACCGTCTCACTGGAGACCTGCTCCTTCTATGCCTTGGTGGAGGAGGCATTCGTCTTGGTGGAGTTCTTCTTCGAGGAGATGGCCGCCTTCTTGGACTTGGCCGCCTTCTAGGTGAATATGATCTGTCATCAAAGACAATTAGACCCTGAATAAATCTGGAGCAAAGAATTCCTGGACAGTTTTTCCCAATAGCCACATTGGAAAAAAAAAAAAAAAAAAGATTTTCAATTGTTATCATCTTTCATTCATATAGATTTTTATGGTACACAGAAAAAGTGTACTCCATGTGAAATTCTCCATGTGAACAACATTTGTACTAAACATTTTCACTACTTTAATATTGTTTATGTGATTCTACCTGGGAAAATAGCACATACAACTTAAAAAAATCTATCCTGATCTTAAGGCCTCTCAACTCACCTTGATCGGGACCTATGGCGCCGTCTTGGTCGAGTATGAGAGGGAGACCGAGAACGCGTCCGTGATCTTGATTTGGAACGTGACCGAGATCTTGGTCGAGTCTTTTCCTTCTCCTTCTCTTTTTTGGAATTTTTTTCTGGAGAAGGTTCCTTAGGCTCTGGCATAGGTTCAGGCTTGGGAACTTTCAGGATGTCACTGTGGAAATAAAAGCTTATTTTTTTCCTTTTCTACTCAGTCAGGTTAAGTCAATATGGCATAACAAGGTTTTTGAAATTAGCAAAGACTTCTCTCTGGCTCCAAAAGATATGTACCTATCAGTAGAACTAAGTGACAAGTTTTTTTTTTTTTTTTTT
>JAJEJO010001800.1:30693-33193 GCA_020662805.1 Glaucomys volans
AAAAAAAAAAAAAAAAAGAATGAGAATGTAAAATGAAACAACACGACCAACACAGCAGTCAATTTGGGGCATTTTCCTTATAATGTATGCAATTCTGTTTCAACAAGCCAACTTTGTCATTTTAAAAATATAAAAGGCAAATATTTCTTCCATACTGAGGACTGAACATATATGCCCAGCTCTTATTTTTATTTTGAGCATGATCTTGCTTGCTGAATTGTCCAGGCTCGCCTCAAATTTGTGATCTTCCTATGTTAGCCTCCAGTGTAGCTAGGGATACAGGCATGTGCCACCACAATGGTCTAGTGATCATACTGGCAGTCACTATCAACAGCTTAAAATTGTGATTATTTGTAAATGAACTTTTATGTACTTGCCTTGTAGATGTGGCCTCTTGTACTGAAGGTTCTTTTACTTTCACTGAAGGTTCTGGGAGCTCTGGAGTTTTTTCCTTCTTTTCTGGAGCAGGGGAAGGACTCCGGCTCTTGGTTCTGTGACGGGGAGATCGAGAATGACTGCGCTTTCTCTCTCTCCTCACAGGGGAAGATCGTCTTCTAGGGGAAGGAGATCTGGATTTGCGTCTAGGATGAAAGCAATTTTTTCAGGTTTTTGAATAACACAGATTGATAGAGGGTCAAAGGAGAAGAGACGTTTAATCTTTTTTTAAGTTACACCACTGTTGTCTCTGAGAAGTTCTACAAGGAAACAAGGTATTCTACCTGATCTACTTGATGGGGAAAGGGCCAAGATAAAACCAAAAAAGCAAACACATGAAAGACACCAATATTCTCAGGTGTACTAGTAACAAGGGAGAAAAGCCCTGACTTGGGACTCTATACTTAGGTTCTTGCTCATCCCCAGAGAGCATTCAAAAACCAACTTTTCAGATGTAAAGAAGATGCTTAAAAGTAAACACTGATATTCCCTAACAATAAACCTATCTTAACAAAATACAGTATTTAGATGCAGACAGGTCACACAGGTTGATCAGGCAAAGTCCCAGAGTGTCAAAAAGTTACTAATGAAATTAAAGCAGTGTGTTCTTCAGAAGAGAAAAAACAAACTTGGATAGCTTTTTGGGAAGAGGAAAAGGCTCTCTTCCCTTTAGTAATTTGCCTAACTTGAAGGTGTTTGCTTCTTATTCAGAGAGAAGGAAAACAGCAGACTTAGTTCAATAGTAAGTCTTACCACTATGATGATTTGTGCTTGATCCTAGATACTACTTCCATAAGCAGTTTTAGTATCAAACATAAACGAAAGGGACAAAGAAATTGCCACCTCCCTTTACTATTCTAGCAGACTTAAGAAGAAAAATCCTACAAATGAAAAGCCTAATGGAGTTCTCACCTTTTACCACAAATATAGTAGAAGCTGAGTCGTGGATTTAAAAATGTGAACCTAACAATAGTCTCATTGGAAGGAAGAAGAAAACAAATAAATGATCTGAAGTTTGGGTTCAGTACAACCATCTAAGAAAAGCAGAACAAGGAATTAGGTAAGTACTATATGAATAGCTAATGAGTACAGATTTCTAATGAAAAGGAATTGAAAAGAAAAAAAGAACGCATCAGAATACAATTAAAAAAACCAAACTAATTAAATGCTATATTTAAACTAAAGCAATATGGAGGAAACCTAGATTTTTATTTAGGAATTAAGAGCATGATAACTTACCAAGATTTTAGAGACAATCATTTGTCTCGAACAAAACACAAAAGAATTTCTTTAGTCCAGAGGCAAGCTACAGCTCAACCATGAAAAATGTATGATGGAGAAATTCCCTGAATAATGTTAACTGGTTACTCTTTAACGGAAAGTTTCTACCCCAGAATTGCTTAAGACATAACAAATCTATAAAACATTAGGTATGGATTCATTGTATAATACCTTCTTGGGCTTCGAGACCTCTCTCTTTTTTCTCTGCTGCTCTCTTTTTCTTCCTTTTCTCTTTTATCTTTGTCTTCATCTTGTTTCTTCATAGATGCCAATTTTTCTTGTTCAATCTACAAGGTTGGATTTATAAAGTTCACAGCTAAACAGTTGAGAACACAAACTGATTCAATCAATTCCCATGTCATTTGTAAGCCTTGGCTTTTTAAAAAAAAAAAATTGTGTAACATTCTTTTTAAAATTTTTTAGTGGGGGCTGGGGATATAGCTCAGTTGGTAGAGTGCTTGCCTTGCAAGCACAAGGCCCTGGGTTCAATCCCCAGCACCGCAAAAAAAAAAAAAAAAAAATTTTTAGTGTAGATGGATAATCTCTTTATTTTATTTATTTGTTTTCATGTGGGGCTGAGGACTGGACCCAGTGTCTCACATATGCTAGGCAAGTGCTCTACCACTGAGCCACAACCCTAACCCCTAAGCCTTGGCTTTTGAACAACTATTCTTTCTTTGTCCACACTGATGACACACATTAAGATCAGCATTATAACCACTTGTTTAAAAATAAATACTTGCTGAAAATTAATCCCTAAGAGATGAACTAAAGATACATTACT
>JAJEJO010001800.1:38193-42282 GCA_020662805.1 Glaucomys volans
AACAGATAAGGGTCAAGTGTCTTAAGTTAAATGCTTGGAATGATATCGCAACTTTTGATTAAAAAGTAGCTGGCATATTTTAATAGCTAATTAAAGGAGAATTTCAATGTCTGGTTTGCAGAGTCAAGAGATACCTTCATTAATGCCCTGGACTTCCTCGCTTCCAATTTTTCTTTTAAACACACACAAAATCCACACTACATGCTCTAGGGAAAGAGTCAACCTGTATTACACAGAATATGAGATTTCAGCTTAGACCCAGTGGTTTTTGTATACGGTTTACTCTGCATTAAAAGATATGCAAACCCTGAAGGGCTCACTGGTAGTCAACTTTAGTCCTCTATGTGTCCCTTCACACCCATCTAGATCTCGATCTGGAGCTCATTTCCTACAGGAGTGCAACATGACTCCAGCACGAGCGTGAAAAATGGTGAAGTCTGGGCTGGGAGGACCGACTTCGACCCAGTGCCTTCCCGCCTGCGGAGCCTAGGTCCAGAGTCGCCTCTTCTCCAGCAGACGGGGAGGGCGGGCGGGGGAGGCGGCGAAGGGCGGGAAGCCGAGTGGACTCACCCCGCAACCTGCCTCCACACGCGCCTACTTTTCGTTGCACCCTCTGCCCTCAAAGAGCCTCCGATTCAAACGTTCCGACTGCAAATGATCTGCGCTCCCCTCCCTGAAGGGCTATCAAATTGGGCGGGAGCGCCCGCGAACTCTGACCTGGCGCCTTCGCGAAGGCTTAGGACCTGGGGGGTGGCGGAGGGGAGAGCCCGCTTCTTCCAGTGAAGCCGCGGAGCGCCCCCCGTTGCCTTCCTCCCCGAAGCCGCTCTTCTGGGGCGCACCCCCAAACCGTACGCCCCGGGCCCTCCCGCCGCCAGTCACCTCGGGCTTCCCTCCGGCCTCCCTCTAGGGACTTCCTCCTCGGGGCTCCGCTAGGCCCCAGGACTCCGCGGCAGGCGCGGCGCTCGGCCGGCAGGCCCAGCCAGGCGGCTGGCGAGGTACCGCTCCGGCCCATTCCCGACGCCATTTTCCGGCCACCGCCGCCGCGTAGGGGGGACGATCCCGGAGGAGGAGACTGCGCAGGGGCGCACCGGTCTCCGCCGCAGCGCAGTGGGGAGCGTCCGCCGGCACCCGGGATCCTCAGGATCTCCAAGGCCTCCCTACGTGGGCCACCGTGTCCTGAGTTTAGACCTCTTCCAGAGTCTTCGTGAGAAGCCCCTCCACCTCACCCCATATCCCCGCGCTTCTACTTACGCGGAAGAATCCCGCGTCCATCTTGCTGCCTCGCTCGGAGATCGCTCCCTATCCCAGGGTGCACCGCGCCGCCGCGACGGAGGGCGGGACCGGCGGAGGGAAGCAGAACGCCGGGACGTAGCGCGTGCCGCTGCACCCGCCCCCTCCAGCCGACACGAGGCCGCGCCTGCTCAGTGCGCTGAAGGCTCGCCACGCGTGCGCACGCGCACCAGTTGGGGCGAGCGTCTACCCTGCCGAGGCTTCTTAGTAGCCAATGGGGGAGGCGAGCCCGACGAGCCTAGCCAATGGGAGGAAGAGGGAGAGTGGCCGGGTCGCCCGGCCTTGCGAATCCTTTTGTGGTGCGTGACCAGCCTTGTTCGCTCGATGTGACTTGACCCATCCTTCCACCCGTAGTGGGGGAAGCGGGGGAGGCCTCCCGCCCTCGGAGCTCCATGGAGCGTTTGAAGAGAAAGGCTGTTACCTCAGAGTGACGCTGGGGGGGAGGCCCGTGCGCAAGCGAGAAGCCTGCGGCCTCCCCGTCACTGTAAAAGTTACGATGGCGCGGGCTTTACGACTGCCCCGGCTGTCGGGACCCGCCCTGAGTGGCCGCGATGTAGTACAAATGACACCGCGCTCCGGTCCAGCCTGCGGCCGCGGAAGGAGCTGGAGGAGGCCCTGAGCGGAGTTCGGGTTCAGCTGCAGGCGGCCGGGGAAGGGCCGGCGCGGCCTCCGTAGCAGCCCTGTGCCGACCGCATCCGTGTCTCCAGCTCCGACTTGAAATGCTGGGGCTGCCGGTGGACGTGTCCCCTGGACCCCTGATGGACATCGCCAGCGGGCAGGCCGGGGCCACGCTCCAGAGACAAAGGCGGCGCCTCCGACCTCTTGCCTGCCCCCTCCCGCCGTTCAGGACGTTGGCCCTGCTGCCGCCGCGCTCTCCTCCTGGCCTTCGATCCCACTTGGCGCCCTCGCGTCTGCCTGAACTGCCCGGTCTCCCTCTCCTCCGTGCAGCGTGAGGCCTGCTGACCGCCCCGCTGGACATCGCTCCTTTCTGTCCCCGTAGCATTCATCACCTGATTTAACTGGCGGGGGCCTGGTGTTCCAACCCAGGGGTCTCTCCACCAGGGAGCCACATCCCCAGCCCTTCCTACGGTTTTTTATTTTGAGACAGGGACAAGCCAAGTTGTTCAGGCTGGCCTTGAATGTGTGATCCTCCTGTCCCAGCCTCCCAATTTGCTGGAATTAGGTCCTTCCCTGCAGTTGAGACTGTTTTAGTTTGTTCATTGTCTGTTCCCCACACTGGAATGTAAGCACCCTAGTCAGGGCCTTTGTGTTTTCACTGATGTGTTCCCCCTACACACACACACACACACCACACCTACAACAGTGGCACATAGTAAAGACTCAATAAAAATTTGTTGAAGGAAAGGTTTGGAAGTGGCCTCCACAGAACGTGGCCAGATGGAACTATGAAATCACAATGCTCCCTATCTCACGGTTCTCGGTGGTTCTGATTAGCCACGCTGTTTCAACCCCCCCTCACTGTTCCTGCCCTGCTGCTGCCAGTCCTGTTAATACTGATTTCTTTAGACATCTTTTTTTTTTTTTTTTTGTACCAGGAATTAAACACAGGGCGCTTAACCACTAAGCCACATCCCCAGCCCTTTTCTGCTTTGAGACAGGGTCTCACTCGGTTGCTTAGAGCCTCACTGAATTGCTGAGGCTGGCTTAAAAGTTGGCTCTTCCTGCCTCAGCCTCTTGAGTCATTGGGGTTACAAGCGTGCACCAACGTGCCCAGCTCCTTTTGATTTTGTCATTGATCCCTTTATCTTTTCTCTGGCAAAGGTGGTGTGTCTCTCCTTTCTTGGTTTCATTTCTCTTCATATTCCAGGTCTCTATCAGGCATAGGTCTGTCCCAAACCTGTGTTTTCAACTTCCTGCTGACATACCCACTCCTTGTCTTAGAGGCTTCTCAGCACTCTTCAGCTGAACTTCTCTCCCCCCACTTGCCTCAGACTTTTTGCATGTTCTTAATGAATGAGGCCATCTTTTTCTGCCTGTCATAATTTTTCTCTTCACCCTCCACAACCCCTAAATCTTGCCTTTTTTCTCTTTTTTAAAAACATTATTCATATTTTTTAGTTGTAAATGGACACGATACTTTTATTTTTTTATGTGGGCTGAGGATGGAACCCCGTGCCTCACATGTACTAGGCGAGTACTCTACCTCTGAGCCACAACCCCAGCCCTTTTTATTAATACTTTTTTTGGTACTGGGGATTTAACCCAGGAGCACTTTATCACTGAGCTATATCTCCAACCCTTTTATTTTCATTTTGAGACAGCATCTTGCTAAATTGCTTAAGGCCTCCCTAGGTTGCTGAGGTTGGTCTCAAACTTGCAATCCTTCTATCTTAGTCTCCCAAATTGCTGGATTTATAGCCATAGCCACACCTGGCTCTTGATACTTAATAGCTGGTGAATCTGGCAATTTCATTGTGGTTTCTTTGCCTCTTCCATTTTGATCTTTTGGATTATTATAGGGATCTTTGCAATAACTTATAACTATTTTCTCTGTCTTTGTTATACTTCCCAGAAAGATTCTCCAGTGCCATCAGGAGAAAATCAGCCCCACCCTCATCCCTCCTCCCTACAGCCCAACCCTAAACCCTCCCGTGCCCTATGGCCCTGCCCTAATCCCATCCTGAGTCCTATAAAAGTTGGCAATGACACAATTAACGCGCGATCCCCCAGAACCCTGCTTTTAGGAGTAACGGAGGTCATCACTGGCCAGCTAAAATAAAGGCTTCTTTTGGCTTTACATGATAGGCTTGGATGATTTTATTTTCTTTGGGTACAACA
>JAJEJO010001800.1:53329-66804 GCA_020662805.1 Glaucomys volans
AAAGAATGTGGAAAACAATCCAGAAGATTTTGTGACACCTTGGTGCTGTGACATGCTGTGACATTAACGTAGATCAGGCGTGTCTGCTTCTTCCCACAATGGCAGAATGTACTGAACAACAGTAAAGTCACAGGCCACACTACTTTCCTCAGTGGCAGTTCACTGAATACTTGTGGGTACCGGCTAAAGTCATAAGCCAGACAATCGCAGGTTCTCTTATTCCAATCTGCAGTTCTAATACCTACAACGCTCAAGTCACAGATCAGACGTCACACAATTTTACACGTATAGTTCAGGCAGCTGACCTGCAAGCAAAGGCCAAGAGCAGAGAGGTGCCAAGAGTCACTGTCACCAGTCGGAGAGGAGCCAGCGAGAGAGCACATTCAAGGCACAGGAACTTATCCTAGGCCAGGGTCCGGCGAGCGTCCGCTTGGCGAGCCAGCTTGGAGTGGGACGTGTGGGGGCACCATAGGCAGGAGGAACAGCACTCTCTTAGGACCAGATGACAGATTCGGAGGTTCATCACTGTGGCGTTTTCCTGGACAAGACTCATGACGAGTGACCAGAGGACAGGGTCAAGGTGTCACTGCGTCCATCTGTGTGCTCCTCTTATGGGCCTCAAGGGGGGACGTGGCATCATTCACTGGTCTGGTGTGTGTGAAAACTTCGTAGGCCTCGTTTTTCTGATGAGGTTGGCCCACGTATCCATGCGCTTCGGATGAATTTGATATGTTCGCAGGCGGGCTTGCTTCTTCTTTTTTTTTTTTTCTGGTACTGGGGATTGAACCCAGGGGCACTCAACCACTGAGCCACATCCCCAGCCCTATTTTGTATTTTATTTAGAGACAGAGTCTCACTGAGTTGCTTAGGGCCTTGCCTTTGCTGAGGCTGGCTTTGAACTGACGATCCTCCTGCCTCAGCCTCCTAAGTGCTGGGATTATGCGCCCAGCAACCGGGATTCTTTTTGGAATGGTTCATTAATCAGTGTGTGTCTCATGGGTGTGCCAGGCAGATGGTGGTCGTTTGCTTGTGCAAAGCCCTTCCGCCTCAGCACTGACACTCACAATGGAGTAACTCGTGGCAAACAACCGCTTTAGAAAACGGAGTGACCAAAGTTTAGGCGCAGCCTGGAAACTGCGGTTCTGTACATCAAAGAGTAACCCAGAACAGGCTACGGCCCGCTCTTCACACTTGCTCTTGGACTTCTAGCCTCCAGAATTGACAGAAGATTAATTTCTGCTGTTATAGCCACACAATCTGTGGCTCTTGGCTTTGGCCATCCTCCTAATACATAGGCTTTATGCTCATTTTGCAGATGAAAAAAGTGAGACTCACAAAGAAAAAGTTGCTAAAACTCCCACAGTGGGCACACACCAGAACTCACTGTCTGGGTCTGGTCCACCTGCCTAGGGTCAAGACCACACATCACACATGGCAGGGTGCTCATGTGGGTGTTAAGCCAAGGGCCAGAGGCGGAAACAGACAGATCTTATCCTACTGGCAAATGAGCAAATGCACCCTGCCTCACCTGGCCAGCCTCCACTCCACCCCAAACCAGGGGAGGAGAAGGGAAGGGAAGGTCAGAAAAGCTTGGCTGAACTTCTTCACCTTTAGGCCTTTGATGATTCTGGCAGTGGTCATAAGTGGTCAGTGATTCAAATAATCTTTGGCTTTATTTATTTATTTATTTATTTATTGCGGGGCTGGGGATTGAACCCAGGGCCTTGTGCTTGCAAGGCAAGCACTCTACCAACTGAGCCATATCCCCAGCCCCTCTTTGACTTTATTTAAAAATGGGCAACAGGGGGCTGGGGTTGTGACTCCGTGGTAGAGCGCTTGCCTAGCATGTGTGGGGCACTGGGTTCGATTCTCAGCACCCCATATAGATGATGAATTAAATAAAAGGCCATCAACAACTAAAAAAAAAAATTTTAAAAAAAGGGCAACGGCATATGTTCCTCTAAGTGATTTTTCTCCCCACACCCGAGGGCTGAGGATCTAAGCCAGAGCCTTACACATGCTAGGCAAGGGTTCTGCCACTGAGCGAAATACCCAAACCCTCTTTTTCCTCTTCATCTCTTACACCCAAATCCCCTAATTAGGCAGGATACTGATCACACTGTCTTATAAATGCAGGGCCAGCTAGGACCAGACACAGGGAACCATCCAGTGACTATAAATTTGAATCACAAGGCTTCTCTGTTGGCCTGTTGGAACTACTGGGAATGAACTTGTAGAAAACTGAGAGCAAGCAAAACAAAACAAAACAAAACTGAGGGAGAGCCAGGACCCTGCTGGCACATGCCTGTGATTCCAGCTCCTCAGGAGGCTGAAGTAGGAGGATCACGGGTTTCAGCAGTTTAATGAGACCCTGACTCAAAATAAAAAATCAAAAGGGCTGGGGATTTAGCTGAGTGGTAGAACACCCCAAAGATTAAAATTTTATTGTCTTCTCAACATTAACCAGCTTTCCTTTTTTTTTTTTTTTTTTTTTTTTTGATTTTCAGTGTTTTATTTTTATTTTTATTTTTTATTTTTTTGGTACTGGGGATTGAACCCAGGGGCACTACTCCACCACTGAGCCACATCCCCAGCCCTATTTTGCATTTTATTTAGAGACAGGGTCTCACTGAGTTGCTTAGGGCCTCGCTAAGTTGCTGAGGCTGGCTTTGAACTCATGATCCTCCTGCCTCAGCCTCTCAAGTGCTGGGATTACAGGCGGGCGCCACTGCGCCCGGTCAGTGTTTTATTCTTTACAATGATATTTATCGAACTGTTTTAGGTTCACCAGACCTGGGTGCGGCAACCTGGGAGGCTAAGGCAGGAGGATGGAAAGTTCAAGGTCTGTTTCAGCAATATAGTGAGGCCCTAAGCAACTTAGTGAGATCCTGTCTCAAAATAAAAAATAAAAAGGGCTGGGGATGTGGCTCCATGCTAAGGCACTCCTGAGTTCAATCCCCAGCACCACACACAAAAAAAGAAATTCACTGATCATTTCCTAGGTTATATCCAACCTGATGTTAATCACAGTTAAAGCGTTTTTAATGGCAAATGCTGCATTTTCATTTTGAAATTTCCATTTGGTTCTTTTATAGTTTCTAAATACCTCCTTACATTTCCTATTTCCTCAGCCACTATTTATATCTTTTCCTGCAGATACCTTAACAAATACATCTTCGCTGTTCCAAATAACTCTGTCTGTTAATTCCAATGTCTGGGTCTTTTGTGGGTCTCTTTCTGTCGACTTATCTTTCTTTTCCCTACAAGTCGCAGTTTTCCATTTTGTTGGACATCTAATAATTTTGCTCTATACTGAACATTGTGCGTAATATTTCAGAAGGACTGGATCCTGCTATTTCCTCGGAAGAAAGTTGTGTTTTATGCTAGCAGCAGTTAAATTACTGCCAGACCATCTCCACCTTGTGGAGACTTGGCTTGTGCTTTGTTAGGGTTGGTACATTTCAGTAATTGGAGTCCCAGAAAGAGGAAAGAGAAATAATATGTAATTAAAGACTATTGACCAAAATTTTTCCACATTTGATTTAAAAACAATACTTAAAGATTTGGGAAGCTCAACAAGGAAACTCATGGAGGATGAACACGATGGAAATCAAACCTGGGCACCTCACTGACAAACTATTGGAAACCAAAGATAAAGAGAAAAGTTTAAAAGCAACCAGAGAAAATGGACTCATTGCAGCAGAGGAATAATAATAAGAATGATGGCGGGAGTCTCACCTTACTGGGGGGAGAAGACAAGGAAGATGCAATCTTGAAGGGCTCACAGAAAACACGTCCACCTAGAAGTCTGTGTCCAGTGACAGCATCTTTCAAAAATGAAGACGAAGCAAAGGTGCTTTTGATTAAGTCAAAGTTGAACGGATTTGGCACCAGCAGACCCTCAGCCCAAGAAATTCTTGAGGAAGTTCTGCAGGGAATGGTAGATAAGTATATGAACATCTATCTATCTATTTATTTTTTGGGGGGTACCAGGGATTCACTCAGGGGCACTCGACTACTGAGCCCTATCTTGTATTTTATTTAGAGACAGGGTCTCACTGAGTTGCTTAGGGCCTCGCTAAGTTGCTGAGGCTGGCTTTGAACTCTGGATCCTCCTGCCTCAGCCTCCTGAGCTGTTGGGATTACAGGCGTGCACCACCGCGCCCAGCTGAATATTTATTTTCAAAGCCATCTATTTTCCTCCCTTTTAAAAAAATCCTTTTTTTTTTTCTTCCCCCTCCAGGCCTGGTAGCTCACGAGTCTCATGAGTAGTATGGGAGTATGTTTAGTATAGCCTGGCATGGGTGAGGCCCCTTCAAAGTTCTAGGTCCGTTATCTTCTAGCCTCCAACGAGGTGAGAAATCAGCCATCATTCTTACCATTATTCCTCTGCTGTAGTGCGTCCCTTTTCTCTGGTTGCTTTTAGTATTTTCTCTTTATCTTTGGTTTCTGAAAATTCATCCAACATGTGATGGTGCACACCTATGATCCCAGCTACTCGGGAGGCTGAGGCAGGAGGATCACGAGTTTGAGATCAGCCTGTGTAACACAGCCAGACCCTGTCTCAAAATTAAATTAAAGTCGGGCGAGGTGGCACACGCCTGTAATCCCAGCAGCTTGGGAGGCTGAGGCAGGAGGATCGCGAGTTCAAAGCCAGCCTCAGCAATTTAGCGAGGCCCTAAGCAACTCAGTGAGACCCTATCTCTAAATAAAATACAAAATAGGGCTGGGGATGTGACTCAGTGGTGGAGTGCCCCTGGGTTCAATCCCCAGTTTAAAAAAAAAAATTAAATTAAATTAAAAGGGCTGGGATGCAGCTCAGTGCTATAGAACTTGCCTAACATGTGTGGGGCTCTGGGTTCACTCCCCAGTACTGGAAAAGCACTTAAAAATTAAAAAATAAAAAGGGCTGGGGACGTAACTCAGTGGTAGAGAACAGCTGGGTTCCATCCCAGTACCACAGGACATTGAGTCCCGGGCTCCTCACATTAGGCACTGAACTACACCTCCAGCCCAAAATATGCTTTAAACATCAATCAACTTCCAAATAAAATTAATAGCAATGTAAGTTGGCCTTTTGACACATGGAGATACAGATACACGCCCACAACAATACAAGTGTCAGAGAGGCAGAGTGTTGTTAGGAAGATGTCACCCTGTCTCAACTTGTCTTTTTTTTTTTTTTTTTGTACCCCGGACTGAACCCAGGGTTTTCTACCCTGTCGCTACCTCCCCAGCCCTTTTTTTTTTTTTTGGGAACCAGGGATTGAACTCAGGGATGCTCGGCCACTGAGCCACATCCCCAGCCCTATTTTGTATTTTATTTAGAGACAGGGGCTCACTGAGTTGCTAAGGGCCTCGCTAAGTTGCTGAGGCTGGCTTTGAACTCACGATCCTCCTGACTCAGCCTCCCAAGTCGCTTGGATACAGGCGTACACCACCACGCCCGGCATCCCCAGCCCTTTTTATTTTTAATTTTGAGACAGGGTCTTGCTAAATTGTCCACCTTGACCTTGAACTTGTGATCCTTCTACCTCAGCCTCGAAAGTCACTGGGATTCCAGGCGCGCACCCCTCCTGCCTCTCTTGATTTATTTTTTTAATCTTCCATTAAATTCCAATAAACAGAATTCTTGAAGAACTTGCAAGCTGATTCCAAAATTGTTAGAGAAGGTGAATGTCCAAGGATAGTTAAGACACTACTGGGGCTGGGGATATAGCTCAGTTGGTAGAGTGCCTGCCTCGCAAGCACAAGGCCCTGGGTTCAATCCCCAGCACTGCAAAAAAAAAAAAAAAAAAAAAAAAAAGACACTACTGAAGAGAAACCTCGGGTGGGGAGGGCCCGGGTCGGGAGGCCTGGCCCTCAGGAGCGGAGAGCAGTCTCTGTTTATAGACCGACACCAAAGAAGCACAGCAGCACAGGAGAAGACCTGCATGGACGGGGAAGCCTGACCGAAGACAGAACCCTGGGGGGGGAAGGTTGTAGATGCTGGGGAAAGGCTAAGTAGTGCCGAGTCAGTTGGTGACACCTGTATAAAGGATGACATTGGACCTGCACCGTCCCCAGAGCACACAAGTTAGTTCTCAATGACTAAAGACAGGAATGTGAAAGACTAAACTTGAAAAAAAAAAAAAAAAAAAAAAAGGACACTTTAAGAGAGTGTCCTGAAGATCCAGGGATAAGGAGGATCTTCTACAACAAGAGAGAAGGTGCTAGAAGGAGTCAGGTTTTTTTTTGTAGTTGTTTTTTGGCACTGGGGATTGAGCCCAGGGCACTCGACCACTGAGCCACATCCCCAGCCCTATTTTGCATTTTATTTAGAGACAGGGTCTCACTGAGTTGCTTAGGGCCTCGCTAAGTTGCTGAGGCTGGCTTTGAACTCTCCATCCTCCTGCCTCAGCCTCCCAGGTGCTGGGATTACACGCGTGCACCACCGTGCCCGGCTAGTAGTCAGGTTTTCATGGCTGTGACCAAAATACCTGACAAGAACATTAGAGGTGGAAGAGTTCGCAGTGGCTCATGGTTTCGGGAAGTTGGTCCATGTCTGGCCAAGTCCATTCTCTGGGCCCTGGGAGAGGCCCAGACTCATGGCAGAAGACAGGCATCCCCTCATGGTAGCCAGGAAGCAGAGAGAGAAGAAGGAACTGGGGATAAATTCCCAAGGGCCTGCCTGCAGTGACTCACCTCCTCCAGGCACACCCACCTGCCTAGTTTCCACCCAGGGCATTCGTCATTTCAAACTGCTAGTCCCTTAATCTAATCCATCCATGAGTCCCCCATGAGGTCATAGCTCTCTTAATCCAACCATTCGCCTGGGGACGGTCCTGCATCGACACTGGAGCTTTTGATGGATACCTCATCTCCAAACCCTAACACCAGAAAAGCAAAAATTTGATACATTTTGTTATATTAAATTACAGATGTTTGGTTCAGTGCCTGCAAGCACAGGCCCTGGGTTCAATCCCCAGCACCACACACACACAAAAAAACCAATCACAGATGTTTGTTCTTCGCCTAGCATTTGAAAGGCTCTGAGGCTGACCCCACACCCAGCACGGCCACAGCAGCAAAATGTTTGTTCCTCAAAAGATACCACAGAGAGAGTAAAAATGGGCAAAGGCTTGAACTGGCATTTTCCACAACCTGTCAACTCATGACGAGTTGCTCATCCTCTCTAGTCACCTGGGAAATGCAAACTCAGAACCTAAGTATCCATTTACGTCTACGTCTATTAGATTATTTTAATTTATTTTTTTGCGGTGCTGGGGATTGAACCCAGGGCCTTGTGCTTGCGAGGCAGGCACTCGCCAACTGAGCCATATCCCCAGCCCAGTCTATTAAATTTTTCAAAATTAAGAAGTCTAGTGGTTCAAAGTGTTGTTGAAGCTGTGGATCAGCCAAAACTCTTCTTTTTGGTTCTAGGGATTAAACCCAGGAATTAACCAGGCTTAACCACTGAGCCACATTTCCAGCCCTTTTTAATATTTTAATTAGAGACAAGGTCTCACTGAGTTGCTTAGGGCCTCGTTAAGTTGCTGAGGCTGGCTTTGAACTCACAATCCTCCTGCCTCAGCCTCCTGAGCCACTGGGATTATAGGTGTGGGCCACTGCGCCCGGCCAGAACTCTTATATAGCTGGAAGTAAATTGGGACTGTTATGGGTGGGGCTGTGTGGGCAATGACCAAACAGACTCCATTTTACCCACGACTCCTTGTCATGTAGGAAATGCTCCTCACCAGGGAAACGCCTCCTCTGCACCCATCAACACTTGCTCACATAGCATGTTTGGCAACACAGAAGGGCAATTCTTATACAATGTAAAATTGTTCTCTTTTTGGTTCCCATTTTTCTTGGACAATGTACCCTGTTAAAGAAAGATTGTCTAGATGTTAGTAACCATTCTTTAATCAGAGCAACAGCCATTTATGATTCATGAACTGACCTGGTTTATTTATACGGTATGAAAGGTGTGCTCTTACCCCTGGGGGGTCAAAGGGTGCCACCAGCTGGTCAATAAAGATGGTTCCGTCTCCTGCTTTAAGATAAGCTCAGTGATTTATTGCAATCTTGTTATAATAGGACAAACATTCTGGAAAACCATTTGGCGTTATCAACTAAAATGAAAGATGTGCCAATCTTATGATCCAGTATTTCCTCTACACACTCATGCACATGTGTATCAAGGGACATGTATAAAATATTTATAGCAATATTTTTCCTATTGGAAAGAAAAAAACCTGGAAAGAAACTAAATACTCTCACCAGGATAGTAGAAATGTAAACTGTCATTTTTGGGGGGTGGGGCTGGGGATCAAATCCAGGACTTCATGCATGCCAAATACACTCTCCCCTGGAGCTATACCATCGACCCCCGCAAAAAAATATATTTTAAAAGTGGAATTTTATGCAGAAGGAAAAGAAGTGTCACAAGTAATAAAATAGATGAAACTAGAAATACAAAATTAAAAATCAATACAGCTTGGGCCTGGAGTTGTGGCTCAGTGGTAGAGCACTTGCCTAGTATGTGTGAATCACTGGGTTCATTTCTCAGCACCACATATAAATAAATGAATAAAATAAAGGTCTATCAACATCTAAAAAATATTTTTAAAAAATCAATACAGCTTGCAGAAGATTATATACAGTAAGGGCTCATTATAAAAAGCTGGAAAATATTAGCCAAACTCAACAATGTATTATTCAGGAAAGCAACACTTATGACAGAATTATTATTTGTTAAGTGAGGAATGTTCAGGAATGAGGTTTCTTTGGGCAAGAGGGTGGAGGAAGGGCAGGAAAGGCCACTGAGGTGAACTGGTGACATGCCAGCTCTCCAGTTGGAGGGTGTTCAGAGTCGCTTTAAAAAATGGCTCCTTCTGGGGGCTGGAGACCTAGCTCAGTTGGTAGAGCACTTGTCTTGCAAGCACAAGGCCCTGGGTTCGATCCCCAGCACCTTCAGTCTTTGGTACAAAAGATGGGGACGTAGGGGGCACTCCCAGGAAGACAAAGCAGTTATCAACCAAAAAATCTCAATAGCTGGAATCCAAAAAGCCAATGGATAACACTTTTCAAAGCCTTGAAGGACAAGAACTGCGAAACTAGAACTTGTATCTCTAGCTGTACTGCCATTTAAACACTAGAGTGAAATAAAGTTGTACTCAAGGTCTCAAAAGTGTTGTCACATAAAGACCTTTGAAATCAGTGCTTGTGTTAAACACAGAGTAAGGAAATCACTGAATCCAGGAGGAAGAAGGGGGTCAAGGGGAACATGACTTGGTGCATCTCATTCACCCTCAATGGACAGCCAACTTTCCCTCTCCCCCGAGGCGTACAGACTCAGACCCCCAATTATCAGCAGACCATGCTGGCAGTCAGAGAAATGAAAATTGACAAAACAAGGACAACGTTTAATATCCATAATACTGCCCCCAGCTGGAAAGTCGGGGCAATTCAAATTGCTGATGAGGATGTGGTAGAAGCAGGATTCCCACAAATCGCTAAGGTAGACATGAATGATGAGCGTGTTTTCCTGCCAGGCCTTTTGGCTGTACTTAGTCAAGGGAAGTGAGCTGGTCTAAGCTTAATCCCATGACCCGGCGGTTCTACTCCTAAGTATATAAACCTTCCCGACACGGAAACTACTCTCACCAGGTTCACATTTCACATGTAGTCAGAGCTGGAGGCCAATGGTGTCCACCACTTACAAGATGGGTAAGAAAAATGTGGCATACGATGGGATGCCAGGCAGTGGGCAGAAAAAGTGAACTGGATTTACATCCAGCAATGTGGTTAGTTCTTCCAAGTAATGTTCAGTGAGGAAGGTGAGAAACAGAGTATTTATCATTTCATTTCACACTTATGTTAAATTTATGGGAAGTCCTCTCTGTGAGCTTTGAACTTGCTTTAAGGAGGGGAAAGACAATGGAAATGTAAGGGGAGAGAATTGCAGGCAAAAGGAACTGTGGGAGCAAAGGTCCTGGGGTGGGAGTGTGTTTGGCATGTTCCAGGAACATCCAGGAGGCCAGTATGTGGATGCTTTGGAGTGAGCGAGGGAATGAGGATTGAGAGGGATTGTGACGGGTAATAGGACATCACCTCCCATGACCACCTCACTTCCTATAAATACTTAGGAGTTGGCTTGGAATGAAACAAGACCCCATTAGAGGCTCTTTCGCAGAGGAATGAAATGATGTAGCTTATTTTTTTTATTTTTTGGGGTACTGGGGATTGAACCCAGAGGCGCTCCACCATTGAGTCACATCTCCAGCCCTATTTTGTATTTTATTTAGAGAGAGGGTCTCACTGAATTGGTTAGGGCCTTGCTAAGTTGCTGAAGCTGGCTTTGAACTTGCAATCCTCCTGCCTCAGCCTCCCAATTGCTGGGATTACAGGCGTGCGCCACCTCGCCCGGCAGTGTAGCTTATTTTTAGAGGATCAGCATGGTTTTTGTGCAGAGGCAAGACTGGAGGACATCACTGATCCAGGACAGACGTGATAGTGACTCAATACGGTGGCAGAAGAGAAGGGAAGGGCAACACTTGAAAAAAAAAATTCAAACAGTTTCTTTAAGGTCCTGGGATAGGAACTCCTTTAGACAAGACCTTTTTTTGGTAGGCAAATTATTTTTTAAAAGAAGTAACTGGGAGAAAATATTGCATTTTAAAATAGAGCAGACCGTGTGTTCTGATGGGTGCATGTGAGGGAACTAGAAGAATCGAGGATGTTGCTGGGGGTTTTGACCTTAACAACTGAAAGACAGAGTTGCTTTCCACTGAGCAGGAAAGGCGGGGGAGTCGGTTTGGGTGGGAAGAAGAAGCGTTGACTTCTGCTATGTTTGGACGCCCATTAGATCTCCAGGTGGAGATGTCACGTGGCATGCTGGGCATCGAGGCCTGGAATGTGTTCCTGGAGGTGAAACCTGGGCCTCATGCATGCCAGGCAAGCACTCTGCCCCTGGGCTGCCCCTCAGCTCGAGGCCTGAGATCTAGAGGTGAGCTCTGATACCCATTTGGGGGTTGTGGGATGGTATTTAAATCACATGAGATGGTATTAATCCCAGTAGACGAGGTCAGCAAGGGGATGGGTGTAGAGTCAAGAAGTCTGAGGTCAAACTCTGAGATGCTCTGATATTTAGAAGTCGGGGAGGTAGTGAGATGGGGGAGAACCAAGAAGGTGTTTCCAGAGAAGCGGGCAGAAGGCTGTGCCCAGGTGGAGTGAGGATGGAGGACTGGGTGGATGGCAAGGGTGGCTCCGTGCACAGCAGGATGCAAGCCCGCTTGGAGCAGCCTCCAGAGAGGCAGGAAGGAGAAGGGGGCACAGCTCACGGAGACCTTGCTTCTGAACGGCTTCTCTGTCCAGGGAAGCGCAGGTAGGCAGTGCGCCAAGGGGCTTTTCTGGTCCAAGGAGGGTTTTCGTTTGCTGGTTTTAATGTGTCATGTTTAATAAATTACAGGGGGAGAAGAACGCCAAGCAGTGTACTGTATATTAGGTCCTTAGGCCAAAGTAACTCCATTTTGAAAATCCGCACCTGCCCACCCAGGCATGACCTTCCCCGTAGGCTGCCCCCAAAGAGTCCCTAACTACCAAAACCACAGCAAAGACGCCAAATAACAACCACAGGGCTAGATGGGTTATTTTTTAACTACTCCATTGTGCACGACTTTGTGGTCAAGAAGTTTTTCCTGCAGGCTGCTGAGCCTTGCAGAGGGGCGGCCTGACACACGCTCTCTGCCAATAAGCCTTTGCTTGGACTCAGCTGTGTCTCTCATGGATATTCACACCAGCTCCCCAACACTGTCGCGATGCAGCCACTTCAGGGTTTATAGCAGCACAATTTAGAGTAGCCAAATTATGGAACCAGCCCTGCTGCCCTTCAACAGATGAACGGATGAAGGAAGTGTGGGGTATACACACGATGGAGTCTTACTCGGCCAGGAGAAGGATGAAACCATGGCATTTGCCAGTCAGGAGAGCATCCTGCCGAGTGAAATAAGCAGACTCAGAAAATCAAGGGTTGAATGTTTTCTCTCACATGCAGAAGCTGCAATAAAGTAAGGGGAAAAGGTTGTGGGGTCAGATTCCAGAAGGAAGGCCATGGGGAAGGTCAGTGGAGTAGGAAAAGGGGATGGAGAGGGAGGGACTGGAAAGGGGGGAATGTGGAGTGAATGAAACGAAGTCACACTGTGTGCTTATGTCAACATACCAGAGGGAGCCGGCCACTCAAGGACCCTTCGATTGGAAGTTGTAAATACTCATAATTAATCTTTTTCTAAAAAAATCTCTCACTACCATGCACCTTCCAGGGCAAGAACTGAAAAGCTGGAAAAAAAGAAAAAAGATGAATTGTTCTATTTCCCTGAGCCCCGTGGAGGCAGGGCGGCATTCCGGGAGAGCATCAGGGACCCAGGTAAACTTCACCCAAGAGATTGGATTAGGTCCAGGAAGGGACCCTCCCGACCATGCACAGAGGGGCTCCAGGCACCAGAGACCCGAAGGCCAGCCTCGCTGCTACCTGCCCCTTACAGATGTGCACAGACGGTCGAGGCCAGGACGGGGGGATCTGCTGAACCACACGAATTTGCTTCTCTGCCAGGAAATTTTTTGTGGAGGGAATGGGTGTCCTGGGACAAAGGGCCACAGAGCTGAGACAATGGCCCTGCTGTGTGCTCCCCTCCAGTGGGCCCGAGAGGATTTCTGGAGACATTTTTGTTGGGTTACTGTACACCCACAAATAGCTACTTAAAAAAAGGAAAAGAACAAAACTTAACAATTAGCTCTTTCCCACAGGCATCCAAAAACTAACAGATCCACAGAGGTGCCTGCGACTTCTCGCAATAGACTCTCCCTTGTTCTCCCTCCTCCAGCCTCTCCTACACTAATCCAGTCTGCTCAGGGTGTGGCAGGATTAGCCTCCTGAAAGCACAGATCTGGTCCTGTCACTTCTCTGCTCAAGTACTTTCCATGGCTCCCTATTGCCTTTAAAATAGGCACACTTCCTAGGCCACCTCCTGTTGCTCCTTTGGACTTGTGCCACACAGAAGCTTCTCTGTCCTGCTGGGCTCTCTTCCCACTCTTTCTTTGGCTCACTCCTGCTCAGTCGTTCATTCTGGGTTTACTTGTTAGTTCTGGGGAGCATTGCCCGCTGTTCCCTCCCTACCCGTGACCCTCCAGGCTGCGCTAGACGCCTTAGCAAGAGGTTCATCCAACGCCTTGAACTTCCTCCTATCCCAGAAGGATTTGTCTGTGTTGTGGCTGTTTGTCTGTCTGCCTTCCAGGTACGAAGTTCTGATGGGTCAGAGGACACCTTGCCCTGCTCACCTTTTTGTCCACAATGCCTGGTGTGAGCCTGGAAAGAAAGAAGCAAGAAGGAGGCGCTTGCCCACGGAGCATCCTCCCTGACTCTGATGATTTGCTCTAGCTTTTCTTTCCTCTATCTTTGCTGTAATTCCAGTCAATATGATTTCTTTTTTTTTTTT
>JAJEJO010001800.1:67204-115317 GCA_020662805.1 Glaucomys volans
TTGTATTTTATTTAGAGACAGGGTCTCACTGAGTTGCTTAGGGCCTCGCTAAGTTGCTGAGGCTGGCTTTGAACTCACGATCCTCCTGCCTCAGCCTCCTGAGCCACTAAGATTACAGGCGTGCGACACTGCACCTGGCAAAGGCAACTCTATTTTCTCTATGATTTTACAGCCCTTTGTGGAATCTTTTTCTTTTTGGTACTGGGGATTGAACCCGGGGCACTAGAATGCTGTTTTAGTCAACTTTTTCACTGCTGTGACTAAAAGACCAGAACAACTGTAGAGGAGGAAAAGTTTATTTAGTGGCTCACAGTTTCCGAGGCCTCAGTCCATATTCAGCAGGCTCTACTCCTTGGGGCCTGTGTCACGGTGGAAGAGTGTGGTGGAGGGAAGAGTGTGATGATGAGGACATAGAGTGGCCACTTATCAGATACAAAATACATACTCTAAGCCACGCCCCCAATGCCCACCTCCTCCAGCCACTCCCCACCCACGTCAGTTACCACTCAGTTAATCCCCATGAGGGGACTCATTCACTGCTTGGGTTAAGGCTCTCACAACCCCATCATTTCTCCTCTACTCCTTCTTGTGCTTTTGGGGGACATCTCACATCCAAACTGTAACAACCACTGAGCGGCAGCCCCAGCCCTTTCTATTTTTTAAGTTTTGGGACAGGGTCTCATTAAGTTGCTGAGGCTGGCCTTGAACTTCGGTCCTCCTGCCTCAGTTTCCTGAGTTGCTGGTATTATAGACATGCACCAGGGTGCCCAGCTTTTGTGAGCTCTTTTGATGACGTGACCTGGTGTAGGAACATCTGCATGAGAGACCAAGAGATTGGAGTCCAGCCCCTTCCAGGTGGGCCACCATGAACAAGTCTGCCACAGCCGGAGGCTTACTAGCTCCATGAGGCCGGAAGTGATTGTGTCAAGTTAAACAGAAAAGGACCAGGTAATTGGGAGCCTCAGAAGGGTGGAACCGACTCAGAGCCAGGAGTACGACACCTGAGCTCACACTAAGGTGCTGTCAGGTACCCACACCATTGCTGCTCTGGCTGGGCACAGCCCACCCGGCCGACTCCGTGACCACAGGGTGTGGACCCACGATGCTGCAGCACGGCCACTGGAAGTCCCCATATGGCTGCCTCCTGAAATAGTGCCACACACCTTCACCAGGGCGGATTCTGCAGTTCCTGTCCCTTTATGGGACCAGCTTTTAGATCCAGTGTTCACGACAGGAGTCTGATTGGCAGAGAAGTCAGGACCTTCTTTCTAGCTGCAAGGGACTCTGGGAAAATGGGTATTTGGCCTTTCCAGCTCTTACAGCAGAAGGTGGCCTTGATGCTTAGAGGATTCCCCAACATGCCAGTGGCCACCAAAGCCATGACAAGTGCCCACTGCGTCCTCCAGGGACAAGTTACTGCCCTAAGCCTGTTTCTTCATCCATAAAATGGGGACCATGGCAGATCCCACGGGTGGACGGATGAGGGGCAAAGGAACTGAGGGGTGTCGAAGGCCCCGGGTACGCTGGGCACAGTAGGACATTATTTTATGGTAAATATCATTAGTGGTGATTTGAGTTTTTTCCCTAATGTCTCCTCCCATCTCTGGGGTCCCCAAACCTTGGCATCTCAACCAAGGTTTCTGACCGAAGGCTGTGAAATGGGGTTCCACTTGTCACATCTGAGCATGTTAACACGCTTTCTAACTCACAGAATGGTCTGTTGTGGGGGGTCTGCCGCTCCCCTCAGTCTTTTTTTTTTTTTTTTGGTACCAGAGTTTGAACCCAGGGGCATGCCACCACTAAGCCACATCCCCAGCTCTATTTTGTATTTTATTTAGAGACAGGGTCTCACTGAGTTGCTTAGGGCCTCGCTAAGTTGCTGCGGCTGGCTTTGAACTTGTGATCCTCCTGCCTCAGCCTCCTAAGTGCTGGATTACAGGCGTGCGCCACCTCGCCCGGCTCCCCCTCAGTCTTCAGAAGTGTGGGGAAGGGCCCAGGTACTCCCCAAGCACCCTATTTACCCTGTCAGGGAAAGGCAGTTGGTAGAAGAGACACTTGTTAGCTCTAAACTTCACTGGAATTGACTCAACGCAAGTTTGATTTAAACCTTTTTTAATTTTCAAACTTTTTACTTTAAGCATTTAATATCATTTATGGATTCAGTGGCCAAAGGAGGGACATCTACTCAGTCAAGCGAGGCACCTCGTCAGAAGTGACATCCAGAACCGTGTTGCAGGGTCCCCAGTGACAGGATCAGCCGCAGGAGCCTGGAGAGCAGGGACCCGGCCTCATGATCATGGTGGCACCTCAGCCGGCATGTAGGAGCCCTTCAAGGATGCTTATGGAGTTAGCTTTGTTAGTTAAAAACAAGACACTAAAATCCCTTTACCTGCGTCCCCTGCACCATCTGGCCCCCTCTCTCCTGCATGTCCAAGCCTCCATTTAGCCAAATTCAGACTGGGCGTGCAGCTCAGTGGGAGAGCACTTGCCTGGCCTATGCAAGTCCCCAGATCCACCCCCCGGGCTGCAATAACCACCAAACAAGACAGATAGCAGAGGATGGCCCCAGGAAGACTCCGCTGTGGGGGAGAGAAGAGTTTTAGGGCTAAAACATCCCTAACTATCTTTTAAAAGCAAAAAATGTTTAAGGGAGCATGTCTGTTTGGGGCTTTGGATCTCCAGGAAATGCCTTTGCCCTGGCCGGATGTCCTTCCTCCACTTGTCCCTCAGCAGTAGGGTGAATGAAGCAGGAAGTCAGAGAGCTTGGATGGGTTGAGAAAGGGCTTCCATCATGGAGGCCTAAAGGCGGCTACCCAAATGGCTTTGCCCTGCTTTCAGCTGGAAGACAGACCCTGGTCTCCATCAGTCACAGACAAGCCTGTCTTCCTTTCAGCTCACAAAGGGATCTGTGCTTCTTGGGGCCAGGATGGCAGGTCAGAGTGATATCACAGGAAGGGACCTGGTTTTGAGTCCAGTCTTTGCAACTCTGGCTGTGTGGCTTTGGACAAATACTGATTATTTTTGAGTTCGAAATTTTCATGTGCAAATGGACAAAATAATGCTTTCCAGGGTTTTTGGGAAAACTAAATCTTATGGGCTAATTCATGTGAAAGCACAACACGGTGGAGTACCTGGTACTAACAGATGTTGAGGCACAGAAGGAAGAAAGGGCGGTGGTGGAGGAGGAATTTGCCAGTGCTTCTCCAGAGCTATTCAAAGGAGCGTTTTCACAGTGGAACTAGTGACCTGGGTGGCCTGGGCCAGTCCTCTGACCCCATTGCCCCTCAATTTCAAAGGGGATTTCTGACCCCAAGAGAAAGAGACTTCTTGATCTTGAGGGTAAATGCCAGACGAGGTCACTTTTTATGACGCAGTATTTATTACCTTGTTTAAGATGTCATTGATTGTAAGATGCACAATTGAGTCAAAGGGACAGAAAGAATAAAAAAAGAAACGGGGACCCATCCATTTTTAAGACACGTTCTGATTTCAGAATCTTTAAAATGTAACTAAATGCATGTATGTATGTAACTCCCAAATACCATTGTGATCATGCTGGTTCCCATTTACTGACAGTCTGCTGGGGGCTGGGCTCTCTGTTCGAGCTGCTTTCCTAAGTCCTGGACTTATGATAGCCCCATGAGGCAGCTGTTTCCATTTCCACTTGGTGGTTAGGACCCTGAACATAAAAGGATGGTCCACAGCATCGTCCAAGGCCACGCACCAGGAGGCAGGGCTTGGAAGGTAAGTCTTCTTAATCCTAGAGCGCTGTCCCTGATAAGTATTGTTCTCCCAGCTCGGGGTGGGGGATCAGCTATCTACAGAGAAATGGTTGGTGAACGTGGTGTTTGAATATGTCTTGAGTCTCTGCAAGGTGACCAAGAAGGACAGAAGTAACAGAGCTGGAATCTAATCCATCTCCAAATACTGGTCCCTGGAGGAAAGGGGTTAACAGGACTGTCAGGGCTGCTTAGAATCCAAAGAAATGAGACTGAGTCATGCCAGTCCACCTGGAGAGGGAGGAGGGACCATGACCAGCCACCAGGCTTGTCCCAGACCCAGGGACAATGTGACAACTTTTATCCCTGCTCTTCCTCGAGGTCACCCTACTCCTTCTACTGACACTTTAGAAACAGAGCAGAAACCTCTTGAGAAGAATTCAGTTTTCTTTTTAACCTGAAAGGGCGGAAAGGTGCAGACCAGTTGTCCGGAACCAGCTAGCGGTCACCCAGTCCTGCAGTAGGTTATAAATTAACAAGCTGGTTTTCTGGTTAGTTAGTCCAAGTTAGTTCCCCTGTGCCTGATGATGGGATTGATCGCTGGCTCTGCAAAGCTGTGGGTCCGGCACTTGATCTGAGATGACCAGGGGCAGACCCCTCTGTGACACTCTCAGGAGCACTGGACCCATGACTCCTGCCCGGAAAAGCCAGGACCACATGTCTGTCTGTCTGTCTGTCTGTCTAGCTAGAACATCTGTGGGCAGAAAGCCAGACCCACACCAGTGGGTTCTCATCCACCTCTTTAGATGACCAAAAAAATGTTGCGCAGCTTTTGGTGGAGTGGCAGCAGGGACAGGGACACGGGTGGGGTGGGCTGGACCAGAGGAGGTTAAGGACCTCCTGAAGCTGCGGGATTGCAGGGAGATGCCTCTGTCCACCGGCTGGAAGAGCTGCCAGAGAAGTGTGCTTCCGGGTCGCAACTCTGGAGAGAGCTCCTTGGACAGGGGCAGAGACAGCGCCAGGGCAGGGTCACCGGGTCTCCGCGTGGACGTCAGGAGGGCCGAAGGTCACCACTGCAGGCTGCTGGCTGCTGTTGCTGTTTGGGTCCAGGGCAGAAGGGGCAGCTGGCTTGGGGCTCTTGGGCTCCAGCTCCCGCCTTATCCTCATTTTCCTGTAATGAGAGGGGCACGTGGTGGGGAAAGGGCTGGGACTAGTGCGGATCGTGACGAAATCACACGGCTTAGTTGCCGACCACAGAATTTGACAACTGGAGGAAACTTAGACATCAGCTTCAATTTTAGTGCAACTTAGATATTTAGATTTATCTGTTCCTATTAATGAATGAATGAAGTGTCAGATGAGCAGCTAAGTTTGTTGCTAGAAATATTTAAGAGCTTTTTTTTTTTTTGGTACTGGGAGTTGAACCTGGGGTGCTTTACTAGCTTTACTCCTGAGCTAAGTCTTTTTTTTTTTTTCCAATTTTTAATTATTATTATTTTTTGGGGGGAAGAAGGGATTGAACTCAGGGACACTCGGCCACTGAGCCACATCCCCAGCCCTATTTTGTATTTTATTTAGAGACAGGGTCTCACTGAATTGCTTAGGGCCTCGCTAAGTTGCTGAGGCTGGCTTTGAACTCACGATCCTCCTGCCTCAGCCTCCCAAGTCGCTTGGATTACAGGCGTGCGCCACCATGCCCGGCTCAGAATTGTTTTTAAAAAGTTTACGTCCTGCAGAAGTGGCACAAATGTTACAATTAGCACCACAATACACTTCACCAATTTACCAATTGTTAAAAGTTGCCACATTTGGTTTCCTCTTGCATCTGTCTGTCTCTCTCTTTGCACATGCTCAGTGTTCTTAAAAATCATGAGCCAACTGTGAGTCAGATGCAGACAGATCACGTGACTTTACTCCCTAAGGCCCCTATAAAGAGCAAGGGCATTTTCCAGGATGTTCCTAACTCAGTCACCACACTTTGAGACCCTTCCATTTTAAAGGTCATGGAATTGAGACACAGGTTTTGGCAGAATGAAGATGTGTCCAGGTCTCAGATCCCAGCCCAGGCTGCAGTGTGAGCAGCAGGTGGGGAGTCGGGGTGTCCAACCACATGACCACCTGGGAAAGGAACAAAGGTGGGCATCGGGTTTGATTTGATGCCACTTCTTGGTGTGGGATAGACCCAAATGGTGACACCGTAAGTATTTGTAAATATAACACTTAGTGTTACTGTTACGGCTTGGATATGAGGTGCCCCCCAGAGTTCCTGTGTTAATGTGGGAATATGGAGGGGTGCAATGACTGGATTTGAGAGCTGAACCTCATCAGATGATCCTAATTTGAATGGAGGGTGTGGTAACTGTAGGCAGTGGGGTGCGACTGGCCAGTGCGGGTCACCAGGGTGTGTCCTGGAGGGGCTCACCTTCCCTGCACCCCTTCCCCCTGCTCTGCTTCCCCCAGGAGGTGAGCAGCTTTGCTCCACCATGCCATCTTGCCAGGATGCTCTGCCTCACCTGGAGCCAGAGCCATGAGCCACTGACCATGGTCTGAACTTCTGAAATTAGGACTTAAACTTTTCCTCCTCCAAGTTGTTCTTGTCAGGTGTTGTGGTCACAGGGACAAAAAGCTAACAGTTATTATCACATGTAACAGGGGTAATGTTCTCCTTGAAACCAGAGGGCCTGGGTTTGAGTCCCACCTCTGCCAGTTAGGATGGAGCCAACCTGAGCATGTGACTCAGGCCCAGCCCCAGTGTCCACACTGAAGGGCCCAAAGCCAGGCCTCCCGTACCTGTTGTACATCTTCAGCAGGATCAGAACCACGGTGAAGATGACGATGACGACCACTACAATGGCGGCCACAATGGCTCCAGAACCTAGGGAGAGGAGAGGAGCCGAGATGGCGACTTGCGTTCAGTCAGCTGGGCAGCAAGGGAGGAGCCCTCTGCACCCGGGGAAGGAGGACCGGGCCCCTCAAGGCCAGTTGGGAGAAGGTGCATGGCCCCCCTCCACATGGCTCCATCCTGGGATCGACGGGAGGGATCCAGGACATCGCCACCTCTCCTCCTTCCCTAGGACACCTAGTTATGGTTGAACTTAAATTAAGCAAAGAATAATATTTCAGTATGTCTTTGCCATGCAAAAATTTGAGACTTACTTATACTAAATATTTGCTTATTGTTTGTCCAAAAATTTAATTTAAATGGGAATTCTGAAGTTTATCTGGCAACCCTACCACCAAAGGTCAATTGGCAATGTCTGGCAACGTTTTTGGCTGCCTCAACTTGAGGGCAGGGGACACACAAAGGAATTTGCAACTGGTATCTCGGGGGTGGAGGTCAGGAATAATGCTAACGGGCCTGTGATGGCCTAGACAGCTCCCCACAACGGGGAGTCGTCCAGCAGAGGTGGAGAACCTTAATTAAAGTCTCAACACGAGACTCTTCAGGGAGGGAAAGAGCCACGTTGCCCTGGGGTGGGCGGCCTCCCTGCTCCTCTGAGTTTCCCTTCTGGTCTTTCTTCCTTTGAATATTTGTACATGATTTTTGATTTGTTTTGATTTGAGTAGGTCTTTTAAAAACACATGATGTGTATTCACAAAAGTACCCAAATCATAAGCTGGGTGATTTTTCAGAGTACACACACCTGTGTAAACAACCTATTAAGAGACAGACCAAGACTGTAATCCCAATGGCTTGGGAGGCTGAGGCAGGAGGATCGCGAGTTCAAAGCCAGCCTCAGCAACTTAGCGAGGCGCTAAGCAACTCAGTGAGACCCTGTCTCTAAATAAAATACAAAATAGGGCTGGGGATGTGGCTCAGTGGCTGAGTGTCCCTGAGTTCAATCCCTGGTTCAAAAAAAAAAAAAAAAAATGAGTAATGTGGGAATAAACATCCTCATTCAGCTTTTTGATATTTAGGATTATTTCCTTAAAATGAATTCCCCAGGGCTGGGGCTGTGGCTCAGTGGAGGAGTGCTTGCCTAGCATGTGGGAGGCACTGGATTTCATTCTCAGCACCACCTTAAAAAAATAAATTAAATAAAGATATTGTGTCCATCTACTGCTAAAAACATTTTTTTTTAAAGTGAATTGCCCAGAATCACATAGATTGACTTGCAGTGTGGACATTTTAATGGTTCTTGATATTTTCATTATCAGTTCTGACATGGATGTTGCTTTTGAACCTAAAATTTAGGAATAGGAACTGGTATTGAAATTTGAGTGAGATACCGAGCTTGTTTTTAATGATGAAAAATGAAAACAGCATAAGTTTTCTCAACATGTGAGAGTGTTGGGATGTGGTGAAGATCATGGAGCTCCTGGGCAATGGAGGGCCAGGTAGCCACCAAAAGTCATGAAGGAATTATGTAATGACATGGAAAGATGATTATGGTATTAGAAAACAGAATAGGGAACCTGCTTGCATTTTTACCATGTGCCTATTTCTTCCATATTTGGGAATAGTTCCTGAGGATAGATTTTTCAGATACAGAATTAATAAGTTATTTAAAAATATTAATAGAGATTTACTATGCACACCTGGTCACATTGGTGAATGGGGACATGGGGAGATGCCCCAGGGTTCTTAGGGCAATGAGGTCTTTTTCCTCCTCCCTTTAGCTTGTATTTATACTTTCAAAATGATCCACAAAAATCACGTTACTTTTGTCTCAATGAAACGAGGAGAGACGTTCTGCCTGTTTCACAGGAAAAGTTTGAAGCTGTGCTGGGGCTGAGAGGAACAGACTCGGCCTGTGGCAGGTTTGGAGAAGAGATGGTGACCCCAGGGCAGTCGCATCAAGAGGGGACGTGCACCCCAGCCAGCGGGGCTTGCAGGACCAGGTCCTGTGAGTTGAGGAGAACAGGAGCCTTCCCGCCTGCCCCCGGGGCCTTCTCTCTACTTCCACCGGGAGCTATAGGGAGGGCTCTGTAGGGCTGCCTGGCCAGCAGGCAGCGGGACTACTGGGGGACCCACCCCAGAGCAAGGCACCTCCCGCCATTAATCCCGCAGAGCCACCTGCAGACCTCACAGCCTGGAGCTGCCCTGGGGGAACTGTGCTTGGGTGGGGAACTGTCCTCAGCTGGAGGTGTGGACAGTTCCTAACAGCCACCCAGGTGGCCGAAAGAACCCTTCCTCTCCGTGGGCAATCAGTTGGTTCTCTGAAAGAGCCGTCCTCACATTTTTCATCCTGGGGACCCCTCCTTCCTGGCATGCGCCTCCCCAGGACTGGCTCTTCCCTCCTCCATTGACTTACTCCTTCATGAATCCATGGGATGTTTTTGGCTTGCAAAATAGTAGGGAAGTAATACTGGGGAATGATTTTGGCTGAATCATGTTGTTATCGTGTGTGTGTGTGTGTGTGTGTGTGTGTGTGTACAAATATGTAACAATGAATTCATCATTGGGCACAACTATTAATGTATCCATAAAAATATGGAAAAATAGTGTGAAAGCAGCTACATTAAATTAAATTAAATTAAATTTATTTATTTATTTATTTATTGGTACTGGGGATTGAACCTAGGGGCACTCGACCACTGAGCCACATCCCCAGCCCTATTTTGTATTTTATTTAGAGACAGGGTCTTGCCAAGTTGCCTAGGACCTCACTAAGTTGCTGAGGTTGACCCTGAACTTGCAATCCTCCTGCCTCAGCCTCCAAAGCCTCTGGGATTACAAGTGTGCGCCACCACTCCCGTCACCAAAGGCTATTCTAAACTCCTGCGTAGATTCTCTCTTTGAGTCCTTACAACATTCGCATGAGGCAACTTCGCTAGTAACCCTATCTTATTGGTGAGGAAACTGAGGCCCAGGACCGAGGTTATGTGCCCAGGGTCACACAGTCGGCCAGTGGTTGAACAGGGACTGAGGCCCAGCACTCGGTCTCCAGAGCCCGTGCTCTTGACCCCTGCACCAGGAGGGGACCTGGCACTGGTCCTGCCAACCCCCCAGCCTTCATGCCTAGGCAGCCTTACTCTTGTACAGGAAGTCCTCGCCCCTGGTGGTCATGTTCAAGAAGAAGGTGGTATCCCCCAGCGTGGTGGCTGTGGTCATCTCGATCCTGATGGAACACAGAAGAAATCTTGCTTAAAACCAGAATGAGCCGTATGATTCCTTTTGGTCTTTATCTGGACGACGGCAGAATATTCTAGCTTGCAGTCTCTTTTCTGACAGCAACTCAACCCATGCCCATTCCTTGCACCCCCGTGGGTGGTGTTGAAAACCATACACAAGATTTCTAAAGAGCTTCCGTCTTCAAACAAGTCTAAATTCAATCAGTGAAGTTCATTCAGCTCCTCCTGTGTTTCAAAATACCCAAAATGATCTTCCAGAAGCCGTGCGAGGGAAGTTATTGTTGCTGTTTGACTGATGACACTGAAGCCAGTGCTATACGGAGCCCAAGTTCACCCAGTGCCATGTAACCCAGGGCGTTGGCCTCCCCGCTAGCTGGCCTTTCTTCACCTTGCCATAAGGCCTGAAATGGTGATTCTGCATTTAGAAGGGGTTTGTTTTGTTTTTGGTACCAGGGAGTGTCTCTGTCACCTGCACCTGCGAAGGCAGGTGACAGAGTGACTTATCCTCTCAGTCACTGAGCAGTGGCTGTCTTCGGCATTGTGCTATGGGGCAAGGAGAGGCTCAGAGTGGGTGAATGATTTTGCCAAAGTCACACAGCAAGGGAGAGACATAACTTAGACACAAACATACTCTTTGAGTGAACAATGTATATATATATACGTATATCTATATGTATGTATATATATATATATATTTTTTTTTTTCCCTGACACCACAACAAATCAAAATTCACAATACTAAATTGGGTGTGGTGGTGTGTGCATGTAACCATACCACTCAGGAGGCTGAGGTGGAAGGATCCCTTGAGTCCAGAAGCTTAAGACCAGCCTGGACCACAGAGAAGGCCTGTCTCAAAAATGTTAATAAAAACCCACAATCCTGTACTGTTACACTTGAGGGGCGAGTCAGGCGTGTGCAGTGAATTTGATGTCACACCAGCACTATTTCAGAGTGTTCTTTTACTGCAGCTGTGGATAGCTTGGAGGTCCATGGAGCGTCTACATCAAGAGAATTACGTAGGTCATGTGTGGTGGCCGACATCAGTAATCCCACTGAGGAGGCCAAGTCAGGAGGATGGCAAGTTTGAGGCCAGCCTCAGCAACTTATCAAGGCCCTTTCTCAAAATAAGATATGAAAAGGGCTAGGGATATGGTTCAGTAGTAAAGTGCCTCCGGGTTCAATCCTCAGTACCAGGAAAGGAAAGAGAGAGAGAGAATCATCTAGGGCTATTTATAATCCTAAGAAGCCAGAAGGCCTCAATGCAACCACACCATCTTCCAGAGAAAAGACATTCTGTGTATTAAAATATATGTTTTTTTTTTTTTTTGGGATGGGGGTTGAACCCAGGGGCACTCCACCACTGAGCCACATCCCCAGCCCTATTTTGTATTTTATTTAGAGACAGGGTCTCACTGAGTTGCTTAGGGCCTCGCTAAGTTGCTGAGGCTGGCTTTGAACTCACGATCCTCCTACCTCAGCCTCCCAAGTGCTGGGATTATAGGCGTGTGCCACTGTGCCCGGCGTATATTTTATTTTTTAAAGTAAGATTTTTCCTTTAAAAGTATCGGGATTGAATGTAAGGGCATTTTCTACCACTGAGCTACATCCACATGGCTTTTTAAAAATTTTTGAGACAGACTGGTATCAAACCTGAGCTCCTCCTGCTCGGGATGACAGATATGTGCCTCCATGCTGAGCCAAAATACTTTTTTTGTTTTTTGAACCAGGGATTGAACTCAGGGACACTTGGCCACTGAGCCACATCCCCAGCCCTATTTTGTATTTTGTTTAGAGACAGGGTCTCACTGAGTTGCTTAGGGCCTTGCTAAGTTGCTGAGGCTGGCTTTGAACTCGCGATCCTCCTGACTCAGCCTCCCAAGTTGCTTGGATTACAGGCGTGCGCCACCATGCCCGGCCAAAATACTTTTTATATTACAAAGATTAATATAATAAGATCCCATGTACAAGCCACTCAGATTCAACAAATATTTAGTCACATTTTCTTCAGTTCTTTGTTTTTAAAAATCGAGATGAAGTTGAAGTACCTTTTCTATCTCAATCTTATTTTCTCCTTTCCCCAAGAATCTGTGACCTTGACCATCAGGGATATTCCCATCAAAACTTTAAAATGTTTGATGCATGATTCTGTCCCTAAGCATTCTGTCCAGTGGGCTCTACGCCTTTGTTAGGTGAATGCCAAGCACCAGCTAGCCACCTGGCACCATGCTAGGCGCTGGGAAGACACTAGTGACATCAACTCCTTGCCTGGGGAAGCTCACTCTCTGGGGTGGGTGGGGAAAAGGGAGTCCGTGGGGTTTGCTCATTCTGGGGCTCAAGAAAAAATCTTTTTTTTTTGAACCAGGGATTGAACTCAGGGACACTCGGCCACTGAGCCACATCCCCAGCCCTATTTTGCATTTTATTTAGAGACAGGGTCTCACTGAGTTGCTTAGGGCCTCGCTAAGTTGCTGAGGCTGGCTTTGAACTCATGATCCCCCTGACTCAGCCTCCCAAGTCTCTTGGATTGCAGGCGTGCGCCAACATGCCTGGCCTCAAGAAACAATCTTGATACTAAGACATAGGTACGTGCACCTACATCTGGCAGAGAAAGCCCTTCTCCGACTTTCCATCCTATTTCCAGCCTCTCGGCTACGGACACTAACCTCTGCTAAAGGGCCGTGACAGTGGGCACACCATCTGCCCATCACGGCTGGTGCTGCCCTCTCTGGGCTGGCCACCTCGGGCTCCCCTGCACTCCTCACAGTGGGCCTCCCTGAGAATCCTGGCCCCTGGCTGCAGCTCCCCACCCTCCCAGCTCTGATGGAAACAGGGTCAACCTTCCTCTGCACACACCCACTGGCCCATGTCATTTGCTCCTAGCCTGGGGACCTCACAGCTTCTCAATGGCCCCCTGCCACCTAGCCCTGTTGATTCACAGGAAAGGTTCTGCCTTCTGCTTTAAGTCCAGGGTCTGCCTGTCTGTTCTTCCTCCTGAGGACCTAATGCTCACACTCCCACCAGGAAACCCCAGGGGCTCTGCCTGGGCCCCCACACCCACCACCGTCCTCTGCCTGGCCTTCTGGTCTCCCACTGCCCAGCCGTGCTCCTGGGCCAGCCACCCTCGGAGGACTCCCACCAGACAGCACTGGCAGGTCTGTCTCTCCCTCCCACCGCAGCCCTGCTCTGCAGGAAACACCCCCAAGCCTGTGTCGCAGCCACTCTGTCTTGCAAGTTCATGGCCAGGGTCTTGAAGGGAGAGACTAAGGGTCCGGGGTCTTCTCCTCACTGCTGCCAGGGGAAGGACTGGAGCAAGTCACTGAGTCCCTCCCAGCGGAGTCTGCTGTCTGTACACGGAGGGCCTTTCTCCAAGGGAGCTGAGGCTTGGAGGTAGGGGTAAGAGGCAGCTCTAAGCTTCGCAGTGGGTATTGGTAATTAAGATGGGGGATCTGGAGCTCAAATCAAGGAAAAGTTCTGCCTATAAAAATACGCATAGGGGCTGGGGTTGTAGCCCAGTTGGTAGAGTGCCTGCCTCGCAAGCACAAGGCCCTGGGTTCAATCCCCAGGACTGCAGGGGGGCGGGGGGGGGAGAAAAAAAGAAAAAGCATGGACACACACGAGAATGTGGAGTGGAAGTCTCCGCCACCCCTACCCTCAAGGAGAGACGCCGGCTCTCACATACAGCAGTCCATCCCAGCGTGCAAAGGGTGTCAGCAAGCATTTGCTAAACCTTCTGCTTCTATCCTCGGCAGCATCAAGCCGAGAAGACTCACCAGTGATGCTTTCTTACAATTCCTTTTAAAAACAGAAATGCAAAAAGGTGGCCAGTGATCAAGGGTCACTCTGTGAGAGAGAGGTGGTGCAATTACTGGATAGCCCAAATTGCACCTGCGGAAACATCCACAGGAAAACCAACACATGACATGCACAAGTGACAGAAGAAGCCACCATCTGAGCACCTGCCACACGCCAAGACCTTGTGCCTGGTGTTCTTATCCACGCACTGGTTGTGCAGAGCTGGGGATGGGGCCCAGGGCATCTACCACTGAGCTACACCACCAGCCCTTTTAATTTTTTTGAGACAGGGTCTCACTAAGTTGTTCAGTTTGCCCATGGACTTGTGATCCTCCTGCCTCAGCATCTGGAGTTGCTGAAATTACAGGAGTGCATCACCACACCCAGCCTTTCCCCTGGTTTCAACTGAGGACCCCAAGACCTGGGACTATAAAGCTTACTCTCCATGCTTACATAGTCTGGAAGCTGTAGAGCTGGGGTATGAATCTGGCTTTGCAAACTGCAAAGCCTGGAATCCCCTCACCCCCACCATCACCCCACTCCTGATTTGCACCTAATGGAGTCCATGAGCAGTCACTGCAAGAATCCACGTGCATACACATGCACACACACTGACCCGTAATGCAGCCACCTGAGGCCACAGGACACAGGCTCCTCTGCAGGTCCTTCAGGGGTGACCTCCTGGGTGTTGAGTTCCAGGTGCTCACTCTCTCTCGGATGGACCCAGTTCCTCCTCTTTCTGTGAGAACAGTGAGTAATCCCAGAGCAGATCGTGCCTCATCTCGGCACCGAAGGCTCTCAATTACATCTCTGTTCCTGCCACCAAGAGAGGGGGGGGGGGGGGGAACATCCACAGCCAAGGATGTGGGTGTTTTCATGTGTGGGACCTCGGCGATGGTTGCTAACAGCTGGGGAATTTTAGAATCAAGTGTGGCTGAGATCAGGGTCCATGGTCCCAGAAAACGGAGGTTCCAGGGAGGGTGAGGCCAGCTTTCAGGGACAGAGGCTAACTTAATGATCATGCTGTACTATGTGACAGGCACTACACTTCACATGCTCAATCTCATTCGGTCCTTGAACCTAGCCAGTAAGGAGGGTGCAATCATTGTGTCCCTGCTGGAGGGCTCAGAGCAGAGAAGAAACCCCCTTGGTTCACAAGGCTCACATGAAAGCCACAGGAGGATCTAGATAGGGGTCTGATCCAGCCCTGTCTCCATAAACCCTCACTGGGTCCCCTCCCCAGGAATGCACGAGGTATAGATGCCCTGAATCAACGTGGGGCTTTGATTAGAAAATCCGCTCAGGTTAGAGTCCAGCAGAGAGTCATGGCCTTGTCCCAGCCCTGGACCTTGACCAGGACCTGCCTGGACCCGGGGCTTGGCCACACTCTGGCCTCTGCCTTAACCACATTGACAGAATCTGCAAGGAACTGTTGTTCCCGGGGGCTGTTGACAAATGGCCCTGCGTGGGAGGTCAGTTTGGGAAGCTGTGGAGGGTCATTAACATTTACTTGTTGACTCATTCCTCCAGTGTAAGAGCCATCTGGGGAATAAATGCCACTAGACCCCCCTCCAAGCTATCTCTGCTGGGGCACCCTTCCCTCTGGATGGCCTTACAAGCTCCTGCCTGGATGTGACAACAAGGTCATTGCCAACCCCAGCAGACGCCCCCACAAAGTGGCCATGGCAATGCCAGAGTGGGTCACCCATGAAGGCCCTTGACCTACCAAAACATGGGGTTGACTTCTGCCAGTCACCTGAGGGATGCCAGGTGCCATGCCTTGAGCGTCTCCATAGGCAAGGACCTCACTGCTCCCCAGGCCCCCTTGAGCTATTGGATGCTTCTTCAGAAAACTGACCTTCATGTTGGCACCTCCTCTTTTTTAAAAATTCAAAACTGACGTTGTTTTTCTGAAGTTTACCATTTTTTTTCCTCTTTTAATTGTTTGTTCTCTGTGGTTACACAAGACAGCAGAGTGCATTTTGATTCATTGTACACAGATGGAGTACCACTTTTCACTTCTCTGGTTGTACTGAAGTTTGTAATTTTCACAAAACAAAAGCAGGTATCAGATCCAGCAGAACTGATAGGATTTTGGTACCAACTTCCACACAAGTCAGCGATTTTGCAACTGGTAACCAGTGTAAACACTAAACACTTTGGCACCTTGTGATTTTCACTTATTGGCCCTAATTCTGTCTCTCTTTTTAAAAATATATTTTTAGTTGTCTGTGGATCTTTCATTTATTTATAAGTGGTGCTGAGTATCAAACCCAGGGCCTCAGACATGCCAGGCAAGCGCTCCACCACTGAGCCACAACCCCAGCCCCCTAATTCTCTTTTGCCATCTCTTCTACATGACAGCCTGTCCGTCCTGAGACCACTTCTCTGTAAGGAAGGTGGAACTCAGACTTGCAAGGATGTAAATTAGGACAGTTGATATCAGCACAGCAATTCTACCTCCCACCAGTAGGTGGCGATAGCTGTTGGCGGTAGGTTGGTAAATGTCCTGTTGAACCCAAACTTGCTAAATAGAGGGGCTTTCTGTCTTTTGGAAAACAGTAATTGTATGTTTTCTGATGATTTTCTTCTCTGGCTTAAATATTACCAGCTCTTCAAACCATCCTTAAATGATGGCATCCCTCATTCCTCTGTCAACATCTCCCTTGAATATGGTACACTAAACTGCACGTGTGACATCAGAGGGGGCCTGAAGGTCCAGAATGACATTTCTCTCACGACTTCAGAGACCTGAGTGTGAATTCTACTACTTACTAGCTGCGTGTTCCAGGCCAGCTTTTTTCATCTCTTGATTTTCTGATCTGTAAAATAGGATTCACCATAGTCACAACTCCAGAGGGTTTTGGGACATAAATGAGAGGAAACGTGTAATATGTTCAGCATGCTGGCTGGGAACCTCATCTACTGCTGTCACAGGGGGTTAATGCAAATGGCCCATTAGCAGCCACAGAGCACCACTCATCTGCGCCCGTTGACCACCCGCAACCCTTTCCAGACTCACGCTTGTTTGTGGGCCAACAAAGCCCAAGGTCTGCAAGTCAAGGGAGCTTCATAAACTGCCAAGTGCTCTGGAAATTCAAGGCAACAGAGCAGCATTATGGGTGGTGACAATATCATGACCAGCTTTTGTCGGTGACCAGGACTTCATTCTACACTCTTGGAAATGGCTTTGGGAAATTAAGTGCAGGAATTTGCATTGGCCCTGGTTAGCCTTCACCTTGTTGATTGGGTCCCTCAGGAGGCTCTTGAGAGCAGTGTGGTGGCAATTCCCAGGTGTCAGTGTGGTGACAGAGCACATTTGGAGGAGCTTGTGATCCAGTGAGGGCTTTGGGGTCAGGCAGACCGGGATACTAGTCTTGGCCTCACCACTGACCAGTTCCATGGGCCACTTCTCCAGGCCTCAGGGTTTTCATCTATAAACTGGGCTAACATGCCCTGCCTCCTCGTGGGGGCTGAGAATCCATGAGCCGCCATGACTGGCAGCACAGTACTGGTGGATGGTGGCTGACGGGTCGGTGTCCATTGCCAGTGCTTCTTCCCTTCTTCTCTGACTCCAGTCTGAGAGCTCCCTGCTCCTTCTGGTCATGCACATAAGCAGGTATAGACAGGCACGTGAGGGAGCCAGACCCTGTGCAATGGTGTCCCCGGGAGGGGATCTGAGGCAGGTTCACCACGGCTTCTGGAAGCTCCTTCCTGTCCTCCACTGAGGGCAGGGCCAGAGCAAATAGTGACCCCTGCCCAGGGAGGCAGGAAGTCCCAAGGGGAGGAGTAGGGCTCAGGAGCTGCTGGATGGCAGGAGAGCAAGTCACCGATTTATCACTTGGGATGAAAATCAGGTGACCAGGATTGACTTTGCCACCCACCTGCCATGTGACCCTGGAAAGGCCTCCTTCTTCCTGGACCTTGGGTTTCCTGTCTGCAAAATGGCCCGTTTGGAGATAATCTTGGAGGGCCTTCCCCGCCGGTGGCCCTACTGCACGGAGCTGCCATTCCTAGCTTAACTCAAGAACTGCTGTTTCCCAAAGGTCATCCTTCTGTGTGCGGACCCAGGGGTGTCAGAGAGGGAGTCAGCAGGAGTGGATCAAGCTGGAAGGCAGGAATCCTTCCTGGAAGGCAGTGGACACTTCCAGAGCAGGGTTGACCAGGCAACAGCAGCACCATGGAACCCTCAAGAATGAGCCTGTAAACATCCTACTGGGTGCGCAGTACCCAAGCAGCTCAAATCCTCCCCGGCCATTCCCTGCATTCTCCACTGCTGCGGGTCTCTCAAAATCTCTTCTGCACCCCGTCTGTCCTGTCTGTTGGGGGTTCCATCCCATTGTGTGTGCTGAATGCCCTTGAACTTGAGTCAAGCCAGACACAACTGCATGCAGAATAATGTTCCTTATGGTTTGTTCTCAGAAATTAGGAAGCACATCTTATGCTTCATGTACCGATCCGTGCCTTCCTCCTCCCGACCTCTGATGTGCCACCCACCACTGTCCTCAGGGCACACATCCATCCTTCTACCTGTCCTCCTGCCCTGTCACTGATTCAGCCAGCGCCCACCACAGCCCCGCACTGTGAGGACTCTAGAGCGCAGTCAGAGAGGATGAGCAATGGAGCTGATTCCTTCCAGAATCTTTCCCCCAGTCAATCTTTATTGACATTTTCCTCCCCATGTGGGCCCTGAACTGATCACAGTGATGTGATGATTCAGATTCTAGTGAAGAATTATGGGAAGCAGTGGTTCTGGAAGTCTCGGTTCCAGGCCCACCTCATCTGGGAAGTCTCATGACTTGCCCGGTTTTAGATGATGGCTTGACTATCCTTCTGTCTCTGACTATGGGGCTCACATTGCAAGGAGAGGGGCTCAAGGAGTTTCTAACCCAAGACCTGCAAATTCAATGAGCTCATGCTCAAGAGTTCTAAACAGAGGTCCCAGATGAAAGCGGTCACAAGGCGGATTTTGCCTGGTGCCAAGAGGTCAGCACAGAGTGTGCCAGGAGTTGGTGGGAGGAAGGGACTCGTGGGCGTCCTGGTCCAGACCGAGGAGAACTGGAATGTGACCTGGGCTTTCCATTTGCCCCTCAATCTTTGGGCCTAAGCCAAGAGCCCAGCGCTCAAGAGTTCTCAGACTTCATATGAGCTGCCCTGTACCTCGCCAGGTGTCCCACTGTCCCCAGGGTAGGAGGGAAGGCACAGTGTGGCTGTTAGAGGAAAACAATTTCACCCTGAAGTTCTAACTAGAAAGGGAGGGAGCTAACGTCAGGTAGACATGAAGTGCCAGGACCTGGGGTTTTACTTCCATCTCTCTAATCAACTTGGGGAGGGCTTCTTATCTCCATTTTGCTGGTGGGACTCAGAGGCTCAGAGAGGTTAAGTGATTTGCCCAAAGCAGCGAGTGAATGGCAGAGCTGAGTTTCCAACTTGGCTCTTGCACTTCCAAACTGCCAGTGGCTGCCAAACCCCCAGGAGGTAAGCAGTATCACTGGGACCCTCTGAGGGCGAGTGGCCTGCTGGGGAAGGACTCTGCTCATTGTTCTTTCTACCTGTTGCTATTTTGAACCCAAGAAGTACAGCAGGGCTGAGGATAGCAGGGTTTCCTAGGCCTGGCGCTACTGACCCTGGGTCCAGATCATTCTTTGTCGCACAGGGCTGTCCTGTGCATAGTAGGATGTTTAGTAGCTTCCTGGACCTCTATGAGGCCAGAAGCATCCCCCTGATTGACAACTACTGGAGCGGAGCCACCAGACCTATTCTGCACACTTTCCTATTCTCTTCCTCCAAGAAGTTTCTAGACAAGAAGGAAAATGTCCAGGCTGTTGTTTCATCTGTGGATAAACAACCAATAACAAAGATGATGATCACCACAAACACAATAGGTACCATTTAGCACATGCTTACTGTGTACCACCTACCATGCTAAGTACCCTTTAGCAAGTGCTTACCGGTGTACCACCTGCCATACTAAGTACTACATGCTAAGTACTTTACATGTATTTTTCCACAGATATTTTCCCAATTGTACAGATGAAGGAACTGAGGCTCAGAGAAGTTCGGTAACTTGCCTGAGGTATCTGTGCTAATAAATGGCAAAGCTAGGATAAATTAATTTCCTATTGCTGCACTAACAAATGCATCCAAATTTAGTGGCTTAAAACAACTCACTTGTGTGTGTGTGTGTGTGTGTGTGCGTGTGTGTGTATGTTAGATGTCTAAAGGCAGTCTCAGTGGGCTAACGTCAGTGTCCGCAGGGCTGCCTCCTTCTGAAGGCCCTGGGGGACAATCTGCTTCCTGCCTACACTGCTCGGCTCCTTCCCAGGTCTTGCAACCAGCAGGGCAGCACCTTCCTGCCTCTTCCTGCCTCTGCTTCCATCACTGCACCTCATTTCTTAGATTCTCAGGCCACCCTCTCAGAAGGACCTTTGTGATCACATCGATCCAGGGTCATATCCCCACCTCAAATGCTTAAGTGAATCACATCTGCAAAGTCCCTTCTTATAAACTAAGGTACTCCCCGGCTGCGGGGCCGGGGTGTGGACAGGTTTGGCCTACTGCACAGGCAGAATTTGGACTCCTCTCTGAACCTGAGATCCGGGCCTTTTCCCCCTTTCATCCTTTTCTCTGGTGCTGGGGAGGACAGCCAGGGCCTCACACACCTAGGCAAGTCCTCGGCCACCGAGCCGGGTCAGACCTCAGCAGGACGGTTGGCATTGGCTGCATCAGGAGGAAACACGGGAGCAGGAGCCACCCAAGATCCCGCCGGGCCGGCCGGGGCAGGGTGTGGGCACGGGGCTCAGGAGGCCCCTGGGCAGGCAGACTCCTTCTGCGCCCAGCAGGGTGATTCTGTGCTCCCATGGCCCACCCTGTAACCTAACTTCAGACACCTCCAGCAGTCCTCCTGCCCTGGAGGCTGGGGTCCCTTCCCCGCCCCGTCCCTGCCAGCCAGGATCGTCCCCCTTTGCCCAGGAGAAGACGAGTAGCATCAGCATGGGGGCCGCACGACGCTTCAGAACGACCCACGCTGTCCTCATGTCTTTCCTGGAGCCTCCAAGAGGCTCCTGGAGGACGTGCCCACTACAGGGGGAACAGAGCAAGAGAGGTGAAGGGGGTCCCGGGACTGGGGCCCCAACAGGAAGGAGTCAGGGTGCTGGGGCTGCCCACTGGGGGTGGTCACTCTGAGGGGAGGGGCGGGTGCAGGGGACTTCGCGGGCAACACAAAAGGGAAGAAGTGCGTTTGCTGATGCGTTTGTCTAGACGGGAGAGGGGTCCATGCTCCTGGGGGCATTGGGGGTGCACTTATGACAGAAAACCAAGCTCCCCAAGGGCTTGGGGAGCAAAACTCCTCCCTTCTACTAGAACCCCCCATTTCCCCTCACCACTCCACTCGCCCTGTGGTGGCCCCAGGAGGCAGCTCCTTGTCACCCCAGGGTCTAGGGTACCCAGTCTGAAAACTAGAGTCTGCTGCTCTCTCCTTTACAAATGGGGAAACTGAAGACCAGTGAGGCACCCAGAGCCACGCAGAGAGGAGGCTCATGTGCGACACTTTTGAGAGTTCCTTCCTGATTAATTCAAAACAAGATCAGTGGGAGGCTGAGGCAGGAGGATCGCAAGTTAGAGGCCAACTTCAGTTACTTAGCAGGATCCTGCCTCAAAATAAAAGGGCTGGAGGTGTAGCTCAGTGGTGGAGTGCTCGCCTGGCATGTGCCAGGCCCTGAGTTCGAGCCGTGGTACAGAGGTTTCGGAGTTACCTCTGTCACCTATTAGAAGCATGAATACGTAGATGCAATTGCGATTCCCAGGTGAGGGCCAGCAACCTCCTCAGGGCTCTGCTCCTGGAGGCTCTTTATTTATTTATTGTTAAAGAACCAAGGCCATGTTGGACATGGTGGTACACCTCTGTAATCCCAGTGACTCTCGGGAGGCTGAGGCAGGAGGATCGCGAGTTCAAAGCCAGCCTCAGCAACCCAGGGAGGCCCTAAGCAACTCAGTGAGATCCTGTCTCAAAATAAAAGTAAAATACAATACAATAAAAAAATAAATAAACAGGGCTGGGAATGTAACTCAGTGGTAAATCCCCAGAACCTAAAAATCAAACCAACAAAACAAAAAAGCAAGGCCAGCGACTTCTTGCCAATTCAAAAACCCTGTGTTTTTCCCATAACAGGCTTTCCAGGGGTCTCGCCTTGGATTCTCTGCCTTTCCCACTGCTTTTCCAGGGGCGTGGCCGACCTCCAAGTGTTCTTGCTCACGGAGCATCTGCACTGTAACCTGGAATCCTAGGAAACCCAGCAGTCGCCACCTTAGCGCGACATTCCTTCCCTGAGCCTGAGTGTCCTGGTCTCGGACCTCATCACCTTCCTGATGAACGGGGCCGCCTTGAAGCCCTGACGAGAGACGTGGTGTGGGCGAGAACCTGGGCCTGGAAGCGAGGAGCCCTGGATTCGAGTCTCACCCCATCCTCGCTTGCTGTGTGACCTTGGGCAGCTCATTTGCTCTGTCTGGTCTGCAACTTGTTCTCTGCTAGACCAATCGTTGGGGCCCAGTGACCTTCCTCTTGAGTCCTTCCATCCTGCGACTTGGAGCCCCGGCGAGGTTCAGGACTGCGAGGTTCAGGACGTGGCTGGGCCCTGCCCAGCGCACACCCCACGCCCCATCCCAGCAGGCGCTCCCCTGGCCTGGCCTGCCCACGGGCCTGGCGGCCTGGGCTGCTGCTGGCCGGGAGGAACAATCCCAGCCGTTCAGGCTGCGGGGCGAGGGCTGGCTGGTGGCCAGTCACAATAGCCCCAGGTACAGAGGGGCATTTGTCTGGGGACTGTGGCTTCATGCAAACTACCTTTGGGTCTCCTGCCTCCCTTCTCCACCCTCGCACGGACTTGGGCAGGGATGCTGCACAGACCCCAGCAGCCCTGCCGTCCCTGGAGACTGGAAAAGAGAGGGCGCAGGAAGGCAGGGAGCCCTGTGTGCAGCCAGGCCCTGCCAGGGTGGAGGGGAGACCCCGAGGGACAGGACAGGGCTGTTGAGGGAGGCTCAGGGGGCTCCTGTCTCCCTCGCTGACTAACTGGGCCAGGGTTTCCTCCTCTCTGGGCCTCAGTGTCCTCAGCTTTAAAATGGGGTGACTGTCTGGCCCTGATGCTGTGAGGACCCACTAAATAAAAGTAGGGCTGGTCACCGCCAGCGTGGCGTAGCAGGGAGCAAGCATGGACTCAGGGTTCAGGTCCAAGCCACCTGGGACACCCTAAGCTCACTCTTGGGGACAAACTATTCAGGGTCTGGATCATAGGATAGAATAAGAAGCGACTGACGGTGTCCTGCCCGGTGAGCATGCTTGAATGAACAGGGACTCGGTCACGGCCACATCCTCATTTTTCTACTATGATACATTTTTTTGCGGTCTCTAAATATTTACTTTTTTTCCAACATGGAAACATTTTTTTCCACCTTCAAAAGACCTGTCCTCCAATTTTAAAGGAATCAAAACCTCCTTGGGGGCCCTTAACAGGAACCCAGGCCTGGTCTGCCGTGCCCAGGGGCTCTGGCCTTGCTTCAGAGCTCTCCGGCGCTGACCTGCTCTGGGCACCATTGCCAAGGTCCGCTGGGCCCCTGGGACCTTCGTCTCTGAGGAATCCACCTCGGGCTCTGGGACACTGGTGCCTCACACCCCCCAGAGCTGAGTCCAGGAGCCTGTCTGTGCCCAGCCTCCTAGTTTCAGCGTGGCTGGGCCCTGTCCCCAGAGGCTGATGGGACCCCAGAGAACCTCAGGTCTGGGGAATCCAGGTGAGCCGCACAGCAAGGGGCCTGGGCGTGTGGCTGGGCCTGACCCTCCGGGAACCAGGGTGGCGGGTGACGAGCCTCTCCCCTGCCTCTGCGCCACCGCGGTGCTTGGGGCTTCCTGTTGGTGGTCCCGGGACCCTCATTACATGCCTTCTGCTTTCCGCCCCGAGGAAATAGGCTCAGAGAGGCGGCAATTGTCCAGAGTCACAAAGCGGCCGGAGCAGGTGGGGACATCCGCTGCCTCCCACCCCTCCCGCCCTCCCCAGGTGTCGGAGGAGGGGAAGGAACCTTCTGGGGGTGCACACGAGCGAAGTGAGAGTCGGGTCCAGGAAAGACGACGGGCAGGAAAGCGGGTCTGGAGATGTGCGGGGTGCACACAGGGGAGCCCGTCCTCCCAGGGTGACAGCCGAGCGGCGGGGAGGGGACTGTGCCGTGCGTGTGCCTCCCTGTGCGGGGGTCCCCCCCCCCCGCCAGGCGGGGCTGTTGCTAACAGGCCACAGGCACTGTCTCCCTGCCACGCTACCCAGAGCCGCATCAGTTCACCCAGAAAGCACAGCGGGGCAGAGCTCAGCCAAACCTGCCCATTCAGGGACGGCCGGTGGCCTTAGGAAGGGGCAGCTGAGTCGCAGAGGAAGAAGTGGCCAAGGACAGGCCTGCCGGGGCTCGAGGAAGGGGGGCTTCGAGTTCTAGCCCATCCCCCCCACCAAACTGCTCATCAGCTGGGTGGGTGCTGAGCCCCCGGTGGGACCCATCTGCCCACAGGAGGGAGGACGGAGAAGCGGCCAGCTGGGCCCAACCCCCACCCCGGGAACTCAGGAACGAATGTGGCCACGCCGCCTCCACCCAGACCTGCCAGACCCATCAGCTCTGGTGTGGAAGCCTGACCTCCCGGCTGGCCCTCCCCGCTGCGCCCAGGCACACCACGTCGCACACCCTGGGGCTTCAAGCCTCTGCACAAAATCAGAGAATGTAAAGTATGGCATTCGGGATCCCAAGAGAAGATGACGCTCTCTGGGTTACACTGGATTGAATGAGAAATCCAAACGTAGCCGCTTCGTTTTGCTCTTCAACGTGGTTCCTGGCCCTCTCAGGTCATGCACGTGGCCCGCATTAGGCAGAAGGCACTGATTTGCACTCCGCCCTCTCTTGGCTGCCTCTCCTACCAACGCCCACTCCTTCATTTGTTCAGTGCATTCAGGAAATACTTGCTGATCACATACTGTGTGCTGGAGATGAGAGGGAGAGAGATGATCCCCGGGTGGCCTCTGGGCTCACCGCGAGCTGGGTTCGCACACCCAGGTCCTGAAACGCACAGCCACTGCTTACTTTCACACTTATTTCTAGAATGGTCTCCTCGCCCTGTCTGCCTGGAGGACTTCTATTCATACTTCAAAACCCCCAAACCTTCAAACACTTCAAAAACTTGCATCAAGGCTCTCAGTGATTTTTTCAAAAGCCACCCCCTGAGGACTTGGCCACCTGCACTCTCTTCTGGGATTCTTCACTGTGGATTTCATGACGTCTGCACTTGGGTGATTGGATGGGATTCAGCGTCACCTCCCTGCCTTCCTCCCCACTCACTCCCAGGCCCCCTGCCTCACTCACCCTCTCTAACTCCATCCAAGGAAGAGCCACCATCTGCAACTACCTTCTGGTGACTGCCCATCCTCTAGAGAAGCAGGGCTCTGTGAAGGGCACTTGTCTTTCTCCTCCAAAGCCGGGGTCCAGTGCCCGGCACGGTTCTTGGTGCCTTGAAGGCACCTGGACCTGCAGAGGGGGGACCCCGGCAGCTGAGAGCAGCATGGGACTCGCAGGCCCTGGAGCTGGATCGCGGGTTCCAATCCTGGCCTTTTCTCAGGCCCCGTTGGTCATTATCGTCACTGTCAGATCGAGCGAGTAGCTGTGGTTGTCACCATGTCAGCTGCCCCAGCCTGAGCACCTGGGCTGCGTCTTGGTCCCGCCGCGCTGGCACTCCTCAGAATCTCCTCTTTCCATTGCAGAAAATGTTGCTGACATCCATCCGGGGCTTCTGAAGCCAGAAACCCAAAAAGTCACCACCATCACCAGTTCACCAGCCCATCACCAAGCTCTTCCAGGTTTATCTTCATTTCTTACCGATATCTTGCCTCTCTCATCCTCCCCACCTGTCCAGGTCGAGGTTCCTCAGGGTCTGGATCCAGGAACTCCCTGCAGTCTCCTCTCTGCGTGAGCTCAGCCCTGTCAGTCACTCCCACCTCGGCCACAGGGCCTTTGCATGGGCCAGGTCACTTTTTCCTCCCTTGCTGATTCCTCTGATGCATTAACTGAGTGCTGCATCGGATCTCCGAACTTTCCCCGGTCAAGGTGCTGTGTCCCCTGCCCCCCCGAAGGTGCTAGTTAGCATCTTCCGTTAGACCAGTGACAGAGCCCTGCCAGGGACTCTGAACTCCATGAAAGCAGGGGCTGTGAGGTTTCAATATGCCCTAAACCCCAGTGCCTTGCACACCACCTGGCCCAGCGTAGGTGCAATGCTCAGGTGTTGCGGGAACAAATTCCCTGCAAGCCAATGAGCAGAGGGGGCTCCAAGGTGGCTGGCGACCTGCAGCCCTGAGCAAGGGTGCAGCCCGGGCTGCAGTGCGTGCTTCTTCCTCCACACATGGCTGCCACCGTGACCCCGCGTGACACTAAGCCGAGGACAGCTCCAGGTGCTGAGGAGCTCGGCAGGAGGGCGCAGCCTGGAGAGCTGGAACCCGAGAGAGCTCTCCGGCTGTGGGGTCAGAGTGACCCGGGTCTGAATCCCTGTGACAGAACAGCAGCCGGTGTTCACCTGGCTCTGAGGGCCAGGCCCTGCTGATTGTCCCATCCCCCATGCAGGATTGAGGTGTCAGAGGCTGAGTTTACCCATTTCATCCCATAAGAACCCTGTGAGGAGGTGAGAATCAGGATCTTTATCTTAGAGGTGAAGAAAGTGAGGTTCAGAGAGGTTAAGTAACTTGTCTGTTGTCACACAGCCAGCGAAAGTGGCAGAACTGGGTGGCACTTAGACTGAATATTCCAGAGTTCAAGCTCTCAGTCTCTCTGTTTCACTGCTTCTGCTCAATGAATGAGAATCATTGTTATTATTTACCAAGATTTTGTAAGGTGGAGAAAGGAAGAGTGATATCCTGGCTGGGAAGAACAGTGGGAATGAAGATGGGGGGCAGGGGGAGAGGAAGACACATTCAGGAAGGGAAGTGTAGGACTGGGTGGGGGTGGGACAGTGAAGGTCCCAGCACAGCGGGGCTGAGGGCCCAGGGAAGGCCAGAGTGTAGATGAGTAGTGAGGGATACAGTGGGAATCAGCCCCTCACGGAGGAAGCCAGCCTGCCCTGCTCCCAAGAATCCCTATGTGACGGATTCCATGTGAGGTATTTGAAAAGTAGGCATGTCAGAGCCTGACGGACCCTGCTGGGTGGCCTTTGGAAAGTTACTTAACCTCTCTGTGCTTTTACTTCCTTTTCTGTAAAATGGAGGTAATAATAGGATTCCCCTTCACTGGATTACTGAGTAGGTGAAATGCAATAATACATATCCAGCCCCTGATGGTGTTGAGCACAAAGCAGCCCTTGAACATAGTTCACTTTCCTTCCTTCCCAAACATCTCTCCAAACCACCAGCTGTGCCAGAATCAAGAATAAAATCAGTGAGGCCCTAAGTGAGGGAGGAAGGAGGGGGGAGCCTCCCGCCGTCCAGTTTCAAAGTTCGTCTGAGACCGAGAAGAAAGAGGAATTTATTTCCGTCCTGCTGTGTCAACTCTGGGTTATATAACTGAGCTCCCCAGTGAGGGGCCCGTGGGGGCCTCCAGGAGGCGGCTGGCAGCGACCTGGATAAATACCTCCGCACTCCCTGTCCAGCCGCAGGTGGCCGCGCCCAGCCTGGGAGGGCGGTCTGGCGGGTGGAGGCTGGGTGAGGCCTGAGCCGAGCCCTGCAGGGCAGGGACCTGGGATGCAGGCCCAACCCTGCCTGGGACGCGGACAGGTCACACGCCAGCACCTGGTTAGGCGCTGGGTGCCCTGGGCTGCGCCCACCGCCCCCTCCACAGCGTGGCTCTGGGACTGCTGATCCTCCTGCGGATCGGTCTCCTCCTGCGAGATTCGGGCTCTGGAACTGGATCTGGGTGCAGATTCTGACCGTCTTGCCGCCTTGGCCTGTGGCCTCTAGGCCTGGCTCCTCCGCTGTACGCTGGGCTGTGTGGCTTCTGCCTCCTTCCTTGTTGGGAACACCAAAGGTGCCAAATATTTCACCTTGCTGTATACACCAGGCACAGGGAGGGCATGTGCAGGCCTGAGTCACCTCCCGTTCCTTCAAGACCTTCCAAGGCTCCTGCCTCTGTCAGGGGGACCCTGAGGCCTGCTCGTCCGCCGAGGGCAGGTGCCTGGCCAGGCCCAGCCGTCAATGGAGTGGCCCTGTCTTTCTTTCTGTGGGAGGTGCCCCTGGGGACATGGCTGCCTCTGTCACAGCCACGCTGCCAGCACCCAGCATGGGCAGCCCTTCGGAAGGCCCCCAGAGGCGAGTATGAGGCTGCATGGACGGGAAGAGAGGGCCCAGTGGAGGTCTGGCAGCAGGGTGGGCCTGACACCCACTCCCTGAGCCCAGGCTGCCAGCCAGCCCCTCTCACTCCCTGTGAAGAGGGAGGCTCCTCTGGGCTCCGTCAGTGCCTGGACTTGGGCCAGATCTCTCTAATCCCAAACTAGGACACTGGTCCCAACGAAGGCCATGGGCCATGAATGGCCACTTGTGGATCCAGACGTTATGGGATGAAGGTAGAGGAGCAGCACTGGGGCTCCCCCAGTTTGCAGGTCACGAGTCGTGGACTACTCGGGGCTGGGTTGTGTTACTGTGAAGGACCAGAGGTCACAGCCTCTCCCTGGAGAAGGAGCCACTTATGGGAAGCGGGATTGGAACTACAGAACTTTCTCTCCCATTCCGCGTCTCTCCGACTTCATGGATCCTTCAGACAGGCCTCAGGATACAGCCCCCTTCTCTGTCTCAGCAGCAGGGTCTCCCCAGATAGCTCTGTCCTCTCCCGCACTGACTTCCTCCCTTGCCCAGCCCTGCTGAGTGGCTTCTTCCTGTCCCCTAATCTCACCAGCGCGTCCCCCTGTGCAAGCTGCAGTTTCCAAAGGGCCACACGGTGCACCAGACCATGTCCCCATCCGGAGGCAGAGCCATCGCCCCGTCTCCTGACCTGGGTGGGCCCCACGGTGCGGCGGCTCAGAGCACTAGCACAAGTTGGAAATGACGCTGGCTTTCTGGACATTGTCCCTAAGTAGAAGCCATGGCTTCCTGCCTCTCCGGAACCTTGTTCTTGGGACCCTAACCCTCTCAGACCTGGGCTGCCATGCTGCAGAGGCCCAGGGCACGTGGGGAGGAGCATGCTCCAGGTGACAGCCCCCGCTGGGGGAAAGCCCTGGGAGGGAGCCATCAGGGACCCCCAAGCCACTGAGCCTTCAGAGCATCTGGCCACAACCTCAGGACCCCCTGAGCTCCTCCTGGCCGATCCCAGCCAACTGAAGGAGGCGGGAGAGCAGAGAAGTTGTTTTAGGCCACCAGGTTTTTTCTGAACCAGGAATTGAACTCAGGGACACTTGGCCACTGAGCCCTATTTTGTATTTTATTTAGGGACAGGGTCTCACTGAGTTGCTAAGGGCCTCGCTAAGTAGCTGAGGCTGGCTTTGAACTTGCGATCCTCCTGACTCAGCCTCCCAAGTCACTTGGATTACAGGCGTGCGCCACTACACCCGGCTTTTTAGGCCACCAGGTTTTGGAGTGGCTGGTTCCACCGCCACAGGGAGCCCGCCAGCCTGCACCCAGCCAACCCACTCTGCCATGGTGCCCGCTGCTCCAGTCAGGGCCTCTTCTGCCTCCGCCCTCTTCTAAGAATTGTTTGCAACGGTCACGATGGCTTTGCATCGAGACCCCATCGTTCCTTTAAGACACGCTTACACTTATTCTAAACAGAGATTTTCCTTCTTTCTTTTTTTTCCTCCCAGTGTTAGGGATCAAACTTGACCTCGCACACTGAACTGCATCCCCAGCCCCCTAAACAGAAAATTCCTACCACTTCTCAAAATGGAAAACCAATGCCACTTGCCATTAGAAAGTAACAAAAGAAATGGGATATGAAACGATGTCATTAAGTTCCAGCTAGACAGGGCCTCCTTCCAGAGTGTCTGGGCCCAGGCTCACCCTCTGCTCTCGGAAAGCTAAGTAACAGTGCTTCAGGGACACTGGTGACACAGGCAACCGGACCCTGAGTTCCAAGACCTGGAGTGACACACAGCAGCTTTCAGAACCCCGGATCTGGAACTGAGCCACATGGCCTGGGACCCAGCAGTTCTGGGCAGTCCCGGTTCTCCGGATCATGGCTCCCCCAGTGTGGCCATCTCTCAGGATTTAGGAAGGCCCCGGACTTGCCAGTACTTTATTTATTTATTTATTTATTTATTTATTTATTTGCAACCAGGGATTGAACTCAGGGGCACTCGGCCACTGAGCCACATCCCCAGCCCTATTTTGTATTTTATTTAGAGACAGGGTCTCACTGAGTTGCTTAGGGCCTCGCTAAGTTGCTGAGGCTGGCTTTGAACTCGCGATCCTCCTGACTCAGCCTCCCAAGTCGCTGGGATTACAGGCGTGCGCCACCGCGCCCGGCAGTACTTTTTTTCAGTCTAGGCGTGTGAAATACTGTCCTTCCTCGAGTGCCCAATACCATTTGTGTTTCGTGCGCTGACCAGACTTGCGCCCGGCTCTGCGGCTCTGCGGCATCTCCTGCGGGGGTTCTTTTATTATTTCAGTATTTCCTCTGCGAACACTTTCAATGTGGTCTTTGTGTCCTCCACCTCCTGAGGCTTTATTTGCCCAGGAATATTTTTTTAATGACCTCATGTTTAAATGACAATTTGGCTGGCTTTAAGATGCTGGATTGAAAGAGATCTTTTCTTTCAATTCTCTACGACATTACCTCCCCGACTTCCTTTGTGGGGTGTTGTTTGGGAGGACGCTCAGTCTGACTTTTGCTCGTGGTAAATGATCTGCTATTCCTGCTCTTCCTCTTTGTCCTCCATGTTCCTAATTTCACCACATATTTCTGGATTTTTCTTCTCCTGTTGGTTATTGCATGAATCCTGTGTTCATTCAGCTCTCTGTAATTTCGGAATATTTCATCTGTATTATTTCTTCAATACGAAATATTTGGCTGGCACTCTGACAGGTGTGACAAGAGGCTTCATCTTCAAGCTCCCAGGGAGAAGCGGCCTGGGCTCCTGTGAGATTCCATCTGCAGGGCGGAGGAAGGCAGATGGGGAGGCAGTCCGAGCCCCTCCCCTGCTTCTCCCCAATGGCTCAGTGCAGCAGCTTTCAGCTGTTCCTGGGGACCCCTGGACCCTGGGACTGAAGCAGCCAGTTTCTGCATGAAAGAGGCAGACAGTGATTGGCTCAGGACAAGGAGCAGGAACCCAGGCAGGGGAGCTTCCCTAAAGGACCAGGCAGCGAGAAGGCCTGGAGTCCAGACTCCTGCAGGAGGCCCGCTGTTCTGCAGGCTCCGCCTCCGTGGGTTCAGCCAATGGCGGGCTGAAAATATTTGAAATGAATTGCATCTGTACTGAACAGACTATTTATTGTCACGGTCCCCTGAACAATACATTTACAGCCTTAGGTGTTATAAATCACCTAGAGATGATCCAGAGATGATTTAAGGTACACGGGAGGATGTGGGCAGGTTCTATGCGAACTTGTCACCATTTTATGTCAGGGACTTAGCATCTGCAGATGTGGATATCCGTGAGAGGCCCTGGAGCCAATCTCCCAGGGATGCTGAGGGTTGCCCGTAGGACCCAAGGTACTGTGCTGGGCGGTGGGGAGGCCATGGCGACCCGGGCACAGTCCTGGCCTTCGTGGAGCTTACACTCTGGCTACACACAAGACCTGGGCCCGAATCCTGGCACCGTCACCTGGGAGTCTTTCCTAGCCTCAGTTTCTGCAACTGGAGATAGGCGTGGCACTTAATGGTAGGGTGCCTGAGGCTTTGGGGTGGCAGGGGCTGCCGGAGAGGCTGCCACTGATTGGCACAATGCCCAGAGCACCAAAAGCTCTTGAAAATGTTAAGCATCACTGCTACTGTGACCAGAGGCATCATTTGGGGGAATTGGACAGATAGGGTCTTGGAGCAAGGTCAATGAATTCCCTTTCATCCTGTGGGCAAACAAGTCACACTTCAGGTTTGTAACTGGAGAGAAGACTGAGTTGGGACATCCAGAATTTCAGAGAGAAAAAGAAGACTGAATGAATGGATTGGCTCTTTGAAAGTTTTGAACAAAAAGCATCAAGGGCCGGCACAGTGGACTACGCCTGTAATCCCAGCAGCTCGGGAGGCTGAGGCAGGAGGATCACAAATTCAGAGCCAGTCTCAGCAATTTAACAAGGCCCTAACCAACTCAAGGAGACTCTGTCTCTAAATAAAATATAAAAAGGGCTGGGGACGTGGCCCAGTGGCTAAGCACCCCTGGGTACAGTCCCTGGTACCAATAAAATAAAATAAAAGAGCAGCAAGGGGGCTGGATACGTGGCTCGGTGGCAGAGCCCTGGCTTAGTGTGCATGAGACCCTGACCCTGGCTCCATTCCCAGTATGAAAAAAAAAAAAAAAAAAAAAAAAAAGGCGGCAACAGGGAGGAAAGAACAAACAAACCAAGACTTTCTGGAACAAACTCAGTACCATTTAAGGTGCTGAGATGGCAGATAAACTAACTAGTCCTTTTCCCCAGTTTTCTTTTCCTTCCCTCCCTCCCTTCCTCCTTTCTTTCTTCCTGCCTTCCTGGCCAACAGGCGGTGCGGTGAGGGGGTCAGAGCTCCACAGTGCCGGGCATGGGCTCTGCTGACCTGTGTCCAGTAGGCCCGGGGGGCACCGTGTCAGGGCCCGCAGCGCTTTCAGAGGCCCACAAAATGTTTTCATGTCGGGCTGAAGAGCATGCTCTAATCCACCAGTGCAATCGGAAACTTCATTTTAAATATTTTTATGGGGAGAGGGGCTCACAAAGGCACAGCTGCCTCAGGCTGGGAAGTCAGAATCATCCCTGCCTGACTCTGTGACAACAGGCAAGTGGCTTCACCTCTCTGCACTGAGCAGGAACTAAGGAAAGGCCACACCTCCCGGGATGCTGGGGGTGTCACAGGGACTGAGGCCTGTGGAGCAGGGAGCCCTGAGTGGCACACAGGAAGCTCTCACAGACAAAGGCTGGCTGTTTGTTTGCCTCTGTGAAGCCTGGGGAACCTTTAGGGGGGATGTGGGGCTGGCACAGCAGTGGGGGGCAAGCCATGCCGCTAAGGAGACACCCCAGGTGCAAGAAGAGGTAGAAACCTCGAAGCAAACCCACTAGGTTCTGGGGGGCTGCAAAACCCACCGATGCAGCAGAGAGAGCTCCCCCAAGCTCCCAGCACAGCGGGGGCTGTGCCTGAAGAGGGGGGCTCTGCCACTAGGGGACCGACGGACCAAATGGGGGGACTGTGGCAGGAATTTCATTCTATTTATTTATTTGTTAGGAGGGAAAGTTGCTTTCGGCTCGCAGTTTCAGAGGCTTTGCCTGACTCTGTGACGTGGGTCCATGGCTCTGGTCCGAGGTGAGGCAGAAGAGCACGGTGGAGAGGCACCGCTGGCCTCAAGGTGGCAGGAGGCAGGAAAGCAGAGGGAGATGGTGACAGGACTTTGAAGCCCCTGAAGCTGTTTGTCCTAAAAGTTGGCTCAGCAGGACCCCAGACACGAGAGTCTCCAAAGAGGAACCAATACCCATTGACTGGTGGAGCAATCAGGAAACTGAGGCTCAGGGAGGTGATGGGGTGCAGCCCCACCCAGGGCCTCAGCAGCTCAGGCCTGCCTGGCTTGGGCAGCAGGCCTCGGAGCGGGCCTGGGGCCGGCCGCAGAACAGACCTCTCTGTCCTAGACATTGGCACAGCCTCTTTTCCATCCTCAGGCCAAACTGCAGCCACCACCCGGGGGAGTTTCAAACCACATGAGAGGTTCCAGCCCTGCCGCTCCTCCACACCCCCAGCCTCCTCAGGAATCTGAGGAGCCCCTCTGGCAGGCTCTTTCCTGTCGCCCAGCCTCCTCCTGCCCACCTAGGATCTACACTTCAGATCGGCAGCTCATTTCAGGGCAAACAAGGGCTCCATTCTACCAGATCCCAAAGCGGAGTGGGATGCCAGGGGCTGAGAAGCCTCGGGGCCTCGGGAGGCCGATGGATGGAGATCCTGAATGTCTGCCCTCTGGAGCCCAGTTTCCTCGCCTTTGAGATGAGGGGCACCCCCTATTACCTTCCGGGTTCCTGCTAGCTCCAACACTCTGACTCAAGTGCCAGGAGCAGTGGGGTGGGGTGGGGTGGGCATGGACGGCGCTTGCTTTCTCTCAGAGACCCAGGCCCAGCACACTGGCCAGGCCTCCTCGAAGGTGCAGATGTCTAGTAGTGACTCCTTTCCTGACATGGAGGGAGAGTGGAGGTGACCAGCATGTGACCAGGGGATACACCCATCAAGCTGGAGGTGGGTGGGGACTGAACAATGAAAACAGAAGCTCAGGGTCACTTTTGTCAGGATCTCCTCTCCAAGCCAAGCCCCCAGAAAGCAGCCTGAGGTCTTCATTCCACCAATCTCCGCTGAGCCCCCAGCCCGGGCCAGGCACCAGGCTGGGCCGGGTGACGAAAGGATGGAGGCACCTCTGTTCTCACAGAGTTCAGAGAGACACAGATTCTAAACAAATGACCGTGAACAATGCTGAATCTGTCAGAAAAATTGCTTCCTTTAAGGAACACTTGAAACTGAACCCCAGGGAGAAGAAGGGGCTTGCCCAAGGTTAAGAGAGCCGGGAGTTAGGATGTCCAGAGAGTCCGACAGCTAACCCACTCGGCGGCGGCTGGCACGGCGGCGTGGCTGGCACCGCGGTGTCCCCCGTCCAGCTCCACTCAAACCCCACCTCTTCCAAAAGGTCCTCCAGGATTTTCCTCCCAGACTCCAGGACTTTCTTGTTCCCTCTAATCCTGTCTTGTATTTGACCCAGTCACCTCGTCCTCCCCCAGGGGCACCCAGAGGACCGGAGTCCTCTCCGTCTTTCCTCTGGAGGGGGTGGTTCAGAGGGCACGGAGGGAGCTGCCCCCCTCCGCCTGTTGAATTCGCTGGTCTGATTCCTCCCCGCTCTGTGGGTTTTCATCTCATCAAACTGCAAACCTTCCAGAGGGGCCTCCTCCTAAGGGCCGACCCGTCAAGACACCCATTTCACAGGGGAGGCAAACACTGTCCCAAACGAGTCAAAGCCCATCCTACCTCCCCGCTTTTGTTCCAGGAGGCTAGGTTTCACCACTGGGGGCCTGGGTGGCGGAGGGGAGGAGCCCCCAGTGCTGGCTGACTCGAGGGCGCCTGTCCGTGCTGGGTGGGGTTCAGTTTGCGCTCTGGACACCTTTACGCACGCGCTCACTCCGAGCTCCACCTGGGATGATCGGTCCCCCTCCCGCCGTGCCCGACCACCGCCCCAGAGGGCCAGACACCAGGCGCTTACTCCACAAAGATGGGGCGAGATCTGGGGCGCCTCGACCGAACCCCCGGACTCTCCCAGCCTGGAGCGTGGGGCAGGTGACAGCGAGCCGAAGGCCCGAACCCCACCGCGGCTCGCTCAGGGCGGATCCGGGCGACACCGCCCCTCCTACCTGCTCGGCGACCCTTCTCGGCCTCCCGCGGGCCCGCCGCAGTCCCTGCGCGTGGTGGCCGCAGCCGTCGGCTCCAGGCGCCGTCCGCCTGGGGATCCCGCCCCCGCCCGGGGGTCCCGCCCCGGCCCCGCCCCGCACAGGTGATCCCCGGGAGCCTCGGGGCCGCCTCGGGGGTGCCCCGTCCCGCACGCTGGAGTGGCGGCGCCTCCCTGTGGCGTCCCCACGCTGCTCTTGGGCCTGGCTCTTTTTGGGGACTCGGTTTTGGCACCCCCGGGTGCTCAGTCCCCGGCCACATCTTTCAGGTGAGACTCCGCAGAAGGCAACAGGACAGATTACGCTGATGAGAGCCGCGGAACCTGGGGACGTGTCCTGAAAGTAGGAGGACGCTGGTCTGTCGAAGGGTTTGGGGCAGGTTGAGATTAGGACCTTGGCGGAATGTTAGACGCCGGCGGCAGCCAAGGACTGACAGCTGGCAGGCGTCACAAACTTGCCCAGGGAATCAGACTCCTCTGCCAGGCTGCGCTGTCTCCTTGGAGCTCAGAACTGTGTCCCTGGCACACAGTAGGCCTCCACCGGTACTTATGGAAAGAGGGAGAGATTTTAGGGGAAAATCTCAATCCCCTCCTGGAGAAGGAGGGAAACCTTCTTCCCTCCTGGGGAAGGCCTGGGAAGGAGGCCTGGGAAGCAGAGATGATTGCTCAGAGTCCCGTAGCAGGTGAGTGGCAGACAAGGATAGACCCACATTTCGGGATATAATTTTCAAAGTATATCCAGAAAATGGTTGGTTATGGATTAGGTGCTGGTGCGGTGCTTCCGAGCTCCTATCGCTTCCTCCCTGTTGACTGGGAACTGAGAAAGAGTTTACTCTGTCTTCATAGGAAACTCCAAGGTGGTATATAGTCACAAGCATTGATTAAGAAGTATAATTCTGTCATTTTACTTCTTTACTAAAGACATGGGACAGGAGGCTGCAAGAGCTTCCCTGCGGTCAGGGTAGACCTGGTCATGAGGAGGGACAGGAGGTCAGGGGGAGTCTTCCCTGGCCCTGAGGCCCAAGATGCACGGAACTATACATAGGGCCTGCTTCAGGATGCTTCCAGAAGCTCTTGTGGTGCTGTGTCTGGGGGCAAGGGCACAGCAGTCAGATGGTCTAGGTTCAAATCCTGGCTCATGGTTTATTTTATTTATTTATTTATTTTTTGGTATTGGGGATTGAACCCAGGCACTCAATCACTGAGTCACATCCCCGGCCCTATTTTGTATTTTATTTAGAGACAGCGTCTCACTGAGTTGCTGAGTCTGGCTTTGAACTCACGATCCTCCTGCCTCAGCCTCCCAAGTGCTGGGATTACAGGCGTGCGCCACCGTGCCCGGCTTCATGGTTTATTAATTCAAGATAGGAGCAGTTTTTAAAAGTCCCCTGAGACTCAGTTCTTTTCTGGAAAGTGAATAATATACTGTGCTCACCTTGGTATGGTTGTGGTGAGGAATGAAATGAGGCATTTGTAGGCGAATGGGAGAATGGTCAGGCTCCGGGTAGGAACCGGGGAGGGGAAGGGCTGGCACACAGGAGCCTTGGCATCTCCGAGAAGGTCCTCCGCCGTGAGACTTGGTGATCCTCCTGTTCTCCATGGCTGTACCCCACCCCCTGCTGTCTCCCTAAAACTCAAGCCCAAGCCTGCAAACACCTGCCAAGTCCGAATGACCTGAAGGGGTGTGGCAGCAGAGCTTTCTCTCACCAGCCCTCCCCATAACCAGGGTCAGGCACAAAAGTGAGCCCCACCCGGGAGGCACTAGAATAAGAAGGCTCAAGGTAAGCTTTATCTCTCAGCTTATTCATTCGTTAAGCACTGCAGAATGTTCCTGAAGGCGGGGCACTTTGAGAGGCAGGGCTGAGTCAACAGCAGCCCCTCCCAGCCCAGTAGACCTCAGTTTCCAGCGGGTGCAGTGCAGGGCCAGTTGGTACTCAGCCACGAGGGATGGTAAGGCTACACAAATGTCATTTGCTGAAAGTTCTATGAAGGAAGTAATAACGTAATAACTCACTGTCACTGGCCATTAATGGTGGGCGGGGCGGGTGGGCTGTGTTCACAGAGTCTGAGGGGAGAGTGGACAGCATGAGGGCACTGGCAGCAGAGGTCAGATGCTGCAGGGTCTTACCAGTCAGAGCGAGGAGTACAGACTGTGGAAAAGCCATAGGAGGGTTCGAAGGGAAGCAACGCCTTGCTTTTGCTTACACTTTTAGCAGATCACCCGACTGGCTGCATGGGCATTGATGGAGCCCAGGTGGGAGGGTGGCATGGTTGGGAGGTGGCAGTGTAACTAAGTGATGTGAGATATGTCCTTCAGGAAGGACAGACAGGAACTGCTGATGTGGGGAAAATTAAAAAAAAATAAAAGGACGTGAGGTGGCCTGGTTGTTGGTGAGTCAGCTCATGCCCTGGGCCTCCGAGGCTTTCACAACCAAGATCTTGACCCTCCTCGCTGAGCAGGAGGCAGTTCAGGGACCTTCTTGTCTTCCTTGGGCCTTGTACCAAGAGCCTGAACCCAGAGGGGCAGGAACCATGCCCAAGTCTCACGCATGTTATGTAAAATCACGAATGCTCACAGTTCCAAGGGACGGAGTGTAGCCAGACTTCCTGTGCCTCATCAGGAAGGCTCCAGACACACAGATGCTGGGAGCCTGCAGCAGGTGGAGACGCACGCAGACACAAAACACGCGACAGCTCTTCCAACTGTGGAAAGTCTCTGCCTGCGTGCTGATTAAGATTGGAGGGAAATTTGGTGGAGGGTAAATAAAGTGTGCTGATTTTCCTTGTCCTGTTTCCTAAAAAGATGATGCTTAGATAAAGCAGTTTTGTATGCCAATGACAATTGCTTGTAGAATCAGCAACAAGCCCTCCTGGTTTCAGACGTACCACGTGGACTCTATGTGCTGGGAGACTGCGAAACAGGAGAAAGGGCTGGGGGTAGCTCAGTGGTAGAGTTTGGGCCCAGCATGCCCGAGGCTCTGGGTTCAATCCCCAGACCCAAACACGAAAAGGGAAAAAAGAAAAGAAAAAGAACCAATGTTACTCCCACAGGGAAAACATCCAGGGCTGGGTTGTGGCTCAGCGGTAGAGCGCTTGCCCAGCATGTATGAGGTGCTGGGTTCAATTCTCGGCACCACATGTAAATAAGTGTGTAAAATAAAGGTCTCTCAACTTCTAAAAATATACTTAGAAAAAAGAAAAGAAAGTATCCAAATGCGGTGAGGGACCCTTCCCTCCCTTATTAGCAGAGGTCACTGCTGTGGATGCATCTTCAGGTGGCTGGGTTTCTATCTCAGCCAGGATTGTCCAGCCTCTTACTTCTTCCCTCGAAGCTTACTCTGCTGTTCATGGGATTCGAGATGGTTGCTGGGGGAGCCAGCCAAATGTCACGTAGGATTTTTTTTTTTTTTGAACCAGGAATTGAACTCAGGTACACTCAGCCACTGAGCCACATCCCCAGCCCTATTTTGTATTTTATTTAGAGACAGGGTCTCACTGAGTTGCTTAGGGCCTTGCTAAGTTGCTGAGGCTGGCTTTGAACTCGCGATCCTCCTGCCTCAGCCTCCCAAGTCGCTTGGATTACAGGTGTGCGCCACCATGCCTGGCATCATGTAGGATTTAAATGCAATGTCAGTGGGGAGACAAAGCACAGGGAATCATGAATCCAGAGAAACCCCAGTCCACATGGATTAATCCAACATGGGAAAGAAAAGAGAATTGCTTCTGAAATCAGTTGCTTGCCTCTCATCCAAATGGGTGGGGGAACTGCAAAGGCCAAAAGACTCGGGTCATGGTTCTTACTGCGCACAAAGTGCTGTTTGTCACACGGCTGTTTCCAGATAGATGCCTGCTGCGTGGTGCCTGGGGATGGGACCCAGAGGAGGACCGGGCTCTTTCCTGTATGCTGGTAACTCTCATCTCACTCCTGGGAGCATCTGAGGATGGAAGGGGAAGAGAGAAGAGTCAGGGACCAGAGACAGGGTCTGGAACCCCCAGCAAGCTGCGTGATCTCTCTGGGCCTCTGTCATCCTTTTTATTTATTTATTTATTTATTTATTTATTTTTTGCGGTGCTGGGGATTGAACCCAGGGCCTTGTGCTTGCAAGGCAGGCACTCTACCAACTGAGCTACATCCCCAGCCCTGTTTTCTTATTTGTAAAACGTCAGGTGCACCGTGGGGTCTCGAGGGCTCTCCCAGCTGGCTGCTAGGTTCAATTCTCACGGCTGCCCCTTTAAACAGCCAGCCCGGGTAATTCCCCAAGAGCTTCCTCATTTTCATGCTACATTTTAGGAATCAGTACAAACCACTTACAGGTAATCAAAGGAGAAAAATTCCATTCCCAGAGCGAAAATGAGAAGCTGTAAATTAAGTTAAGCCCTTCCCATCAGCAGAAGCCACTTTTCACCTCGAACCAGGAAGATATGCTTATGTCTGGAGAGTCGGAAGAGCCCTTCCTGGTGGCAGTCAGCCGGTTCACAGCCATCTCCATGCGGAATCCGCCTCCTCTGTACCTGCTGGGTCCATCACTGTCAAGGTCACCCTGGCAACCCCAGAGCAGAGCCAGAGAACAGCAGTGAGAAGAGACCTAATTCAATAGCTGCTCCAATGATTTTTGTGACCTCGGTGATGTCTCCTGAGCTCCCTGTCTCCGATCTCTTCCATAATCAGTTCATTCATTCTGGGAGTATTTACTGAGCACCTGCTGCAAGCGGCAATGAATGTGAGAGAAAGGCAAGCCCGACCTTGACCGAGCTGTCATTTGAAGGGAGAACCAACGAAAATGCATAAGCCAAGTCAGGTGCATTGGCACCCACCTGTAACTCCGGTGGCTCAGGAGGCAGCTGAGGCAGGAGGATCCCAAGCTCAAGGCCAGCCTCAGCAAATAAGCAAGGCCCTAAGCAATTTAGTGAGACCCTGTCTCAAAATAAAAAATAAAAATGGCTGGGAATGTGATTACAGTATTGTAAGTGGACATTTTGTGCAAGGAGAACATTTCCAGCAGTTCTTTTTGTGTATGTGTGGTGCTGGGATTGAACCCAGGGCCTTGTGCATGTGAGGCAAGCACTCTACCAATTGAGCTCTATCCCCCAGCCCCCATTTTTTTTTTTATTTTTTTGGTACTGGGGATTAAACCCAGGGGCACTCCACCACTGAGTCACATCCCCAGTTCTATTTTGTATTTTATTTAGAGACAGGGTCTCACCTGAGTTGCTTAGGGCTTCACTAAGTTGCTGAGGCTGGCTTTGAACTCTCGATCCTCCTGCCTCAGCCTCCCAGGTGCTGGGGTTACAGGCATGCGCCACCACACCCGGCCCCAGCCCCCATTTATAGCAGTTCTAAGAATCCAGACCATGTGACAATCCAGGAAGAGAACCCTAGTGTGGGCAGACATGAGCATCCTCCAGCCCAGCGGTGTCTCAGTGCTGACTGCCCCTTAGAATCCCCTGGGCACTCTGAAAGACTTTTGCAGGGCTCAGCCACAGAACTGGGCCTCTGGGGTGGGGCCAGACTGCTGCCGTTGTTGACAAGGGACCCAGGTGATTCTAGTGTGACTCAGGCTGAGGCCATAGGGAGAGTGGCCTGCACAAGGATTGGCAGCTGGGAACTACCAAGAGGGATGATCCCGTGGAACCACAGATGACTGGTGTCCTTATGGGGAGAGGAGTTAAGGGCCCCACACAGAGGGGGGACCATATGGGGACACTGGAAGAGGGCTCTGTGAGCCAAGGAGGGGCATGGCCCCAAGGAAACCAGCCTTGCCAGCACCTCAATCCTGGACTTCCAGCCTCCAGAACCGGGAGGAAACTACCGTGTCACTCAGGTCACTGGTCTGGGGTACCTTGTTATGACGGCCCTAAGAAACCCATGCAATCAGACTTCAGGGGAAGCCAGAATAGACCTCTAGCTTCACTCGCTTTGATCTGTATATATTTTTTACTTTCTTTTTGTAGGGCTGGGGATGCAGCCCAGGGCCTTGGATCTGCCAGGCAAGTGCCCTGCCACTGAACTATACCCTGCGTCTTTCACTTGCTTTGAATGACTTGCTTCCAGTTGACTTTAAAAATCACGAATTCCGGAGGTCACACAGCCAGCTGAGCAATGAATTATTAATCTCCTGCCAGCTTGGCTGTAGATGACACCTCTGACGTGTGGTCTTGATGATAACAGTCACCAAGGTTACTTTTCAGGGTCTTGAAGGCCTTTTCGAGGTCTTTTCAGCTGAGCCTGGGCAGGTGTCCAGTGGGTGATATGGAAAGGAGGAAAGGCCATGCTAAGGCCGTCGTTTTCTGAACCTGAGTCCCAGGAAGAACTACCAAGAGGGATGATCCCGTGGAACCACAGATGACGTCACCTCCAGGACCTTCCGCCACCCCATAGGCACTCTGATGCTTTACCCATAAACACCCTAAACCCCATCTTCAGAGAGGCAGGTTTGAGCCAGGGTCCCCTGCATGCTCGGCCACCGTGCAAATAAGGCTTCTCTTTTGCCAAACTCATTGCTCCAGCTCATTGCACGGCAGGCAGAACAGGCCTGGTTTGGTAACGCAACCCCATAGTCAACGACTTCACAGGGGCTTCCAGGCCCCTTTGGCACTGGAAGGACAAAGGGGATCTTGGCTTGATTGTGCTAGTAGCCTCTGAACTGTATGCACCCTTCCAGGTTCAAGACTAAGTTCAACTATCAATTCTCAGGGAACTTTTTTGATACTCACAATAGAATTGGCCTTACTTTTCCTTTGGAGAGGGTACTGGGAAGTGAACCCACTAAGCTCCATCCCTAGCCTTTTTTATTTTGAGACAGGGCCTTGCTAAGTTGCTGAGGCTGACCTTGAACTTGTGATCCTCCTGCCTCAGCCTCCTGAGTTGTTAGGATTGCAGGTGTGCGCCATTGTGCCCAGCCATTTCCTTTCCTTAGAGATACAGCTGATTTTATTTTCCTTGTCCTAGTAGGTCGTGAGCGTCTCATTTCATTGTCGTCGTTGCATCCTCTGCAGTACCAAGCACGGTTCTCTAGAAACATACTGATGTCCAGCAAATGACTGGGATGAGGAGATTAGTCTTTGGCCATTGGATAAGGGTCATAACAATTACAGCTCACGTCTAGGTAACGTGTGCTGTGTAATGCAATCCACTTAACTGTCTAGACAATTCTCTGCGGTGGAGGAACTCAGGCTTGAACAGGTCATCCTCTTGCCCAGGGTTACCGGGAAGAGTACCTGGCTTGAACCTTTGAGCCTTTGTGATTGGAGCTGGACATGGCACTGGATCTTCAGGGGACATGAGCCCTGGGCAGACACTTCATTAACACCCATCATCTGGCCACGTTCAACTCTTGCCCATGTCTCTGGAGCATCACTGCCGGCCTCACTGTCCTCCCCAGCTTTCCTGGAGCTCCCTTCTCCACCCACATCCCTGTGGGCCACAGCTCTTCCTCCAACAAGGCCACACCGGGCCATTCCTCCCAGAGACCAGCACCCTGCGTGCTCAGCTCCTCCTCCCCACCAGGCCTTCCTTCACCATCCCACGGTGAAGTCCCATCTAACCTCACAAATCGTTGCTGAAAGCCTGGTCCTTGTCCCCAGTGCCAATCGAATAATGAGGACACGGTTTTGAGAAAAAGGAAACAGAAGTTTCATTGCTTTGCTGGCAAAGGAGAGACACAGGAGATTCCTGTCCCAGAGGCTGTGATTCTACCAATGACAGGAGCAGGGGGCTTTTAAAGAGGTGACTCAAAGGCTATGTTCTCTGTTGGAGTTGTAATTCACTTGTTAATGAGGGAGACAGTCATTTCTGAGATCTAGTACCACCCACAAAGCCTGGATTGCTGGTGGTGGGTGTGTGCTCCAGGGCAGAAAAATATACCTCAAATGGGGAAGAAAGGTAGCCCTGTGTCCCCTGAGATTAGGGAGGGGCAGAGATTAGGGAGGAGCAGGGACAGAAGAAGAGGAAGAAGCGTGTCCATTTTAAAAATAAGTCGCAGTGGCCAAGCAGCAAGGGCTAGATTCAGAGCACAAAGCGGACACTGTTACAACATTATGTCCCCCCCACTTGGGCCATCTGGGTTCCTGATTTGCACCCGCATGGAGCCCTGGTTCTGTCTTCCGTCTGGTCTCGTGTTTAGCTGCCTCTAGGAGGGGAGGGGCTGGAGTTTAGATTTCCTGGAGTATTTAATGCTAAATAGGTTTAAAAAAATAAGTTTGAATTGCAAAATGGACTCATTTGCCTTATAATCCCCTTTGACTCGCTTAGACTGCTCCTTGCCAGCTGTGGCTGTGGCCGGCAGAGGTGGCGAGCTGGGCACATACACAAGAGACGCTTATTCGGGGTGCATGTTGGGGCTCTGAGACATTCGGGACCAGATGTGGCCATTGGCTTGTTTTTCCTTTGCCTAGAGCTGCTCGGTCTGGGGACATCACTCCGTGAGGGGAAGGAGTGCCTGTGTGGGGTGCTCAGAGCTCCCAGAGTCCAGGCTTGGCCTTCCCTTCTAAGATCCACCTAGGCGCTCAGGGAAACCGGAGGTGGAGATGACCCAGGCCTCTCCCTTTATCATTCAAAGTTGCTAAACACAGGATCCTGGCTGCCCACGGTCTGGACGCTGGGGTTTTTTCTGAAAAGATGGGTGTCCCCAGAGACTTGCCTGTAAGATCGGCAGATTAAGGCCGAGCATTTCATCCTTCTCTTAGTCTCTCCCAGGTGAGCTGAGTTCCAATACCAGGAGAACTACGCCTGTGTGGCCTGGCGCGGTTCCAATGCCAGGGTTCTTTGGGTCTAGGGTGCCAGTGTGGCCCCCAGTTCAGTCCATCGTCACGAAAGGCTGAGGATTTGGGAGCTGGCAACAGGGTCAGGCATCTCTGACACCCAACAGCTGCACTTGCCAGGATTGCTCACTCCTGCAGGGTGGGGTCGTTACCCTGCGAGACACACCAGAAAGTGGGCCACAGAACGACTGGCCAGGACGTCAAGGCCGAGCTGAGATCTCAAGCACAGTGGTCTGATTCTGAATCCCTGTTTCCTTCAAGGTTTTAAATACACAAAGCCTCCACCGCAGCCTGAGCACCCATGGAACACGGTCAGCCTGAGCGTAAGGGCGTCAGCCGTCCCTCCAGGGGTCTTTTCAGACTTTGTCATTTCACATTTCTTCTGGCTTCAGGAATGACAAAGGTCTTGCTTCTTAGAGTGGAAGGGGCTTGCCATGGTCACCTGGGGAGCGAGGAGGAATCAAGGTCATAACTGGACCTCCAACTGCTATTATACTTCCCAGAAAGATTCTCCAGTCCAAAGACAGAGTCAGCCCCACCCTAATCCCCCCTCCCTATAGCCCAACCCTAAACCCTCCCGCACCCTATAGTCCTGCCCTAATCGCATCCCTAGCCCTATAAAAGTTGGCAATGACACAATTAACGTGCGATCCCCCGGAACCCCGCTTTTAGGAATAAGGGAGGTCGTCGCTGGCCAGCTAAAATAAAGGCTTCTTTTGGCTTTACGTGATTGGCGTGGATGATTTTATTTTCTTTGGGTACAACACTGCCTCTGTCCTACAGAGGCTTCGGCTGTCAGAGCCCATGGCCAGGGCGGCCAGGGCAACCAGAGCCGGGGCCAGAGAGCAATCATCTCACACATCAGGGCAGCTCACAGATGAGCAGCCGCCCATCAGGACAGGTGATGGCATCCCAGGGAAGCCGGTGGCGGCGCCCTAAATACAACATTGGCTATAAAGAAAAATACCAAAAGTTGTTTTCAGGACCGTGCCTTTGCTATTGGTCAAATGCGAGCACAGAAGAATTTACAGTGATCAAGTTCAGCCAGCAGAACACAAGATCAAGGTCAGTCCAAACCACTTTGCTCTCTGTTGATGGGACCATCTACCCTCTTCCCTTGTCACTACCACTTTCAGGACAAAGTATAAACCCGTTGGGTGGCAGTCAGGGTCGGCCATCTTTTCAGCATTGTCTGCTACTGTGGGCCTGTCACACTTGGCCCTCAACGCAGCAACTCTCCCCGAAACGTTGGCCACTCCTGCCTTGAGGCTTCCAGCTGGGCTCGGTTCCCGTGTCTGGATCTGCGGCTGGCCCTGGGTCATTTTGTTCTTTTATTTCTTTTTTTTTTTTGGTACTGGGGATTGAACCCAGGAGCACTCCACCACTGAGCCACATCCCCAGCCCTATTTTGTATTTTATTTAGAGACAGGGTCTCACTGAGTTGCTTAGGGCCTTGCTAAGTTGCTGAGGCTGGCTTTGAACCCGTGATCCTCCTGCCTCAGCCTCCCAAGTGCTGGGATTACAGGCGTGTGCCACCGCGCCTGCCGTCATTTTGTTCTTGAGTAGAACGTGTTAACTTCGTGACTCAGCCGTTTGGTATTCAAGCGTTCACGGCTGCTGTGCCTTGTCCTCTGAGGCTGCTGTGACCACGTCCCAGGTCTCAGCGGGGGCACTCTCACTGCTCATTTCCCAAAGTCATGTTTTCCAGAGACAGTTTTGTCTTCCTAACTGAAGAAATATTCAGATGGGTGATTTTAGATCTCTTTGTTCTGATACCCTTTGATGGCGGAGGGATATGGCACATGGGATTTTGCTTTGGGTAATGACTTGCAAATTTCCTTGTGACCTAATACTTGATGACTTTTTTTTTTCTTTTTTGCTTTCTGAGTGCAGTTCTTGCTATGGTCTGAATGACTGTCCTTCCAAAACGCCTCTGTTGAAACCTACCCCTCAATGTGATAGGATCAGGTGATTGGGGGTGATCAGGTTCTGGGAATTGGCGACCCCTCCACCCCCAGGCCTCCTGATGGGGTTGGCGGCCTCAGAAGGGGCTGAAGAGAGCTGCGTTTTCCTCTTCTACCAGGAGAGGGCACCAACGCTGTCTGCTGGCACCTCCACCCTGACCTTCCCCAGCCTCCAGCATGTGACTATAAATAAATTTGTTGCTTTTAAGTATTTATACCTATTTTATGGGATTTTTTGCAGCAGTCCAAATGGACTTGGACAGTTTTATTTACGTACGCAAACGTACATACATAGGTGTGATATAGAATAGACCACATAGTTACATGTCGTGATACTAGAGTATATTATTATGCAATATATATTTTCTATAATGTGATGTATTCCGTATTACACGTTCATCATTTATTTATTCATCTTGTGACTCTGGGTGTGGAACCAGGGGCTCGTGATCCTGCACAGTGCTCCACCACTGAGCTCCACCCGCCCTGACTTGTTATTTAAATCTCTTGTTATCCCCACGGCCTTTTTGTCCACCTGATCTCTCAGGATAGACAGAAAAATCTCCCCTTCCTGTTCATATTCCATCTCCTCCAGAAACTTTTTCCAAATGCTCCCAAAAGGCTTTTTTCCCAAGCCGACCACAGTCTGAGATGAACCGCTTGTTCTAACCTTGACCCTCCTGGTGTTTCTTTTCCTCCAAGCCTGGCATGACCTGCCTCCCACTCCACCCACAGGTGCCCCCCTTGGCTCCAAGACCCAGGCACGTCCTGCTTTTCCTTCTTGCCTGCCAGGCACTTCCTTGGCTTCCTGTGGCTCCTGTGGGGGTTTTGTCTATAAAATAATCATATATGCTCAGCTTACCCTTCTGGGTTATTCTAAAGACCAAGAAGCTGATGCATGGGAAAATACTTTGAAAACAGTGAGGTGCAAATGTCAAATGAACAGCAATCACTAAATTAGTAATTAAACCCGTAGTGATTGGGATGGGAACCTCAAGACTGTGCTGAGGCCAAGTGGAGAATCGGTTGTTGGGAACCATTGTCGGGAACGAGAACCTTGTCGGTAATGAAGCGGCCCCTACGTCAGGCCGCAGAGGTGCAGATAACAAATCAGAGCGTCCTTGGGAGCTCTTTGAATACACTTGATCACAAAACTGCATTTTGAATCAGAAACTGCTCCCAGAAAGCACCCTTGGGGAGAATGTGACTTCAAGGCTTGCTTCTCTTTGACACTTGGTGGCTCTTTGTTTAGATTTCAACCAAAGGTGTTATTGTCCCCATGGGGACCCTGGATGGTTTCATACTGCAAGGAAATGCAAAGCCTTCTAGCAAAGGTCTTTTCTTTCCCACTTAAGGGGCAGGGAGATGAACTCTCCCCTAGGGACACATAAGAAGGTCAGTCTAATTCCCTTCCGCCAGGACAGCCACCCAGTATTCCTAATAACAATGTTATTACTTATTTAGAGAATTTTAGATACTAGAACCCTGCTGGGTGATTTATAAGCGCATTACTAATCCTACTGCAATGTGTTTTATTCTTCCCATTTCTTTTTTTTTTTTTTTTTATTGGAACCAGGGATTGAACTCAGGGACACTTGGCCACTGAGCCACATCCCCAGCCCTATTTTGTATTTTATTTAGAGACAGGGTCTCACTGAGTTGCTTAGGGCCCTGCTAAGTTGCTGAGGCTGGCTTTGAACTCAGGATCCTCCTGACTCAGCCTCCCAAGTCGCTTGGATTACAGGCCTGCGCCACCACGCCCAGCCTATTATTCCCATTTCATAGATGAGAAAACAGAGGCTCCCAGAGGTTAGGGTTAGGAACCTTGCCCCATGTCTCACAGAGCTGGGTCACCATCTAACCCCAGGCTGGGTCTGACTCCAAACCCAGGTTCACTGCCCTCTGCAGACATCCTTGCCACCCAGACTCCATCAGAAGTCTCCTCCCCGGGCCACTCAACTGCTCCCTCTCCAGGTCGCAGGGTGGCCCCCCCACCACCACTTCTGCGACATGACATGTCCTGAAGCCCCTCCTGCACAGTCCTCTTTCACGTCACCCTTCCTCACACCCAGAAACCCACAGGACAAAGTTCTCTTTCTCAGCCTCACTTCCCACTCCTCTAGCATGCAATGCTCAGCTGGCCCAGTTCAGTGTCGGCTTTGCTGCTCCCTGTCCCAGGATCTTCCTCTTTGTCTCTTCTCTCCCCAAAGCTTGCTCTTGTCTTACTGCCCTGCTCATTCCTTCTCTCTCATGAGGACTTTCTTGCTGAGTTCAGCTTGCTGTGATGG
>JAJEJO010001800.1:125317-153083 GCA_020662805.1 Glaucomys volans
ACACAGGTACAGACCACGGGCTGTCTGTCCAAGCACACTGACCTGCGGATCGCACACAGATCACGGTCAGGGTCAAGGAGCACTCTCCACGGCTTACAGTGCAGGAAGTACCCAAAACGGGACATGAGATCACAAATGTGTTCAGATACAATAGTCAGTCACACTCCTGGGCTCGATTCAGAGCAAAGTGAAATGACAGAGGAAGTTCTCTCAGGCTGGAAGGTGCACAGGACAGAGAGGACGGAAATCCACACTCACTCGGGTTGAGAAGCCCGGACACAGGTGGCCCTACAGTGGCATTGGCCCTCTCTCCTGCATCCCCAATCTGAGTTTGGAAGACTGGGGACCAAACAGGAAACGGTGTGGAGAAGCGCATGTCGTCTGCATAGGTCAACAGGAAGGACCTTCAGTCTAGGCCATGCTGGAGTTGGAGTGGGTGAATGTGACTGTCTCAAAAGGAAATGTGGGCTGGGCTGGGGATGTAGCTCAGTGGGTAGAGTGCTTGCCTGTCAAGCACAAGGTCCTGGGTTCAATCCCCAGCACTGCAAAAAAAAGGAAAAGGCAATGTGGGCTTACAGGATGGACCCTGCGTGGGATTTAGTGAAAGGTCTTTGGATGCTCATCTCAATGAGCAGAGGCGCTAGGACTTAGCCCCGGGGTTGGTTCTTCACCTTGGCTGGGTTTTTGGTCAGTAGACTTGTCAGTTATTCTTGCTTCAGCTGCTGTGGGGCTTGCAGATTCGGGAATCATGACAGCACCTCCAAGTTGGTAACACCACCTCCCAATTTGTGATGAAGGAAAACAGTGTCACTCTGATGACGACGCTGTGATTGACCCCTCTAAGGGAGCTGTCAGGCATGCAGCTGTTGATCAAATGGGTGGCCAGGGCTCATCCCTCTGATCCTTTCAGTGTATGCTTAAAAAAATCAGTTTCTGTAATAGCTGCTAGAAGCAAGTACCGCTCCTGGTCATCTGCTCCTTTACACGGTCCCAATAACTTTAAGTTGCTTGTTTCTCTGAATGCAGGAAGGTGTAAATGTGCAAAAGGAAGAAGCACATGGAGAAGAAGAGGAAAGACCTGTTGGCCCACCTGTCCCAGGTCTGAGATCCTGGTTCTGCACAGAGGACAGGACCTGGCCCACCAGGTGCGTTTTCCCTGGCTTCATTATGTCTGAGATCTGCCTTTTGAAATAAATCCATGACTTATATAGAAAGTATATACAAATAATATATAGAAAGTGTAGCTGGGGGTGGTGGCGCACACCTGTAATCCTAGCAGCTCAGGAGGCTGAGGCAGGAGGATCTAGAGTTCAAAGCCAGACTCCCAAAAGTGAGGCAATAAGCCACTCATTGAGACCCTGTCTCTAAATAAGATACAAAATAGGGCTGGGAATGTGGCTCGGTGGGTTGAGTGCCCCGAGTTCAATCCCCAGTACCAAAAAAAAAAAGTAAAAAGCACGTACTTTTGGTTTAAAATTTTCAATTTATTCAGTACTCTCAAAAAAATAAAAAAATAAAAGAGGTTGATTAGCTTGTACTGTTTAACTTAATGAAAAAAAAATCTTACATATTCTTCGATTGGCAGGTAGAGAATGAAAGCCGAGCCAAATAACAAAACATCATGGGTTTTGATCATTTCAAAAATCAGAGTAAATAAGTATTACCTAATAGGAAATTTAAAAATTTCTCAACTGTTGAAATTATATGCATGTCCTGACAAAAAGCATCCGTCCTGCAATCAGAAAGAGGCAGAGTCCCAAGTTCAAAACTGCAGAGCAGAGCTGGGGAATGGCAGGTGCCAGCAGTCCCAGCACCCAGGAGCGTCAGCCGAGCCCAGGAGTTTGAGACCCACCAGGGCAATGCAGTGAGCTCTCGCTCCAAATAAAAAAAAAAGCAAAAAAAGCAAAGTAAATTTACTGAGTGGGCTATCAGCTGAACTGATAAATGATGATCTGAATTCAATAAATGACCTGTTTATGGAATTGTAAATTTCAACTGAATTTACACTGAGGTTTAGCAACCGCAATATACACGAACAGAAGAGTTCATCATGTCAGCATTCGAGGGGAACAAAAAGACCAGAAAACTTTTATTTTCTTCAATTTGTGTGTGTGCAATATATTTCAAGTCCTCAGAAATAAATTCTATTATAATAACAACTAAACAACATATTACCAACAATTACGGATGTCACGGTTGGAATATCTGCATTTTCCTTCCTTTGCAGCGGCAGCCACTTTGGTTTATCAGTTCTAACTCCTGTGCAATTCCTCCCCGTGCATCCCGGGAGCTCTGGACACCTGCCACAGGGTACAGAGCAGCCAGCCCGCCTGGCCAGCCCGCCTGGCCAGCCCGCCTGGCCAAGCAGAGCACTCTCAGCTGTGGGCCCTCCTGCAGAGGGGCTGCGAATTCTGAATAGACCACAGAACATGAAGACACGATTTCTACTTTGGGAGGTTCAAATACACATTCTCAAACATGAGACACTAGCCTGTTTTAAGGAAAAATGACAACAGTAAGCCAACATAAGAAATTTCATTGAAAAGAAAAGTATGATCTCCCCCTCACTCACTAATTCATAGAAAAATAGTATGTATGACTTTTCTTCCCAAGCAAGCTGAAAATGTTTCAATGGAAAAATTTAAAATAGTCTTCAGATAAACCTCACGGTTACCTTTGCGAATTTCAAGACTACTGATGATAAACACAGATGTAGGTATAGCACAGAAAAACTCAAGAACTAGTGGCTAACATGCTGGAGAAGGGAATGGGGCGACTGACTGGGGAGTACAGATAGCCTGGCCATCCAGAGGCTTGCACCAAGTCACCAGTGACAGGACGCAGCAGCCACCCCAATCACAGCCAGTCAAGCTTCCTGGTGACATGTCGAGTACCAGTTTTCCCCCCAGCAGCCCATCTCTGGGGGGATGACATACCAGGAAGAGGTATCCTCATGCACCATTGCCCCAGCTTCTCAAAAAGAGCCTGGCAGGGATGAGAGCAGTGCCCACACTGATCTGAGCTATTGGGTTCTGGTCATCCTAGTGGATTTGGCATTTATTCCCCTAGGCTAACCAAAAGATAAAATAAAATTGAGAAAAATGATTTCTATGAATTATTCTGTATTTCAGTTTTCTTTTCGTGCAAAAAAAAAAGTCATGTATACCCGATAACAATTACCCTTGATCAATATATTAGAAGCCATCATACCAATACAAAAACACCCACAGCAGGTTATTAAAATGGTCAGACTATTTTCAAATTCATACAAATGGGACAGCAAATGGAGTGACTACGGTTGCAGGGTTTGGTACCCCATGCTGTGTGGAATCAGGGGAGCTGATGTTGCCTGGGGTGGGGAAGCCATTTCCTAGTGGTTACTGTTTAAAATGGTCACCAGTGCCACATCTTGGGGGCTAATCCTTTAACGTGCCATTTAGAACATCATTCAACATTTCAAACGGGTGAAACTGGCTGCGACTCCATCCCACCCACAGTGAAAGGACGGGCTGGGTCCTTTGCATCCTCACCCCCCCACACCGCCTCGGGCACAGCGCCCCCAGGCGGCGACAGTCAGAGCTGCTGCGGAGGCTCCGCGCCGGCCTCACAGCGCGCAGTCGAAAGCCTGGGGCTCCTTGCGCCCCGCGGTGGGGGGTTCCGGGCGCCGGGTCTGGGTGATTCTCTGCTTGGGCAGTTTGGGTTCCTCCTCTTCAGTTTCGCTTTCGCAGACGTGAACCACCACGCTGGGTGTGGACTCGGTTCCCGCGTGCAGTTCGTACTTCTCCCCTGCGGAGGCAGACGAGACCAGCACAGCCCTAAGCGTCACTTCCAGCGCAAAGAGCATCCTGCTCTATTAGCAGGTTTATTATCTTTTTTCTTTTTTCTTTTTCTTTTTCTTTTGCTTTTGCGGTGCTGGGGATTGAACCCAGGACCCAGGGCCTTGTGCTTGCAAGGCAAGCACTCCACCAACTGAGCTATATCCCAGCTCCCGATGTATTATCTTTGGTTTTTTTTGTTGTTGTTGTTTGTTTTTTGGTACTGAGGATTGAACCCAAGGGCACTCCACCACTGAGCCACATCCCCAGCCCTATTTTGTATTTTATTTAGAGACAGGGTCTCACTGAGTTGCTTAGGGCCTTGCTAAGTTGCTGAGGCTGACTTTGAACTCGCGATCCTCCTGCCTCAGCCCCCCGAGTCGCTGGGATTACAGGCATGCGCCACCACGCCCGGCTATCTTTGATTTTTAAAAATCTTTAAATCCTATGCCAGAGCACTTGATCCTGCTTTGGTGTTACAGATGGGATAATTCAGGCTCTCACCCAGGGTTGTTCCAGGACTTTGCCTCTTACGGCTGCACGAGTGATACCAGAGAAGCTGTAACCTCCTGATGGCTTCAGTGTCCCCGGGAGACGCTGGAGGGCTCCGGGCGGCACTGGCAGTCTCTTCACCCTAGGATTTCAGACTTCCCCGCCCCTGCTCTAAACGCACCTCAAGCCCTAGGAGACGTGCACGTTGTCCTGGGCGGACAACTCGAAGGAGCCAGCATGGATTCCCTTTCCTAGGCTACTTTAAAGGATATGGCAGGTGGAGAGAAATCAAGAGAACAAATAAAAGCACAGAGGAAAATTTGGAAGGGATGATATGACCCCACTGCTAAATCCCTGAGATACACTTGAAGTAGTGGTCATCTGTGGGGAACACAATGGGGCCCGTGACAGAAGACACCTACTACTAATTCTAGAAGAATTTGTAACAGTGAAAATTATAGTAATATTGAGCGGGGCGAGGTGGTGCACGCCTGTAATCCTAGCGGCTCAGGAGGCTGAGGCAGGAGGATCGCAGTTCAAAACCAGCCTCAGCAACTTGGCGAAAGCCTGACTTTAAATACAATAAAAAAGGAGGGAGGGTGGGGGCTGTGGCTCAGTGGTTAATGGCCCCTGAGTTCAATCCCCCCATCAGTAATACTGAGTGTCACACATATATAATTCAGGACTATAACTGAATATTAGGGTTATCTCTACTTTATGGAGGAAAGAAACCAAGGCTCAGAAAACAGGCTTCGAAAGTTGCTCAGAATCTCAGAACTTGAAGCCGCATAGCGGGAATCTGAACCCAGGTGGGTGTGACTGTCTTCCATTCTCACTGTCCCCCTGGGGGCCAGAACACACCATGCTGAATGTGGTCTTTGATAGGAAAGAATCTTGGGACAAAAACAGGAAAAACCAAAGTCTGTTACCTGGCCCCAATTTGGAAACCGCACAGAGGAGGTCGTAATTTATCACGGGCATGGCGTCCTCGCTCTGCTTCCATCCCACCGGAGGAGACGCCGGAGGCGAGATGAGGAACTGTTTGGCAGGCTGGGGTGGCAGTAGGTAGGATTTGTCCCGGGCCTCACTGGACACCTGCACCTGCAGGAAGGGAGAGACTCAAGGCCACTTTGCAGACTGGCGAGCATTCTTTGTTGCCATCATTACATGAATTGTTGCATTGTTTTAGAGAGCATGTAAAAACTCTCTTAAATGGTCCAAGACAGTGGGCTGGGGTCCCTTTGGTTCACTGCAGGGGGCCACATGAATCAGGTGCTCATTAACATGAGCTGAGCAGAATGAAGAGCCTGTAGGAGGTGGTGCTAATGGGGGTCTCCAGGCCAGTGCCTTGAAGGGGACGGTGGGACCCTGCCTCTTTTTCTTTTGTTCTTTTTTGCTTCCTGAACATCAGGTGAGTGGCTTTGCTTCCCCTGAGCTCTGGCCACAGGGGCTGCCCTCAGCACAGGCCCCAAAGCAAGGGTCAGTGAGCACCCACAGAAGCCTCACACCACGAGCCAAAGCACCCGCTTCTGGTTATAGGCTGGTTCTTCCTCGTGTTCGCTCTAGTGATGGAAAGCCAACCCCCTACAAAGCCCCTTCTTAGAAGACATGTAACTATGTCATGCGATTCTGAACTCTCTCTCAAAAGACGACTGGGAGGGGCTGGGCTGGGGCTCAGTGATAGAGTGCTGGCCTGGCATGCGTGAGGCACTGGGTTCGATTCTCAGCACTGCATATAAATAAATAAAAGTAAAGGCCTATCAACATCTAAAAACATCTAAAGGTTAAAAGACAGCTGGGAAAGGTCTGCACAGCCCTTTCATTTAGGTGTCATCTGGACTGCAAGATGCAAATCTCTGTCACTGTTCATTTGGAAGCTAAGACCAAGGTGGGTGGGAATGCTTTTTTTGGAAAATAAAACAGTATACTTCATTCATGAGAAGACATCTAATGCCTTCATTTCAATGATTCCTTTGAGAAAAAGAAAAAAAAAAAAGCTGGTTTATTATGGAGCCACACCCTGCAGGATTCGGCTGGCGCATCCTCTGCAGGCTCAGCCTTTCCGGGGGTTCTTGCCCCTCCGGCCACCCCTGGATGCACGGTTTTTTCCAAGAGGGTTCCTCAATGAATCAAAACACAGAAAGTGATCTGAGAGGCTGTTCTCTCAAACCTCAGGGGGAGGTTGCATCCTAAGTGCCAGATACAGAGGGAAAAATTAACCTACTAACCAGAGGGTCCCAGGGCTTCGCTCTTGCAGACCCCATTAAACAAAGCTGCCAGGAATCCCTTAAACTATTCATTGCAGCAAAACGAAGTTAGGAGGGTACGTGTGTTCAAAGGTGAATAAAATTGTGAGCCTAGGAAACAGAGGAAAATGTTACACTATCTTGCTGGTTGGGATTTTCATTTCAAAAAACCTCTGATATGATGAAACAGAAAAGGAAGAGCTGGAAATACTGGTGGAGGGAGGAATCGAAGGGCAGCCCCCTCCAGCCTGCCAAGTACCTGTGCAAAGTACAGCTTCAGCTTCTTCCCGTTGAAGTCGGTCTCGTGGAGCTCGATCCGGGCTCTGGCGGCGGCCTCGGGCTTGCTGAAATTTATTCTGACTCTTCGAAAGCTTTTGAATAACTGAAAGGTCACCTGGTCATCGTAGAGGGCGAAGAGGGCTTGGAATCTCTCCTGTAAGTGGAGGGACAGCAGGTGCAGAGAACGGGGGAAAGAGAAATGGGAGATGTTAGGGCTCCGTTCCACGTGCACACAAGGTATGGCAAGGAAAGCATTTTCCATTTAACAAAAGGAAATCTAAATCACTCGACAGAAGCAATAGGGTAACACTCAACATGAGACATCTCTTCAACCAAAAAAGCATACTTCTCCTGCAGGCACATGAGATTCAAGATCCTGAAATTCATACACTAAATTCTGCAATTTGCACTTACTTCAAATAGAATGGACTTTATTAAATACTGTGCAGATTCAAATGCTACAAGGTATGAATATGCTACAAACATGTCCAACTACCGAACGAGAGCGGGACCCCTGTTCTGAAGTCACCAATGCCAGCATTTTCTTCCGCATTACATTCTGTTTCTCCACTCGAATTCCTAGAATTTTGCTTTCTTTCCGTAGTTTCACAACATTTTTCTGTGTCCTTAGAAATGGAACCACACTGTATGTGGTCTTCCACAACTTGTGTTTTGCTTAGATTTTGTTCTTAGGATCCTTCCTGTTCCTCTGTTAATGTGTTCTTTTTTTTTTTTTTTTTGGTGGTGCTGGGGATTGAACCCAGGGCCTTATGTTTGCAAGGCAAGCACTCTACCAACTGAGCTACATCCCCAGCCCTGTTAATGTGTTCTTTTTCAGGGCTATTTAATATTCTATGGCTGAACCATACTGCAGTTTAGCTATTCCAACCCTGTGGTGAATTGACTGCCTCCAGTTTTTCACTACGACAGTGCTGCGGTGGACATTCTTGCACAACGATGTTGGTGCCTCATGGATGAGACCCTCTGGTGCACGGACACACCAGTTCTGGTGGAACTCTTTGGGCCTTGGGGTTGGCACATCTTTTATATTTTTAGTTGTTGATGAACCTTTATTTTATGATTTGTATGTGGTGCTGAGAATCGAACCCAGTGCCTCACACGTGCTAGGCAAGCCTGTGCCACTGAGCCACAGCCGCAGCCCGGGCACATCTTTAATAGATAATGCAAGATAGTTTCCCAGCGTGTTTGTACCCACTTATTCTCTACGAGCAGACAGGTATTCTGGTTGTTTCCTACCTCTGCCTCCCCTTGACAGCTAAACTCCCAAACTTCATGAGAGGTATGGGACAGGAAATGGCCTCTCTAGTTCTGATAATAATTCATATGTCCTTGAAGGATAACAAGGTTGAGCCTCTTCACATTTACTCATTATTAGGGTTCTTCTCCGCCCCAGGGCCCTCTACCACTGAGCTGCATCCCCAGTGCCCCAGTAGCCAAGTGAGACGTTGCTGAGGCCAGCCTCGAACTTGTGACCCTGGGGAGCCTCATCCTCAGAGGCATGCACCGCCTGTTTTATCTGATTACTGAACAAGAACAGGTTACATCGTGTTCATGTCTCCTGCTCACTTCTCTACTGGGTCATCTTTTTTTTTTAAATTGAGTCACAGTAGTTCTATAGAGATTCTAATTCTGTCAATTATGTGTGCCACAAGAATCTTTTTTCCCCCAGTTCTTTTCCCTGTGGTGTTTCCCCCTCTCTTTTTAGAAATAGAAATTTGCAATTTGAACATTACTGAATTTATTAAGGCTTTCCTTTCTTGCATCGTAATTCTCCTACACTCAGAGATGTTTTCCTGCATTGCCTTCTCAAAGTTTTGTGGCTTTATCTTTCACATGTAAGACTTCCTTCAATATAAAAATCATACATAATATCCAGTTACTCCTATGTAAAGGTTTACACACAAGGTGACTTCCGCCCTCTTCCCCCCACTATAAATTAGATTGCGTTTTCTACAAACAGAATGACAGAGTATACACTTCCCTTTGGGAGGTTCAGGCTTCCCTCACTAGGTGTAATTACTTTGAGATTCACCATGTTCTTGTGTCCCAATTCCTTTCTGTGTCAAGCAGAATTCTACTATTTAGGGCCTTGTCCCTTTACCTGCTAACAGACATCTGGGTGGTTTCCAGTGTGAATTACTCCAACTAAAGCCACTCTAAACGTCTCGGTACAAGGTTTGTGTTGTTTTTATTTCTTTGGGGCAAATACACGGATTGGAAACGCCGAATGTGTGGCAGGTATGTAATTTGCGTCTCAGACACTATCAGACTGCTCTCCAGAGTGGCTGCGGGCACACTCCACACAGCCTGACACTCCCAGCCGCTCCGCGTGCTCACCGACACTCAGTGTGGTCAGTCCTTTTCATCTGAGCCGCGCCAGGGGGTGTGCAGTGCTGTCTCACTGTGATTTTAATTTGCATTTCCCTAATGATTGCTGATATTATGATCTTTTCATAAACTTATCTGCCATCTCTGTAACTTCTTGGATCAAAGACAGCTCACATCTCTCCCCATTTTTAATCTGGACTGTCTTCTTTTAAGGTGAACCAGTTCCTGTATGAATCTGAGGAATAAGCTCTCTGTCGAATGTAGGTTTTCCAAATATTTTCTCCTTATCTGTTGCTTCACTTTTTCATTTTGGAGCAGCGTCTCTTGAAAAGTAAGTTTTTCAAAAAAAAAGTTGTGCCAGTCTTAGTGACAGCGAGGCCCTAAGCAGCTCAGTGAGACCCTGTCTCTAAATAAAATACAAAATAGGGCTGGGGATGTGGCTCAGTGGTCGAGTGCCCCTGGGTTCAATCCCTAGTACTGGGAAAAAAAATTGATTAAGTCCAATTTGTTGATTATATTTTTATACTTCATGCCTTTCGTGTCATATTTAAGATATCTCTGCCCCATCTAGTATCATTAATATTTTCTTCTATTTTCTTATATATTAGTCCTTGTATTATATTTAATTTTTTTATTTTTATTTTTTTGGTAGCAGGGATTGAACCTGGGGTGCTTAACCACTGAGCCACACCCCCAGCCCATTTTATTTTTTATTTTGAGACAGGGTCTCACTAAGTTGCTTAGGGCTTAAGGTGCTGAGACTGGCTTTGAACTTGTGATCCTCCTGCCTCGGTCTCCCTCTGAAGTCACTGGGATTACAGGCATGCGCCACCTCCCCTGTCTTCTCAAGTTCACTTTTACATGGCTCAGACCAAGGGTTCAAGTTCATTTATTCCCTAGCACCAACTGTTGAATGATTACCTTTCCTCTGTCCACTAAAAACCAGAAAACACACTTGAGAGAAATTAAAGACCAAAATAAACAGAAATTCCCTTTCTCCTCTGGGAATCACTTTTTTACATATTGACTCTGTGGATATTTATTTCCTGTCTCATTAATTTCTGTTCTTACGTTTTTTCTTTCCTTTGAGTTTGTTCTTTATCCACTTGCAATGGATGCATAGTCTATTTTTTTTTTTTTTTTTTTTTGGTACTGGGGATTGAACCCAGGGGCACTCAACCACTGAGCCACATCCCCAGCCCTATTTTGTATTTTATTTAGAGACAGAGTCTCATTGAGTTGCTTAGGGCCTCGCTAAGTTGCTGAGGCTGGCTTTGAACTCACGATCCTCCTGCCTCAGCCTCCCAAGTGCTGGGATTATAGGAGTGCGCCACCACGCCCGGCTATATCCTGATTTTTTTATTTGTCTGAACTACCGATCACCAAGAGAGACTGGTTAATTTCTCCCACTACTAGGTGAGCTTACTTTCCCTTGTCATCTGGTTTTTCCTTCCTTGTATTTGGTAAGGTCACGTTACCACAAGCGTAAGATCTTGCGAGGGGAGCAGCTTCCCACCTGTGCGTCTGACCTCTCTGTATCTTGATGTTCTGGGTGTGTCCCCAGAGGACGTGCACACACGATGGATGTGTGCATTTCTGTGTGTAAATAAATCTAGTTGGACTTTGAAAGGAGGAATCAGTCCACTGTTGTGATCACTGACATTTCTAGATGGCTACTATCCTAAGGATTTCTCTCCTAGTTTTATGTCTGTTTTCTTTCCTTTTTGGTCTTCTTTTCTGTGCCCCCCTTCCCTCCACTGAATGAAATTCCTATGAAAGATTCTAATGCACTTAAAAAAAAAAAAAAAAACCAAACGTCTGATTCCCAGTGGCTACAGTTCCTCCATGACGAAGGCAAAACAAAGTCTTCTCCTCAGGGTTTATATTGGGATTATATATTTCCACAAAACAGGCTCTTTGGATAAAAAGTAAAATCATATATATTCACACACAACACACAGGTGAGCACGAACTAATGGAAGGCACTTTGAGAAGAATGGAATGAGAACAGGAAGAAGAACAGAAATATGTGACTCATGAGGTTGAGAAAAAAAAATACCTGGCTCTTTTCCCATTTACCCATGAATGGGGAAAATGGAAAACCTAACTTCGACTACCAGGAGAACAGCAAGGAAACTTTCCTCACCACTTCGGGTAACAGACTGATAACTGAAAGGTAACAAAACAGACTTAAGAAACTTCCTGGTGCTGCTGGAAGGACTCCTTGGGCTGCCAGTAGTGAAACAGCAAGAAGAGCCCACGCATCAGCTGCTCTGTGGGGCTGCTCGGGGGATTCTGAAGTGCAAACCCTGCATCCTCACTCATGAACTTGGCTCAGCTTAACACTTACCGACCACACTGCAAGGCTTCTCCAATCCGGTAACATATGAAAGAGTTTGTGCCGAAGCAAATATTCTTTCAATGTTCAAATGCCTCTCATTATTTAGAAAATGCAATTATCTTAAACATTATATTATTAATTTTATTCATTCCAAAAATGTTAAGCAACTAAATGCTGCTCCACCTGGGACCACGTCTGGATTCCCAATGTTGCACAAGCAGCTTTAAAAGAAGGTCAACTTTAAGATTAAACCCTATTTTTATTTACTATATTGTTTTCACATGTTAAAGTAGAATGGACAAATACATAATGTAGACAAAGGATTTTAGAATAGCACATCAGTTCTTGAATGAAAACAATTCCTTCAGCATCCATTTCAAAGATCCGTTACTTTTAAAATGTATTAGAATGGAGATGTTGTGAAATCACATTTAATTCTTGATACCAGTGTATTTTAAATGTTTTGATATTAAAATCTCCATGAGTGATAACTAGTTAAGAGACATCAATACTGAACACAGCAGAAATGGAAATTAAGGTCAGCCTAATTAAGCATGGCTGGTAAAATATTCTGTCATTCTGTACATAAATTGTTTTCTTTGTCCAGGATAACAATAGGACTTTTTTTTTTTTTTTTTGTAATTGGGATTAAACCCAGGGGAGCGGACAGTGGACAGGGGCTGTGGCTCAGTGGCACTGGGTTCCAACGTCAGCACCACATAAAACTAAAAGTATTGTGTCCATCCACAACTAAAAAATACATTAAAAAACAAAAAACAAAAAAACCAAAAACCCAGGGGAGCTTTACCCTAGCTATACCCCCAGTACTTACTTTCTTTTTCTTTTCTTGAGACAGGGTCTTGCTTAGCTGCCCAGGCTGGCCTCCAACTTGCAGTCCTCCTGCCTTAGCCTCCCAGAGTGACTGGGATCTAGGCCCGTGCCTTGCTACTATTTATTCCTAATACCTCACAACAAATAACATGTCAGTGCAGCCATGCCTGCCCGACACAAACTATCTTGCAAACAGCTACTTGTATAAATGTTTCTTCCCCCTGCCCTTCAAAACAAATTCTTTCTCATTCTAGAATTGAATGTACTGTGCGGATGAGAGCAGGGGTCATCGGGGTCTTTCCCTGCTAAATTAACCTAATTAAGAATTCAAAAACTGTGGAGCACAGCTCTGTGGTAGAGAACATGCTTGGTACACAAGAGACTTGATCTCCAGTGGGCACGCGGTTCTACACACACACACACACACACACACACACTACACAGAAATGAGGTCAGGCAAGAGATGATTAGCAACTTTTTCTAAGTTCATTTTCTCCTTCATGTGGCATAAACATGGGCTATGAAGCATGTGACATCCAGCTGTGAGGTTCAGCAGAAACCTGAACACTTTTTAAGAACACAACTTAGAGGCTGCATCTCTCTTATCTGAAATGCTTGGGACCAGAAGTGCTTCAGATCGAGTATTTTCAGACGTTACCAGTTAAGCATCCCTAATCCAAAAATCCAAAATCTGAAAAGTTGTAAAATTCAAAACTTTTTCAGCACCAACTAATGTTCAAAAAGTTTTAGATTTTGGAGCCTTTGGGATTTGGAATTTTGGAATTGGGATGCTCAACCTGTATTAACTGAGGAGCAGGGTCCAGCCCTCAGCTGGGAGCCTTCCTGAGGCTGTCCTGCTATCACAGAGGGATCTAGAGGCTGCAGAGGCAGGAGAGATGGAACTAGGAAAGAGAACCGAAAATGACTTGTGGGACCATTAAGGTGAGCAGCTCATCCAAGAACCAAATAACAATTTTTCTCCTTAGAATCATTTCAGCAATCGTTTTTATAAGTTTCTGAATTTCCTGATACAAAATCAGCATCCCCCTGTTATGAGGTCATGGTCGCACATTTCCTTCAGATAGAATACTGGGGATGTGCAACGTCCAAACAGCCCCAACCCGCTCCCTGGGGGCCACTCGGCAGACCCCTGCGCCTCCCACCAAGCGGGGCGCGCCCCCTTCCCGAGTGGGTCTTCCACACAGCACAGCGAGGCTGCCCGGAGCCGGGCTCACCTGCACAGCACCTGAGCAGCTAAGTGACACGGAGACCTTGCCCCCCAAATACCAAGGACAACACAGAGCCAACAGCTTTCTCCAGGACTCAGGAAGAGCACTAGGTGGCTGGGCAACAGGACTCCCAAATCAGTTGTGTGGAAAGCCCGCCGGGAAGGTGGGCTTCCAGGAATCACAGAGAGGGTGGCCACCAGGCAGGTGGTTCCTGACCTTCCCGAAGCCCCACAGCCCGTCTCGCTCCCCTGTGCCAAAGCAGGGTGCGTCCATTTCACCAAGGAGCGAGCACGGAAATGACCTTCTGCACCCCTTTGCCTTGGCCTGGGTACAGAGAGAAGCCCACCCCTTCTGAACAGTGAAGAGCAGCAGGGGCGATTCCACGCTGAGAAGCTGACGGTGAAATCATCTTTGGTGCCCTAAGGCAGGATATGTCCACATCCTAGGTCTTTCTGTAAGTCTGACAAAGAAAATTCCATTTCTCCAGTGGGCAGGGACTGTAGGTTCCTCAATGTCATGGGCAAGGCCCCATTTCTGCCTGGTGACAGGCAAAGTACCTGCTGTGATCCTAAGGCCTAGGTCTTTCCAAAATTCCTGTTGAAAGGGAATCCCTAAGGTGGTTGTATTAAGAGGTGACTAGGTCAAGGGGGGGGTCCCCTTACAAATGCAATTAACATTTGTATGAAAGAGGCCCGAGGACTACCATATGGGACACCAAGAAGGGCCATCTACGAGGAACAGCTCTCATCAGACACCATATGTGCTAGAGCCTTCATCTCTGACTTCCCAACCTCTAGAACTATAAGCAATACCTTTTTGTTGTTTATAAAACTACCCAGCCTGAGGTATTTTGTTATAGCAGCCCAAACAACAGCACTGCCTTTGTTTCTTCTCGATCATCACTGCTCACTAATAATGAGAGGAGAGGACTTCACTGACCAGAAAAAGGCGCACATACAGCTAAGCATGGCGAATTAAAAACTCTGATAATCTGAGCACTTGGAGCCAATTCTGGGACCTGAATTCAAAAGTGCTAGAGGGAGAACATATAAAAAAATTCAAAACCTTCTATAACCTTCATTATTTCTGGCGCTTCAATACTTTTATAGACCAGAAAGCATGTAACTGAATCAAAATTCAAGAACACACGGAATACTGCCTATTCAATATTGATCTTTATATTTCAGTGCTTAATGTATTTATAAATACTCTGCCTTATTGGAACACAAATCCTTTTTTTTTTTTTTAAAGAAATCTATTATCTCTGTACCCCATGCAACAAAAAAGGTCACCACATTAAATCTTTTTTTCTTTAAAAAAAAATTTATTTTCCAGTGTTTGGAATTGAACCCAGTGTCCTATGCATGCTAGGCAAGCACTCTGCCACTGAGCTACACCCCAGCCCAGAAAGTCACCTTATGGACTGCCCTAGGGTGAGGTGATAAGAGATATTCTTGATTGGAGCATTGGTCACATGGGAGATGTCAAAATTCACCAAACTGGCACTTCCACCAAGTTAATAAAAAATGCACAGGGAAAACAGAAGGAGGCAGAAGCAGGAGGCTGGAGCTGCAGAGACAGAGGAGGCTCATGGGCCTCAGCCTCACTGAGTGCAGCCTGTGGGACCAGAACCTGCGTCCTGAGTGCCTGTCACCAAGCTGGCTGTCAGCACAGGGGGGCTGACTCTGGCCAGTTCCACTTCCCATCCTGAGTCAGGACCACACATCCTTAGACATTCACAGCAATTCTGCTCATTGCAATCTCTTTCTTCCGCAGCTAAGGTGGAAGAGACCTGTTATTCTGGAGCGGTGCTAGCCTCAGAACACCGAGCAAAGGCACGGAAGGAGCGCAGCCCAGGCACGGTCACGCCCACCAAGCGGGGCATTAGCGGTTAGGCTGATTAGGCAGCTGTCAGGGCTCTGCCCAGAGTCCTGCACGCACAGTTTCAAAGTACCAAGGTGCTGTTCTCACGCGACCATACTTAAGCCAGGTGGCCCATCAACAGAAAGCACTTTAATTTGGCCTTTCTGGGGAACACGTGTTAGAGTCGTGCTCTTCAGAAGCACAGTCTGAGAGCTCCTACAAGTGCGGCTTTCTGTTTGTTTGTTTGTTTGTTTTGCGATGCTGGGGATTAAACCCAGGACTTTGCACTTGCTGAGCAGGCGAGGTCCCAGCTTCTGACTGCTGGTTTTTGTTGTTTGGTTGTTCAGGAAGGAGGCGGATGACAGTGAGGACACACTATGAACCAGACAGCAGTTGTGTGGAAGTTGCTGATGTGAGACCAGAATGTGCCCCTACGGAGAGTCCCACCCCTGTTGGCCCCTCTCCTGGGAGACTGTCCTCCAAAGGCTTGGGTGCAGTGGGTGACACGGTAACCACTCATCAGTGACATCAGTGGCCAGTTTCCTAGGATCCTTCAGAACTGTCCCCATGGTCCTGAGCACCCTGAAGCAGAGGACCCTGCCACTCTGCAGTGAACTCTGACCTGAACTGGCCGGGGGCGGGTGGCCGTGCAGGAGAGGGCTGTGCTTTTAATCAAATTCTACAGAGTGAAAAAAAATGCATTCCATTCACTTCTGCAGCTTTAATCAATTTTGTCCTTTTGTTTCGTTTGCTATTGGTTAAAATGAACTGTTCCCAGTGGCCTTGATGACGGCTGGCCTCTGGCGCCATGCTGGAATGGGACAATGAAAAGACTTTTACCGAAAACGAAGAAAGTGGCTGATTCAAACTCATCAACATACGTAAGAAACAGGAGGAGCAGCGAGACAGGACCTTTCATTCAGGCTGGTTATACACAAAGATTAAAAAGCAAAAATCAGCCGGGCGTGGTGGTGCACACCTGTCATCCAAAGCAGCTCAGGAGGCTGAGGCATGAGGATCGCGAGTTCAAAGCCAGCCTCAGCAAATTAGTGAGAACCTAAGGCACTCAGTGAGACACTGTCTCTAAATAAAATAAAAATAGGGCTGGGATGTGGCTCAGTGGTGGGAGTGCCCCTGGGTTCAATCCCCAGTACCAAAAAAACAAAAACAAAAACAAAAACAAAAACAACAGAAAAGAGAAAAAAGGAATCTGGAGAGGATTTAAAGTACACAGGAAGATTTGCACAGACTCTGCCATTTCATATAAGGTCTTGAACATCCATCCACAGACTTTGGGGATCCATGGGGATCTTGGCACTCATTTCCTACAGTCACTGAGGACAACTGTACTGCGTTTCCCTGTTCACGAACATGGGACATCTTTTCATTTATTTGTCTTTTTAAACTCCTTGCATTAAGGTTTTATAGTTTCCAGTGTAAAAGTGAAAAATTAGTTCTAAAACAAGTCCTGATTGTGAGCCCACTGGATAAAACAGATTCTCCAGTATTTAATCGAGCCCTGATGCTAACTAAATCTATTGAATTCTTGACCAGAAAAGCACAATAGAGTCAATCAAATACTCATTTATTGAAACCTGATGATGGGTCAGGCTGTTAAAAACACAGTTCACAATATCAGGAACGTTCTACCTTTGAGTCCCCGCTTCAACAAATCAGTTTTCTCAAGAGATTTTACTTCTGGGTGGAATAGTTGTGGCTGGAACTCCCAACAACTGATTTTAGTCTGAAAACCAGAGAATGAGCTCATTTGGCCAACTTCCAGATATCAATTGTTTTTCTTATTCTGTATTCTTCCTTAGATGAAGCGGGACACTCAAATACCAGATAGAATAATTTAAACAGTGCACATGACTACACAGACCCCGCTAGAATATGGGTCATTATATCTGGGATCATAAATTTCAGATTAAATCTCCAACTTACAACATAACCTACCTCTGCTCTCAACTCGGCTTCTTGACCCCAGCACAACATCATTAATCACCAACAGCCAGTGCACAGAATCCATCCATTTGACAAACACTTCACAGGTGTTACTCTGCACTGGGAACTCAATTAGAAGCTGAGTGTCCCTGATCAAGCACAACTGTCTTGATACACCCCGTTAAAATGAGAAAAACTCGAATAAAAGGGGAATGGGTCAGTAGAAGTCGTTCTTTATCCAAATAGACCAACTGGTCTGAAGACCCTCTTGGACACCAAGGTTCGGAAAGAGCGCAGCATTGCATGTAAGCCTCGCAGCCTCCCATCTACTTCCGATCCTCTTGGTTCCTTAAAATACCTAACAATGCAAAGGCTATGTAAATAGCTGTCACACAGCACCGCTCAGGGACCTTGACAAGGAAAACCCGTACAGCACACGTTCACGGGAGCCATTTTTTCCAGATATTTTCAATCACCCGCAGACATGAAGGGCCGGAGGTCAGACGTGTGGTTTCTCACAACAAACAGCGAGGTTTACTTATTTATGATATTAAAAATTTAGAGCTCTTCAAAAAAAGGAGAAAACTAAGAAAGACAATTTCAAAATTTCCAACTTGTGACTGAACCTGGGAAAGGAAATAGCATTTGTAAATGAAAATGACCCCCAAAGACACTAAGTTCAGGACTGGGAGCCCCTTGCTCCACTGCGGGGTCTGTCCGTCACCTGCTGCAGGTTTCCTTGGAGAACCTAGGGTCTCCCCCACCACCCGGCCTCCACTTGCCAGCTGACCTTCCTCCCCAGTTCCGAGGCTGCTCCTTTGCTGAGAAGCCTGCAGGGGGCACACCCCACGGAGGGCAGGTTTGTGCAACTGACCTGGCGTTTGCACAACGCCCTGCACCAGCCCACTTTCTGCCAACCACACAGGACCGCCTTCTGCCTGGCATGGTCCACAGTCCTGATGCAGCTGTCTTGCTCCGCCTGTTCCCTTTGGCCCAATTCCCTGCTTTTCCTTGCTAAACCCACAGCTCCTCACTGATGCCACATCCTCAGGAGATTATTTCACCTGCTGTGATCCTGTCTCCTTGGATACCTCAGAACACTTGTGTGCACTTCCAAAAGTGCTGACTGGTCAGCACCTCCCACAGGACTGTAAGCCCTGTGACCCGGAAGCTGCATAACTCATGCTCTATCCACGAACCAGGTGGCATGGTGCCTTGCACGCTGCAGATGCTCAGGTGTGGACTGAGTCGGACACTGTGGGTTCCACTCCAGGAGGAAAACAGCTTGAAAGCACAGATAGAAAATTACAGGGGCAATGAGGTACTTTCAGAAGAAGTCTCAGAATATGGGAAACACAGAACAGTGGCAGAAATACATTACTTTGGTGGGATTAAAACCTGTGGGCTTAGCCGGGTGTGGTGGTGCACAACTATAATCCTAATAGCTTGGGAGGCTGAGGCAGGAGGATCTTGAGTTCAAAGCCAGCCTCGGCAAAAGCAACTCAGTGAGACCCTGTCTCTAAATAAAATACAAAATAGGGCTGGGGATGTGGCTCAGTGGTGGAGTGCCCCTGGGTTCAATCCCTGGTACAACAACAACAAAAAGCCAATGCTTCTCAAAATATTTGTGGGGGACTGGTTTTTAAGTATTTCCTATCCGAGCACACCTGTACTCTTCTCAAATACAACACAAAGGCCTTAGGTTTGACAAGCTTTCTGTACTTACTTTGTCATGGATCAATAAAGCCTGCTCCCCACAAACCCACCTTCTACAGGCCAGAAGTTCAGGGGAGGTAGGATGCGTGCCTACCTTCTGCTCCGGGACTTCAAACACAGCTTCGTGGACACCGCAAGCAAAAAGTGAGGTAGGCAGATCACTTAAATCCATCATCTCTTCCAAATCATCTTCATTTTCACCAAAAACCATCTCCTCTTCCTCTTCTTGGTCACTGCTACAGAGATCTGACTGGCTGTCACTCCAAGATTTCATAGTGTCCCTTAGCATCATCCCCTAAAAGCAGGTCGTTTCTGTTTTTCAGGTTCTAGGATCTCTACGGGGCACCTACGGGTAAAAGGAAAAAAAGACAACAACACAGAGGTGAAACTCTGAACACCACGTGATGCCCCAATCAATAAGTCTCAAGACAGCTGTCCATCAAGGGGAGCAACTCTATCCAGGAAAGCTCAATCGGCATTCAAATCAATGCCCGTCAGTTCTCACAGGTGAATTCCACACAGGCTAATTCGATTGGCTCAGCACGTCTTACAGGGCGATGACAGATGATGAAGAAAACAGGAGTTCTCCAGTGACATTGGGAAGAGGAGGCCAATACAGACCGAGATCCTGTCGATGCATTCGCTGGCTGGCAAGCAGCAGGAAGGAAGCATGTGAACAAGGGCGGCTGGCACATATTTGTTTTGCATTTTAGCTCTAAAACATTGAAACTGGCACAGCAAAATCAAACCCACGCGGAGCCGCTCGCCATCTGCGCCCTGGAGTGTGGTCTGTGATGTGCTGGCTTCGCCGTTCTGGGCCAGGGTGCTTTTTTTTTGACTTATTCTCTCAAAGAACTGTTACTCAGAACTTAAAGTTCTCTATGAAGTCAGTCTTTCTGAATATGTACTTAGAGTAGCAAAGTTTAACACAAAAGACAATTCAACAACTGAGCAAGGCCCTAAGCAACTCAGTGAGACCCTGTCTCTAAATAAAATACAAAATAGGGCTGGGGATGTGGCTCAGTGGCTGAGTGCCCCTGGGTTCAATCCCCAGCACCAAAAAAACAAAAACAAAAACAAAAACACAATTCAAGAGATGAAAACAAAAACAAAAACAAAAGATGTCCTTTCTCTGAACTTTTTTTTTTTTTTTTTTTTTTTTTTTTGCGGTGCTGGGGACTGAACCCATGGCCTTGTGCTTGGAAGGCAAGCACTCTACCAACTGAGCTAAATCCCCCGCTTTTTTTTTTTTTTTTTTTTTTCCTTTTTCCTTTTTCTGAACTTTTTAAACACCACGAATTTAAGTTAGAGACCTGGAGCCAACAGTGTCCCTCTGCTAAACACCAGAGCAGAAGCTGTCTCTGCTGTGTGTGTGGTCAGGCTCCTACAAGTCACCAGGCAGAGTCCCCCCAACAGCCCATGTTCCAAGACCAACCCGCAGTTTAAGAATGAGTGCGTGAGGCACAGGAACGCTAAGTGATCGTGAGTACTGCTACCTTCACGGCACCTAATTTGAGTTTTCTCCTTTATTTGAAAGAACACAAGGCTATTGCACAATGATAATTATAGGATAAAAAAGTTATTTTTCCATTTTTCTATGATATCAGTCAAGACCAATTCTAAAAAGCATGCAGCTCAGTGCCAGAGTGCTTGCCTCACACCCCTCGAGTCTCAGTGCCACATATAAATAAATAAGACAAAGGTTGATCAACATCTAAAGAAGTATTTAAAAAAGTAAAATCTTCACTCATTCTCACAAACAGGAATTCTGAGTGCCTGCTGCTTGGTGCTGGGGACACCAGATGAATGGGACATGGTTCCTACCCTCACAGAGCCCTGCCCAAGCTAGGATTTCCCTCCTCAGTGCCAGCCATCCCCAGGGCTCCTCCTAAAGCAGCCCGGACTGCTACCTGTCTGCCACACGCTCAATGCCTCCTCCTCCTTGCAGACACAGGCGCTCAAGATCCCACCACTGACTCCTCCCTTCCCTCCTCCTACCTGTCTCCCCTTGGCCTTTCCCACCAACTTCCTGGGGAGAGTCATCTGTATTTGCTTTCTTCACCCCTCACATGTCACTCCCCAGTTCAGTTCGACTGGGCTTCTACCACTAGCTTTTAGCTCCACCTGCCCTCACTATGGACAGCGACAGGTTCCCAGGAGCTGGACTCAGATTTCAGGTCTCAGCCTCCATCTGTCGTGCATGACCTTGCTGCCCACCGGCTCATCCTCAGACCTCTCTGTGTCCCTCTGTCTTCTCCTCCTCACCAGCCCGGGTCTGCACTGGCTCCTTCTCTGCCTCCTTTACACCTGAGCCTGCTCGAGGCTCTCCTCCTCCTCCTCCTCCTCCCAGTCTTCCAGGTGGTCTGATCCCCCAGGGTTCTCAACTTAGCTCTGGATTTCCCTGTGGTCCCCAGGCAAGTGCCCCAACACTGTCTCTCATGTCACATGATTCCTGGGCCAGGAAGGACGACACCAAGGCTGTGGGGCAAGCAAGAGCTGAATCTTGTTCCCCCTCCAGGGGAGGGGGATGAACAGTTTAGAAAAAGCCCCCAGGAGATTCCAAGCTGGTCCTTGGTCCTTCTTGACTCCATCAAATTGTCCACACCCAGACTCCGCACCTTTCTCCTGAGTTCTCCACTGTCGGGTCTGGCTTTCCACTGAACCTACCTGGGAAGCTCGCAGGTCCTACACCGGTGTTGCACCGATTCCCTTAATTAGATGAGTGTGCCAGAACCCTCCGGTCTGAGGGGGCCCCAGGAGCGAGGGGACACTATCACACTGGGGTTTCCTTATCATTAAGACCAGGATGCCAAGTGGGGTCTGTCACTTCTGTTCTACATTATGATTACTTATTTTCAAATCACTCCTGCAGGCCACACTGCCAGTGCCTCTGACGCCCCAGCCCCCAGCCGCTTGACAAGCACTACCAAAGAGAAGCAGATAGTGCCAGGCCACGATGACCCCCGGCTCGGCAGCGCCGGCAAAGGGAAATTCAATTCTGCATGGGATTAGAGGCAGGCTGTCAAAGGAGGCTGCGGGAGGCTTCCAGGATGCACAGAGATTCAGCAGGAAAGAATGGCGTGTGCGCCGGGTCAAGCCAGCAACGCGAGCGCAGGCAGGGGACACTAAAAGATGAGTGGGCACACAGGTCACGCGCTCCGGAGTGGGCGCGGCGCGCGCCTGAGGGGGCGGAGACAAAGCCGGACAGGCAGGTGTGGGCCAGGCTGCCCAGCCAGGGGAGCCGCAGAGCTCGACACGACACGACACGACAGCAGTCCATCATCACGCCCTGGAGGGGCTTAGGCAGGGAGGTGACAAAATCCAGCCCAATTAACTGCTAGTATCAGTAAAAGAGGGCTTTTAGTGACACTGTTCATCTGCTCCCCTCCCAACCCAGTAAAAAGAGGCAAGGAAAATGCTGCGCCCAGATTTTTAAGAGGCTGATAAGTTGGGGGGCTCCGGATGGAAAGCTTCCGAGACCGCCAGCTTATCTTTTTCTGTGCGTGTGGTGGCGGGGAGCGAGCGGGGCCCTGGGGTCTAAGCACCCGCTCTCCACAGCCCAGCCCCCAGCCTATCTTTGATAAGACGTGTTTTGTCTGTTTCAAGTTCCCTCCGCCAACCCTAAAAAGAAGAAACAGAGCACAGGAAACAATCCTTCACCTAACTTAAAAAAAAAAAAATCTTAGAATGATGTATCTTCATTTCCTGTTTTCTACCTTCAATTTTGAGTAACTTTTTCTTTTGATAAAACTTCAAACGGAAGTTATAAGAATCGTCCAAGGAACTCCTGAATAGCCTTTACCTAGAGTTACCAATTTTGCCCATTTGCGTTATTCTTTTTCTCTATTAAAAAAAAATCATTTCATGTATTTTGGTCATGTATGAGAGATTGAACCCACGTAGCTCTACTGAGCTACATCCCCAGTCCTTTTAATTAAAAAAAAAAAAAATGGGGGGGGGCCTGGGAATTGAATTTAGGGACACTCAATCGCTGAGTCACATCCGTAGCCCTATTTTGTATTTTATTTAGAGACACAGTCTCACTGAGTTGCTTAGGGCCCCGCTAAGTTGCTGAGCTGGCTCCAAAATGGAGATCCTCCTGCCTCAGCCTTTGGAGCCCCTGGGATTACAGGCATGCTACACCACGCCCACCACGCTCTGTATTTATACAGTCTGAGCAGTCCTTAGGTATACCCCAGGAAGATTCAGGCTCCACAATGATATCCTTCAATATTCTATGTTAGATAAACTGTTTTGCCTATTTCTTCAACTACAAAATGGAGATAATAATCCTCACCCAGTAAGTATATTAGAAGAATTAAATAAGAGAATACGTGCTAAAATAATACTTTGCATATAGTCTGGGCTCAATAATTAATTATTTTAACATAAGCATGATCTGTGTTAATGCACTGTTGGGTTGAAAGGACCCCAACAGTATCAGAGCCATTGGTGGAACTAATATGCAAATCATAAAATGAAAAAAACAAAAACAAGAAAAACATATATCTCCAAATGATCTAATTCCAAACACCAAAACCAAAAAAAGCAACAAAAACAAAACTAACAGATTATATCCCCAAGAAAACTATTTAGTAGCAGATTTATAAACAAAGTGAGCTCCCCAGTTACCAATTGAGATAGTAATCTGGTTCCAGCGTGAAAACATTTGAAGATTAAAAACAGAGCTAGCTGGGGAAAGGCCACCGTGCCTTTTCACGGGCCTTACAGAATTTCATGTCACCATGCAATGCATACATTAGAGCCATTATCATTCAGATGTTGGTTCTCTTGCTACAGAAAAACCAGGAGGGTTTCTTCAACATTGTCAACCTTACATAATTTTCTGATGTCACATAATTACATGTGAAAAAGATAGTATTGTCGGAAGGTCATTTAGGGTAACTCAGCTGTTCTTTAAAAGGTAAACTCCATTTCACTAGGGCAAAGGAAAAAACCAGAAGCCCACTGGTTCTTTGAGGCAGTTACTGGAGTCCTCTCTGACTCTCCCCAACCCTATTACAGGACTGGGCTCTCCCTTGGTTCCCTTGCCCAGGGAAATCTTGACCCTCCAGGAACTCACATCCTTCCGCTTCTGTGAGCAAAGGTCTGAGCTATCAGGGTTCAGCATCATCTCCTGCGCAACTGTAGCTGGGGCTGGCTTCTGGCAAATTGTTTCTTCATGGAAACATCAAATGAGTGGAAAAACTCCAAGGAGCAGGGCCATCTGCTCCACTACGGCAAGGCTTGTGACAAAAGCCATCCATCAAGGCACAATGTCACGCACACGGCCGCTTGCATTTTCTACTCTGATAAGAAAAAAGGCAAATTCCCCTCTAGGTTTTTTAACAAATGATTTTTTAAAAATAATATGATTCCAATTTGGGGAACATTTTAATATTTTAGCCAGATTCACTTTTTAATGTTTTTGGTATGTTTAAAATACTACAATACTGGAAGCAAATGCGTACCTCATTTGAATTTATAATTTAGAGTAAATTTTTAAGAGGCCACTCAGGACTGACCATGTGGAGGTTCTGAATATCTATTATGAAGCTTCTACCTTCTGTTTTGTTCTCATTTACCGCTTACAGGTAAAACGTTACCATTTTTAGTAGCTGTGATAAAAAAAAATGGTGCAATAACTAAGTAGGTGAAATGATGGGCTGGGGATGTAACTCAGCATTAGAGTACTTTCCTACCACATGCAAGGTTCCATCCCCAGCACTGCAGAAGGAAAAAAAAATCGATTTTTATTATTTGTGTGTTCATGATCTATGCCATTTTTTGCTGCTAATCTAGAATTGCTCCTGTTATAATTGATGTTCCTGCTCCACCAGAAATAGTGAGAAAACAGAAATAAACAACAAAAATAAACGGTCAAGAATATAAGAAAATAACAGGCTTTAAAAAGAACAATTCAAGTACAGCCATGAAAGTCTCATGCTATTTGTTTTGCTGTATATAATTTACTTCTACTCAATATAATCTCTACCTTCTAGGGGTAAAGTAGAGATCCCTGTCTGGCCTCTACCTTCCATGGTATCTGGAGCAGAGGCCCCAAGAAGCAAATGCCACTGACCCTTAGGCCTCCACTATCTTACCCGCTTCAGTTTGACTGATTTCTAAGTCACATTATTCTTCAGAACAGTTTGCTTTTTCTTTAGACCAACAACCCCTATAACATCACACAGAACGGGCTCTCATTCGATACCTGAATGTTCACGTTTTAAAGCTTTATAAACAGTACAATTCAACAGAAAGAGCAATCCTACTTCCCATTATTAGGCACAGAAATTTCTACCCAAGGAAACTGCTTGCCAGTGAGGTGAAATGTAAAGCTGATGATACAGGTACAGGTACTCTGAGTTTTTCAGCTTCTCTGTCTTCCTGCATCCAAAATCCATTTCTAGAATAACCTACATAAAATCTCCACTGAAAGAACCTATTTGTGCAATGCATAAACATCTAGACCCTGATTCTTCATATTTTATTTTTACAGTTCAATATACTGAACCAGAGCTAATGAGACAGTCTTAAAGAGATTTTATGTCCCACGTACGACCCTGGGTACAGATAAATCAGTTGCTTCTCTTGCCTACTAGGTACATCAGAGACTTCTACCAAACGCAGACTTCCATGAAAAGTTCAATGTGTTACTGGGCAGCTTTCAATAAGGGAAATCGAGTATTTCTGGCTTTGAGCCCTATACCAAAACATCACTTTAATCCTAGTGTGCATCTGAAACACGGATGTGAACTGCTCCCTACCCTAGAATCCTAATCTCTAAAGGAGATGATCAGATTTTGCACGGAAGCTGGGACGAAGCGACCTGGGAAGAGGCCACATTGATTGCTCTGCCCGTGCAGGCAGGCAGCGGTCAGGAGCAGGTAACAAGTTGCAAGAAGTCACGGAGTAAATGCGGCGGTTATCCATGCACCGCGGGGAAGGGGCCGTGGAGGACGACGGGGGCTTCCACCTCCGGGCCCTGGTTTACTAACTGCACCTTCCTGCCTGCAGGGGAGGAGCGGGCCTGTGAGCCTTTCGGAAAGTCAGTGTGTGGGAGAAAACTGCGGTGGAGGAGAGAAAGCATGGTGGTGGCGGAGGTGGGGGGTCCTGGATGCCCCCCACTCCACCCCGCAATGATCGCCAGGGAAGACCCTGGGCGCGGGAGGGCTGGCAGGGGGCACTCGCCGCAGCGCCTCGGGGGCCCGGCTCGCGCGGCCCACCCGTCCCGGGCAGCTCCGACGGCCGCTGTGCTAACTTGCGGGAACCCCGCGCCCCGCTGCACACCTGCTGGGAGAGGCCGGGCGGCGGCCCCGCGGGGAAGGGGACTCACCTGTGCGCTCGCGGCGGCGGGAAGGAGGCCGGAGGCCGAGGCTGCCGGGAGCCGGGCGCACAGACACCGCGCCGGGGCGGAGGGCAGAGCCGGAGCCGCCGCCGCCGCCACGCCCTCGACGCGGGGAAGCGGCCGCCTCGGCGGGGACGCTGGCGGCGCCTGGGGCCGAGCGGCTGCCCGCGCGCGCGCTCCCGGGCCGCGCCCCCTCCTCCCCGGCGGGCGGGGCCCTCCCTGCGCGCGCTCTCGCCGCTGCCGCCGCCGCCGCTCCGCGCACGGGGGCCTCGGGCGGTCACTCGGAGGTGGAGGCTCTGAGTACCCCCGACAGCGGGACCCCGGGCACCTTACCGTTTTCCACCGTGACCAGAAGCAGCTTCTCTCTTCCCGCCGGCCCCATGCGACAGTCCCCAGCGCAGCCGGCGGGGACGGCATCAACGTTCGCGCGGGCAGTCACTCTGTGCACTGCGCAGGGCGCCCGGCGGGCTTCACCTCGGCTAACCTCTCAGCAACCAGCGAACCGGATATTACTGTCGCCGCTTTACAGACAAGGAGGGGCTTCCAGGTCCTGATTGCCGAGGGGCGGCGACCAGGAGGGGGCGAGCGGCGGAGGGCACCAGGTGTGCGGTCGGGTCCCGGGGCTCCACCCGGCGCGCGGCGCCCCGTCCCCTTCCTCCTCGCGCTCCGCCCCCTCCCCGCCCCCTTCCCGTCCCTCCCGCCTCCTGCCGCTCTTGCCCGGAGCCTTGTTACTACATTAATATTAACATTTTTAATGCTCGCTTTTTGTTTACAAAACCTTTCACGCACTGTCTGCTTGTCTCCGAAGCCCCGGGAGGCAGAGGGGCCTGACGAGGCCTGTTTGGCTGCTGGGAGGAGCAGCGGCCCAGGTTGTGCAAGGCCTCGTCCAGCTCCAGCCGCAGGCCTGAGGCTGCACCCGCAGAACTGCCATGGTTCAGAGGAAGCCCCGAGGCCTAGTGTGGAGGGGAGCTGTGTCTCTTCCCGAGGAGGCAGCGGGGATTCCGAGCAGGAAAGGAACTTGTCTCAGCTCAAGTCTTCAAAGATACGCGGTTAGAAAAAAATCAGCTCTGATCACTCGCTCATGCCCCGCTCAGAGGCCTAATAAAGCAAGTGTTGTCACCCTGGGTGTCACATGGGGCAGAGAGATAAAGCAAGGTATATAGCATGGTCTAATTACTGTTAGGAATTAAACCAAGGAAAGAGCCGGGCGCGGTGGTGCACGCCTGTAATCTCAGCACTTGGGAGGCTGAGTCAGGAGGATCGAGAGTTCAAAGCCAGCCTCAGCAACTTAGCGAGGCCCTAAGCAACTC
>JAJEJO010001800.1:173112-254007 GCA_020662805.1 Glaucomys volans
AATTCAACAGATACTGCGTGGATATTTCTTTTAATTAAATACCACTTTATGTTATTTGCACCTAGTACACATTTTTTTTTTTAAAATAAGACATGCCGTGTTAGTCACGAAGTTAACAAAACATAAGCCTCCACACAGACACACTCTAACGTGACTTCACTCACACAGCTTCTCAGAGACACACAAGCGACTTTTTTTGCCTACCAGCCAGTGTTGGGTCAGATCTAGGAACCCGCAGGCTGCGGGGCAGGGGAGCCCAGCACACCTGATGGAGGCCCCCAGTCTGCACAGCACCCAGACCCAGCCTCCCTTCCCTGCCCAGATTCCATTCTGTGCTGCAGAACTGGTCTTCAGAGGTGGTCTCTGAGTGTATTTGAACTGATGTCGAGAACCCAGAGCCCCAGGCTCAGGACAGGGACAGGGGGACCAGAGAGCAACTGCAGGTGGCCGCTGGGAGGGAGCGGAAGTTCAAAGCTGCTTGAGTATCAGGCGGGGAACGTAGGTCAGAGCCATGAGTGAAACGGGACTCAGCTGGGGGGCAGAGTTCACGTCCCCTTCCAGGTCCTCCCAGCCAGTGCTGCATGGCCATTAGTGGATGGTCCATTCACACATAGGGACAGTGCCTGGGCGTGGCCAGCCCAAGGCAGATTCAGCACTCTGGAGATGTTGGCTCTGCTTCAGCCGATCTTCCCAGACGGCCCTCTGGCTCACTCATGAAGCCACCACAGCCTTCGGCTCAGACCCAAGGACAGGGAGCTGCCTGGGTCCTGGTGGCAGTTCCTGGGTGGCATCGTCACTGTCACCCAGGAATGACACAAAGCAGGCCTGAAGTTAGGATGCCTGTGTGTCCACTCATCTCAAGAGAGCTGGTGGCCCAAGGCCAAATGGCTCGTTAACCACAATGGGCAGGGACGGGGTGGAGGGGTTGGGAGCACACAGGACAGGATCATCACTGGGCTGGCCACCCTGAACAGCTCCCGCTCGCCTTCTCTGCCACCCTGCCCCTCCTGACCTTATAAAAATCACCTAGGAAACAGTACTATCTGAATAGCACCGAAACCTGATTCATTTCCTGCTTAGTGTGTCCTTGCAGGCCCAGAGCTTGACCTTGGAAGGTGCTCCCTTAGCCTGCTTCTTCCTGCACACTGAACAAGGCCGCCTGTCCAGTCAGTGCTCATCCTGCCACACTCTTCCTCAGGAACCGTCCATGGCTCCCATGCCCTCTAGGGTGGGTACACTTTACACTCCTCTGCCAAGTATTGAAGAGGCTCAGCCTGCACTGATCTTTCCTGGTTCCTCTCCCACGGCTTCCCCGGCTCTCCTCTGGCACCCCCAGCAGTTCTTTGCCAATGTTGGCCCTTCTGCCAGGGCAGGGTGGGTGAGATCACCCCACCCTCGAGGCTGTGCTCAAATCTTAGCTATATTCACCACCATCTGTTACTGGGGCCAAAATCACCTCCAATTCTGAACACCCTTCGGGCTCAGGGCCTGTTGCTTTCTGTGGTCCACTGTTGGGGCCGGGAGGGCAGTTCGGTGGCAGAGCACTTGCCTAGTGTGTGCAAGGCCCTGGGTTCATCCCAGCCCTGCAAAAAAAAGTCTGCAGTCCCTCTTGCACTTGACACCTATCACAGCCCTGCCGGGGCCTCCTGCGTACCCGTGTCGCCCTCTGCTGGCTGGAGGACGGGAACTATGTTCTGCTTGTAGCTTTGCCCTCTAAATGCTAACGTGGAGTAAATGCCTCATAAATACTGTTGAACTGAGTTGATACTCATCCTAAGGGGCCAAAAAGCTCTTCGCTGCCTTGGTTGGCATTTCAGACAATACAGAAGTGGTCGGGACACAATGCAGCAGTGGTATCACAACAACAGAAATGGTGAAGTCAGGTGCTAAGTTAGTACCAAGCACAACCTACGAAGGTAAGTGACCTATCAACCCTGGCCTGTTAACACTGTGACGTGCCTCTTAAAGGCTGCGGGGGAGGCAGCGGCTGATCCAAGTGGTACTCAGTGGGTGGAGAAAAGCTACCGATCCTCTGGGGCTTTTCCACCTGCCCACAGCAGCCCAGAGGAAATGGAAGCGTAATTCTAACTTTCCAGCCGAGGCGCCTGGGGTTCTAACAGCTCCCTCTTTCCACTGCAGGCTGTCCAGGGCTGTGGCTCGGGTGACTAGCCCAGAATGGCCTGGGGCGCCAGCTGCCAATACCGATGCTTGGGCCCTAGCCCAGGCCGACCTAAACTGTCTCCGCGGTTGGGATGTGGGAATCTGTATTTTAGATAAACTCCTGGGGACCCTTAGGCTCACTGAAGTTTGCAAACCTTTCTTCCATTAAGATAGTGGGCTCTGCAGCCAGAAGGAGCACCCGCGCATCTGAGTACGGCTGTTTCTCCCGGTCACAGTACAGGGGGCTGGGGACCTGAGCCTCCAGGGAAATGACCAGCACGAGGGTGGCTGTGGGTCTCTAAAGGAGAGCACGGAGGGCCTGCCAAGAGGCTGACTCTCAGATGAGCACCTCCAGAGTTCTTGGGGGGCAAGGGGGAAGTAACTCAGCTGTTAGATTTTCTGTCTGTCCCTTTTCTTCTAACGATCATCCCCTGGCTCCTATTCCTCCTATTCTCCCTTCTTGACTTCCCAGTTCCTCAAGATGCAATCGCGCAGTCCTCACGGAACCAGCACCCAATCCATTTTGGAGCAGATCCAGCACAGACGACCGGAGGCAGAGGGTGACCGCACGTTCCGCTCACAGCTGGCCCGCCACGCCACACAAACGCACGCGAGGATATTGTCAAAGACACGAACAGTGAGCAGGACAGACAGAGATGAGCATGCGAGCCAGGCGGTGGAGACAGGCTGCAGGGGTCTCCAGGAACGCTGGATTTAGAAGAGCGAGAGGAATCCCTGCCTGGCTGGAGCTCCGAGGAGCGGGGCAAACTTTGGTCATTGCTGGGGGAGGCTCAGTGCCCTCGGAGGCAGGAAGGTAAACCAGGTTGTGCCCACTCCACGCAGCCCACCTGGAATACTGTTCTCCCCTCCCCGACCTCCCCACTTGAAAATCCAAGACCAAGCTCACACAGGCTTTCCAAGATCCCCTTCCATACAGTTCTGGGTTTAAAAAAAAAAAAAGAAAAAAAGGGAAAAGGACTTGAAAGGCAAGTCGTAGAGGAAGGGGAGCCACTTCAGCTGGCAGCTGGGGAAGGCAAGTGGCCCTCCAGGAGGCTCATTCCTTCTTGGTGTGCTCCAGCACTCGGTAGGGGACCCCGGGGCCACTTCTGGAGCCGTGTTCCTCCTGCATGACTGGCAGCGTGGCAGGCGCGTAGATCTCCGAGATGCTGTCGTTGTTTTCCAGGGCCCCATAGGAAAAGGAAGCTTTGAGGTCGGGCTGGACGGTCATCCCCTTGTCATGCACGTTTTGCATACCTGGAATGAAATCCACCCCAGTCGTTACGCAGAGAGGAGGCCGGGTGGGGCTTCCTCCACTCCGCAGGCGGCTCAGGAGCCAGTCAGGAGCATGCTGATTTCCTGAATGCTTTAGGTTGGAAAGAGAACACACAGTTGCCAAGCAACAGAGATAAATCTTCAGGAAATGTGCACACAGACCAGCCACTGTCCGGAGGAACCTCCAGTGGGCCTAGAATGAGATGGGATGCGTGTATGGATCCAGGGTGGGTGGAAAGGGCACCGTGCTTTGGATGTGGTAGATGCCAACACATGACTGCTGACTTCACCCAGCAGCCAGAGCACTTCGTTACGCTCTCGGGTGCTGAGAGTAACTTACGCATTGTGGACGCCTGAAGGGCCAGACGCATCATGGTGCTTGGAGGGTGCGGACCTTCCACACTGACCTCCCCTGTCCAAGTGTGGGGTAGGGTGTGACCATGCTTATGATCTGTGGGCCCGTGATGCTGGGTTCCCATTTACACTTGAAGGCAGAGACCTTAACGAATACTTTAGCCTTATCCTGTAACTCCTCCAGTCAGGGGGGACCTGGCTACTTTTGAGGGCATCTCTTTTCTTGCCAGGAATAAAGATTTTCAGGTTCTCCTGTCCCCAGGATAAGTCAGAAGAACGGAATGCAAGTGTCTTCCTGAAGACAGGATGGGTAACAGCTGGCATCTGGTGGCTTAATGTGCCCCTAAGTAGTAATAGTGTCAATAGCAGCAGTGGGGACAGTGGCTGAGGCCTGAGTGTTCAGAGGGCGGCGGGGAGGACACTGTTCTGAACAGCTGTACAGTTGTTTCTCACATGACCCTCACAGCCGCTGCTGGGGCAGCTGGAGGCTGACTTGCCTGAGAACAGCAGCTACCCACCAGGGTTCAAGTTCAGGGGGCCCACACTCTGAAGCACACACTCTTAACTGGAAGGCTGCGTGGCTTTCCATAAACCTGAACTGAATCCCCAAACAATTCCAGAACAGATAGCTACCCTCATTTCCTGGATAATTAAACAGATTCAGAGAGCGGGAGCAACATGCCTGAGATCACACAGCTGATGGGACACAGCTGGGCTCTGCTCTGCTCTTCTCCAGCCTGCAGCTGACCTTGCCTCCATACAGAGGCTGATGGTCATGGAAGGGCACAGCTGAGGAGGCTGTGGTTTGGATTTGGGGTTGGGGTGACTGTACTCAGGGAAGAGAGGTAGCTTACAAGGCATCATTTAGCTTTTGATTTTGACAGAATCAGGCAAAGACCACCAGGACCACAACTACGGGAGCAAATTCAGGTTTATGGACACACGGCAGTGAGATGTCCACTCTGGGGAGCCAGGGGTGTGAGAGTAACAGGGCGTCAGAAGAAACTCATTCTGGGGTTTGGGTGGGTTCAGGGAGGGGCTGGGAAGTGAGGCTCTGCTTTGGATCGATGCTGTCAGGAAGCAGGGCTACGTCTCATGGGGATCTTAGTAGGTCTTCTCTAGGAGGGGAGCCTAGTCTGAGGCTACCAAGGGGACTGGCAAGGGAACAGGAGGGTCTCATCGTAGGTGGCAGGGTGCAGGGTGGGGTGCTGGTCTTTTCATAGGGTGTAGACAATGTCTATGTTTTGTCTGTGCTCAGGCATATCAACAGAGTGGCCTGTTTGGGTGGTGACCCACGATGGCCAGAGTGGCCTTGAGCTATGGTTTGGATCTAGAATGTCTCCCCAAAGCTCAAGCATTGAAAGCATGTTCCCCAAGGAAACAAGGTTCAGAGGTGGGGCTGATGAGGGCTCTGAGCTCATCAGTGGGTTAATCCACTGATGGCTGAATGGTCTGAATGGACGGCTGGGAGGTGGGAGCCGTGAGAGGATGCAGGTCCCTGGGGTGGGCTCTGGAAGGGCTGATCTTCTCCCACCCTTCCTCACTCTCTGCTTCCTGCTGCACGAGCTGAGCAGCTCCCCTCTGCCTGCCCTTCCGCCATGACGTTCCTGCTTTGGAGCTGGCCCTTCATGAACTGACTGGAACCTGAGAGCCCCAAACATCTTTCCTCCTCCAAATCGTTCTTGTCAGGTATTTTGGTCACAGCAATGGTAAGCTTCTCTGCCACTGGTGATCTATGACACCTCAGCAGGAGACACCAGGGCCAGCAGAGGGCCAGCAGGCTCCCAAGGCCAGGGCTGCTTTTCTCTTCTCATATTTAAGGAGGCACTGATACTTAAAGCCAATCTAAACTGACATGCAGTGAATTTTTGGACCTCTTGAGCAGCAGCTACTGGCGTGCTGTGATGATTCCAATCCAGCCAAAAGGCCAGGTCCTCCTCTGACCAGGGAAGCCAAGTGGCTGGAAGACAGGCTCTGGCAGTTTCATTGTGTGTGTGCTACCAGGTTGAACAGGCGTTTGAAAACTTGCAAAGTTTTTTTTTTAAACAAAAGGGAAGTGAAACCAAACTAAAGCAGGCATCGACCATGTCCCAGACACTGTGCAAGAGGCCTTTCCACACGACACCACCACCCTGAAGAAGGAACCCAGCCTGCGAGTGAGGATGAACAGGTGGCAGAGGTGGCATTTGAATCCAGGTCATCTGAACCCAAGACCACACTCTTCACAGGGCAGGACACACCTTTAATCAGGAGTGTCCTGACAGCCACCCCAGCAGGGCAGGATCTCCGTTCCTTGATATCTGACCCCCCCACCCCGCCCCCGGTCACAAGGTACAAAGAGAAAGTTCAAGAAGCACACCTACGAACAGGCCACAGAATGTTGGTATCTGAAGATTACCCGAGGTTACCTTCTATTTTCCAACAAAATGTCTGTACATATGTATATACAAATACTTGTGTAGATACATACACATACGGAGTTCACAAACACGAACGCACAGACACATACACAGACACGCACACACGGAGTTGACACCTCACCTATCTGGAATTCAGCTATCCAGCGCCCTCATCTATCCGGAACACAGCCGAGAGACAAGGAAGTAAGCAAAAAAGGCGTCTGAGCAGCCAGATTAGACGTTGGAGAGGCCCATGCACCAAAGCCCATGCACCTAACTCCGAGGAGAAGCCTCGGTCCCCAGCGTGGCGCTCGTTCCATTTGGTTTTACATATAATCTGAACGAGCTGGGTGAAATGGGAAGGCTGACGTGGAGTCGCCGCCCTCGGGCAGGCCGGTCACAGCAGGAATGACAGACAACGGCTGGACAGCACGAGATGAGGAAGTAATACAAAAATCACTGCTTTCCCTGGGGATCTGTGCTATGGGAGCACCTCGGTCAGCCCTGAGGACACACCTGAGTCACAGAGTCACCACCCAAATGCTGCTCTGGGTTAAGGAGCACCCTGTGCCATCAGTGTGTCTGCATTCTGTTAACGAAACATGGCTAATTATGTTTTGGAGAGAGCTCGCCCTTCCGTGTTTAAGTTTGTGGTCACTGGCAACCCACAGAATCCAGGGCAGCAGCCCTAGCTGGAGCTGGCGGGCCCAAAGCCTTGACTTTCCCAGCCTGAACCCCTTTGGGCTGCACACGGCACTCTAAGTTCTCTGCAGGCCCCGCCACTCCCTACCGTACAGTGTTTGGCAGAGTCCCATGTTTATGTTACTGTCAGGGCTCAAAGGCATCTGACCTTGTGCTTCTCAGCTCCCTGGAAAATTGAACAATCCACTCCCTTGTGGAATCCAGGGAGTGGGGTTATAGGATTTGAATTTCATTCATCCTATTTTCCTTCCCCTCTCTGATCATTCCATTCCCGCGAGATGGATGGATTTTTCCACTGGCAGGCATGCAGCCTGGCACTGCAGATCATAATTACATTCAGTGTGCATCAGGATTTTCTCTAAAAGATCCTGAAATAGACAGGGGAGCTGGCAAGATGTACTCAAAGCCATCCAAGGTGCCTTTGCTGTTGCCTCCTCTTCTGCACAATGAGATTAAAAAAATAAAATAAAAAGGAAGAACAGTCACACCATGAAGGCACAGCACACAGTCCCTGTAGCCAGCCCAGAGTCTCTTTTTCAACAGGAAATGGAGTCATTCCATACAGAGGGCCAGCAGGACACGTGGGGTTTTAACATTACCTGGCATGGCATCCATGGAAATGTAGGGCTCAAATGGAATGGCCTTCTTCCTGTTACGGGTGATTAAGAAGACACCCAAGAATGCGATCAGGCACCTGAGGGAGACGAGAGAGGAAGAGAAGTAAGGCTGGGAGCAGGGACTGGGAGGGACCCTTGCCATCACAGGTGACAAGGGAAAGGCTCCACTGCAGACAGGGCTGAGACTGCCAGGCTGGAGGTCCACAGGGGACAGACACTAGTTGAATGACAGTCCAGAGGAGCCCACCTGCCCCGCACTCACTCATCTGTAATCAGAGTAAATTAGACTCTCCTGATTCTTTCACTGCTACTCAGCCAACATTCCCAGAACCTTGCCTTTAAAAATACCCCCCCCCCCCAATTTAATGGCCTAGATTCCATCACTACCTAAGTACAGAAAGGTAAAAATCTGTAAAAACTGAGAAGGGTACTCCCTGTGCCCCTTCCCTCCCTCTCCCAGGAAGGTGTGTATTCTTCCCCAGTATTTTGGGCATCTTTTCCTGATAGCTTATGTAAACAAGTATAGTTTCTAAACACAGATGCGTAATTTACATGCAATAAAATACACAAACCTTAAATAGACATCTGGGTGGCTTTTGCTTGTGTCACCACCTCTCAGGCCCGGGCACAGACATTTCCACACTGCCTTGGAAGCTTTCTGAGCCCCTGCCCATGCGGGCCAACCCTGCCCCAGAGGTAGCCTGTGCCTGACTCTCCCCACGGATTCCATTTGCCTCCTGGGGCTTTCTCCTTAAGGTAAATCTCACAACCTCTACTTTTTATATCCAATAAATGGGTTTTAAGATTCATCTACTTTATCACATGTATTCGTAGTTCATTGGTTTTAGTTGTGTAGAATCCATTGTCTGAATATGCTATACTTTTTTCACCGTTGGAAGACATTTAGGCTGTTTCTTATTGGAGCTTATTATAGATTAAGCTACTATAAATACTCATATTGGAGACATTTTACCAATATACACACTCATTTCTTCTGGGTAAAAATCTAGACGTGGAATTGCCGTATTATAGGGCAGATCCCACTTTAAAAATGTACCTTTGTGCATGTGATGCACCCTATGCGGTTCCGTGTGGCCACCTATAGGTGGCCTCAAGTTTTCAAAGGGCAGCAAGGCTAGCACTTCACAACCAATTTATCTGTGTGCGGCGGTCAAGGCGATTAGGTTACCTCTGAATGTGAGCTTATTAAAATTAAATAGAATCATCCGTGTCCCCCTTCATATGTTCTTCCAAGGCATTACAAACCGAGCGCTACATTGAAAAGCATGCTCATTTAAAATGTTTATTGATGTTGTCAAATTGCACCTCCACATTCAAGTACTGCTGGTCTCCCCCACCTCCTCCTGGTGGTTCATTTTCAAAATCCAGTGTTCAGCCCTAATTGGATCCAATGGTAGCCCTTCCCTTTTGCCCGCCTTGATTCTAAAATCAGCCAATCGCGTAGATGGTAACCCTGAACTCCTCCAATCAGCGTGAAGGGCGAAGCTGCACTAGGTTCAAGGCGGACCGCGTGCACAGGCGCTTGCTAGCCAGGCTCAGGTAGCGCATTTCTCCCCGAAGCCAAGGTTTGCCCCCGCCACCCCCACTTCTGAGCACGTGTTTGGTTTCTTGCAGCACCTTGTTATTTCTGACATTGCCAACATAGAATATCGATCCTGTTAGTTTCTGCGAAACGTAGGTCTCTCCCAGAGCTCCAATAGGTTAGATCTGGGGTGAGCATGAGAGCCTTTTCATGGGTCACATGGCAAAGTGATTAAAGCCCAAAATAGGAGAAGGAGATGAGGCCCTTTGGGGAGTAAGATGGAATTCCAAACCCACACTCCCCTGGCTCTGAGAAGCTGTAATGGAGGACCATCCCGCCTGGGGTCAACTCCACCCTTGCACCTGGGCCAGCGCGGGACTCACCCCAGTGCAAACATGCAGATGTGCAGCACGTCCTCCCCGATGAAGTCCAGGTAAAACACCGCGCCTGCGACAGCCAAGAACAAAAACGTCACCCACCTGCCAGTCTGCCTAGGATTGGCTAGGCACTTCCCTGCAGGAAACCAGAGCAATCAAACCATGACTGCTGGAGACATGCTGAGGAATGATTAAAAGCCACCGAGGGGAAGGGACAGCCTCCCTGCCCCCAGCCCCACAAGCCCCTCTCTTCCCACCTTTCTTTTATAACATTTATTTTGAGATGTCAGACTCATACGATAGCCGTCCCATGGACCTACCCTTCCTCCAGCTTTCCAGCCCTGTCTTCTGTTCCCACAGGGCATGATCAAGACCAGGAAAGGACACTGGGACAATGCCCCTCACCTTACTGTTCTCACCCCCACCCCCACATGCCTTGCTCTCCCCCATCTTGTTGGGATGGTTACACAGGCTGTGTGTCTGCATCCTGAGGGCCTTCTGGCCACGAGGCCAGCAGATGCCACGCCTAGGGCCCCTGCAGCATGGCGCCCACTGCCCTGCCCTGCAGCCAGCCCGTCTGGCATGGCTGTCACCCACAGCTTCCTGCTGGGCTTCAGTTTCCAACTCAACCACAGGGTTTGCTGTTCCCTGCAACCCTGACTTGTTTTCCACCTTCTTGACCAAGGTTCTCAGCGGGGAGTCTCTGTGGCTGGTCTGGTGGAGCTGCTCACAGCCCAGGGCCTGGGAGGCTGTGTGCCCTGCTTGCTCCTGCCCCTGACGACGGGCACCAGGCTCCCCAGACTAAAGTGCAGTGCAGAGCGCTCGGCTGCACAGCAGGGCCCTCTTCAGACGGAGGCGCTTGGTTCTTACCAGCTCTTTTACTCTTAGGACTTTTACTTACCATTGCAATTTTAAAAATAAACAACAAACTCAATAATACGCTTGAAGCCTTGTAAGCGGCCTCAGAAAGAAACTGAAAAAACAATTGGGGGTGGAACAGAAGAAAAGGGGCCTGTAATTGTAATGATCACTTTCTGAGCACCTAGGAGCTGCAGAGGCTCCAAATGCTCATGATCTCTAAAACTGATGTAAAAGAGATGCCGGGTCACTTGGCAGCAGTGGGTGGGGTACAGCTGATGATCACCCAGACTATTGAAGAAACCCTGCCCAGGATCTGCAGGCAGTGTGGAGTAGGGGCATTCGCATTATACATGATGCTATCCTAGGAGCTAATTCTTACTCCCCTTTTAGGAATACGGAATTGAGCTCAGAGAGCTTAAGCGACTTTCCGAAGGTCACACGGTGAGCATGCCCACACTGAGCTGCAGACCCAGCTCTACATGCTGCATATTCTCCATGAAGTCACATGACTCCGCAGGCAGATCTAGACAGCAGGAGCAGCCAGCCGGGCAGTGGCCAAGTCCTTACCCACTGGGGTGATGCCCCTGCTGCTACGGCACAAGACAGGAACTTACGATGGCCCCCTACCTGCAGTGATGGCCACAGTGGTGGACAGGATGTAGCCCACGCTGGCAATCAAGGAGGAGTCATAGATCTGGGAGGCTTGGCTTAAAAACCTGCAACCCAGACAGAGCGCTTGGTCAAGGGCAGGTGGGGCTGATGGCAGTGCAGCTTGTTCTCAAGTGTGAGGGGCATCCTGGGGCTTAGGAGATGGCCTCCTCGGGTCAGGGGCACCCCATTCCCAAGTGGGCATGCCTTTCCATTTCACAGCTTTGACTGCAGGATCCTTTCACCTGGGATGCTTGTTCCTCTGCTCCCCACCTTGAAAGGAGCCACTCTTGGGTCTCTTCCATCTACCCGGGCTCCCTCCCCAGGGTGCTTGGAGCTCACATCACAATTTGCCTGGTGGTGTACTATTTTTTAAATTTTTCTTAATTAAAAATAATACAATTGGCAGGTGTGGTGGCGCACGCCTGTAATCCCAGCACTTGGGAGGCTGAGGCAGGAGGATTGCGAGTTCAAAGCCAGCCTCAGCAACTCAGCGAGGCCCTTAGCAACTCAGTGAGACTCTGTCTCTAAATAAAATACAAAATAGGGCTGGGGATGTGGCTCAGTGGTCGAGTGTCCCTGAGTTCAATTCCTGGTCCCCCCCAAAAAATAAAAAATAAAAATAAAAATAGCCATAGTCAGGACAGTGGTGGTGATAGCAATCCTCGGTCAGGAGCTGACGAGTACATTTTCTGGGGCCTGCACCGGTCTGTGTGACGCTTGGGCAGGGACGCCTCGCCCTGTGATGGACAGCCCGCGCCCCAGGGAGGCTGAGCAGGAGGCCAGGAGCTGGACACCTGGGCTCAGCTCTTGGCTCTGCAGCTCCCCAACCTTGACCTCTCTTTGGCTCAGTTCCCCGTGTGCAGAAAGGGGACAGCATCCCCCTCCGGAGGGTGCTGGGAGGACCGGATGAGCTAGTCCTGTAAAGCAGTGTGGCCCGTGGGCAGAAGCTGCTCTGCTGACCCTTGGAGGCCACGGGCTGTGGACGCCAAGCCCAGGGCTTTCTTTTGGGCTGAATGAGCCTCCACACCACAGAGTCGTGTGCCTCTCCATAGGCTGGTCACCAGCAGCATTCCTGGGGTGACAGGGCTCAGAGTGGCACCCAGGCCCGCCCTGGGGCCGCTGGTCTAATTCTGGGGCTGAGAGAAAGAAGCACATTCTCTGCAACTTGGGAAGGTTTGGGGCCATTTCCTGAGGACCAGAAATGACGACCCTCACTTTCCACCTAGCAGACAAGTAGCCGCCTCCCAGGGAGGGTAAAGCCTCCGCTAAAGTCCCCAGGTGGACACGTGCCTGCCTGGAGAAGACAGGGAGCCAGGCTGCCCCACTGCACGCCCTCAGTGTGAGGCAGAGGGGAACGGAAAACCCACCCTGGCTTGTCTTTCAGGTGGCACGGAGCCCGCCACGGGACACCTCGGCACCCTGTCCCTCCTCTCTGTCACCCTGGAGGTCAACCCTGGTGACTGAATTCTTCCACCCTCTCCATGGCTTCTAAACCCCATGCTCTCAGACCCAGGGGGGCTCAGGGGCCAATGTGGCGAGGCCCAGGCGGGAAGGACCTGCAACTCACGCGGCCTGGTAGACGGCGGTGGCCACCATGCACACGAACATCACGTAGAAGATGGGGTAGTCAAGCTGCAGATTCCCCTGGATGGACAGGACCAGCATCCCAGCCACGGCCTTGACTGTCACCACTGTCATAGAGCCTGCAGATGGAGAACAAGGGCAGGGGTGGCCTCAGGGGGATGCGGGAGCCAGGCTGGTGTAGGACCCCAAAGGACCCGGTGAGAGACAAGGGGACTGCTAGCAGCCAAGCTGCCACACGGTGGGACGAAGCAGTTGGGCTGAGTCTCTGGGCGGGCAGCAGAACAGACAGGGGTTTCCAAATGCTGCTCCCGGGCTCAGCTCGACGGGCAGTGCGTTCAGTCCCCGCCCTGTGCCCGGCACCAGGCCAAAGCAGCTTTACGTGGACAACTGAACTTCCTTTGAGCATCAGCCTCGCGACAGTCACAGGAAAACACTGTGCCAACAGCTCAGGAGCTGCTCGATGCTCAGTCGCTTGCTTTTTAAAAAACATTTCTTTACCCCAAGAAGTTTCCAGCGTCTTGGAACGCACGCCCTGTACTCCCACAGCATGTGTGCTTCTTCACTTCAAAATTCTAGTCATATAACACCGTCCTTGTGTGGCTCAGGCGTTATGAATTGTGGACATGAAATATAATTTAAAAGGCAGATGAAAAAAATCATGCATGTTCTAACACTTTCTTCTGTACGGCTCACCCCCTGGAGACCACCGCGGCGCCCTGGGGCACAGAACGGCTCCTTGACATGTTCCGCCAGGTCCCCTGCCAAGCAGGGAGAGGACAACCCAAGCAGGAGACAAGTGGGGCCTGGCCTGGCTCCAGGCTCTGCTTCCTGTTCCCGCGGCTGCTGACTCAGCCTTCTCTGGCCAACAGCCTGTCGCACGGTGGCTCCTGGGCCCCTGGGCCACTGCCCCAGCTTCCAAACACCAGCAGCCACTGAAGACTGGCTCATGCCACCAGGCTGCCCTTGTGAGGGAAGGGGACTGGCCCATGGCTCAGAACGGCTGGCCTTCCCACCCTTGAGGAGAGGACACTTCAGGACCCAGATCCCTTGGAACCACTTGGAAAACAGTCACCAAGGAATGAAGGACCCATTGACACTACGACAGGGATGATGAGTCCCAAAAACACCGAGAGCCTCCAAAGCAGCCAGTCACCAAGGCCTCGGGTTCTGCTAGGGAAGCTGCTCAGAGGGCAGGTCTGTGGGGAGGACGGTGGACGGGGGGCCGGGGAAGGGGGAGGCGAATGGAAGCAACTGTTCACAGCACAGGGTTTATTTTGGGGGTGACAAAGCTATTCTAGATTTAGAGCGTGATGTCGGCTGCACAGCTCTGTGACGGCACCAGGGGCCCTGCCGGGTGGGCTTCCAGTGGGGGTTTTGTGCCACAGAAAATTCCAACTCCTTGAGCTGCTCTAAAAAACAAAACGGGGCTGGGGCTGGGGCTTCGGGGCTGAGCAGGGGAGGCACTGGGTTCAACCACGGAAAAAAGAAAAAATTTATGTATAAAAATGAAATTCAGCCGGGTGTGGTGGCACACGCCTGTAATCCCAGCACTTGGGAGGCTGAGGCAGGAGGATCGTGAGTTCAAAGCCAGCCTCAGCAACTTAGCGAGGCCCTAAGCAACTCAGTGAGACCCTGTCTCTAAATAAAATACAAAACAGGGCTGGGGATGTGGCTCAGTGGTGGAGTGCCCCTTGGTTCAATCCCCAGTACCAAAAAAAAAAAAAAGAAATTTTATAAAAATAAATAAATTAAATAAAGATATTGTGTCCATCTACAACTAACAAAAATAAAATAAATAAAATAAAACAACACAAACCTGCGTCAGGGACGGCGTCTGGGGAGGACAGAAGAGAAACAACAGGAACCGGGTCACTGTGCGGATCCCACAAGCCCTGTCCTCCCTGCCATGGGGGCTTCCCTCGTACCCCTTTCTAGAGTGAGGACAGTGGCTTAAACAGGGAGAGCCACCAGCCAGGGACCACAGCACCAGCAAGAGGCAGCGCCCAATGGCCACACGCCCCCTTCTCCTATCAAGTTACATGCCGATGGGTCCTTTCTGTCCTTCCACCAGACTCAGGAGGTCTCCCCGCAGACCCTCCCTCTAAAAGGACAGGAGAGGGATGGGGGCGGGGTGGGGAGGGAGAGGGAGGAGCATCCGGCTTTGCCTGGAGTCCAGCATGACTTCTGCGCGGCCCCAGAGGGCTGGCTGCAGGACTGGCCACCTCGGCCTTCTCTGAAGTGACCTCTGAGCTGCCTCCCGTGCTCTGGGCGAGGCTTCCTCCCTGTAACGGCCATTGCCCACTCGCCCTGCCCGCAGCCCTCACCACCTTCTACAGAGGCTCCCGGGCCATGGCGAGTCTGTCCCAGTGCCGCAGCCGCAGCTCCTGGCATGTTAGGAGACTCAGGTTTGAGTGAGAATCCTGGAGACGAAGGGCTGCCTCCCTTGGCGGGACCCCTGCACCTGCGGCTGCCCGCAGCGCTCACCGGCGGCCTCCAGCAGCTTGTGCACCCAGAGGCCTCGGCTCTGGAGACAACCCCCCCCATCCCCCGTTTTCTTTTGGCCCCACTCACCGAGCAGTGCCACCAAGAGGAGGATGACGAGGACGCTGTTGGCGTTTTTCTCCTTGTAGAAGTAGAGCAGCAGGCAGAACAGCACGATGGCCACCAGCTGCGGGCAGCAGGCGGAGGTCAGGGGCAGGCAGGGCCCTCTGGGCCAAAGGGGGCTGGACACCAGGCCCTTCCCATGGGCTGCCTCCTCCCGTCTCTCACCAGGTGGAGAGGGGCTGTCCCCACGAGTGTCCCCATCACACCTGGGTGGGTCGAAGAGGCGGTGCCCGTTCACCCAGCAATGTGGTCGCCCCCCTGTCCCAACCCAGCCCTGGCCCTGGGCAGCCCAGCAGGGCAGGAGGCAGCGTCGGGAGTGGGGAGACCTACTGAGCTGCCTCGAGCTGGCGTGTGTGACCGTGGGCATATCAACCCCCTGACCCCAGCCGCCCTCCCTGGGAAACAGGGACGATGACTCCAGCTCTCCAGGGCCACGGGCGAGCTCACGCTTCCGGAGCCTGGTGCAGGGCAGGCCTGGCTCTGAGCACTGATGGCAAACGCCCCGGCAACGCCTTGCTGGGAAGCGGACACGACCACTGTGCCAAGCAGCAAATGGCAGAGCCGGGCATCGCACCTGGGCAGCCTGGCGCCTGGGCCGCAGGGTCTGAGGCCAGGCCCGGTGCTCCGTCAGCAGACCTACCTCCAGACGCCCAGCCTGAACTTTGAGGGTGTCCCCACCCTGCATCAGTGACGAGTCCCTTCCACCCTCAGAGCTCAGACGTGTGGCCACACCGTCCCCTTCCAGCGCGCCCAGTACCCAGCAGCTCCCAGCAGAAACCAGAGACGGGCTCAGCTCCGCACCCACACCCACTGGAGTGGGCAGGGTGTAGACGCCAAGGCAGAAACAGCAACGGGGGTCCCGAAAAGAAATCTTAACTTCCTTCTAATCAGAGGCCACAAAGCATGCTGCCTCCGTGTCCCCGTTCCTGCCAGCCACAGTGAGTGCGTGACCTGTCGGGCCGTTTCTGTCACGTGGCACGACTGTCCTGACCACCTTCCCCTGCTGGGGACGCTCCATCGGGCAGGTGCAGTGCCACCATGGATGGCCTCAGGTCCCGCGTTCGGGTCCCAGTCTTCACCACGATCCTTCACGGTCCAACGAGTGCGCCAACAGCCCTTGGCACCAAGTCCTAGGGTGGCCTCTGGTGCGTTGGTGTCCCGAGAGGCCTCGAGTCCTGTGACCCATCTCACTGACTTTTCAGCCTCAGCTCTGGCTCACGGGAGCACGCGGTAAACGTCCACCGCATCTGGCTTGGCCGAGCCTCTGTCCGGCAGCGCTGCCTCACAGTCTTGACAAGGGAAGACAAACTGACTGTCTGGGCGTCTGCCTCGCACTGGGTGGTTTACATGCCACCATATGTAGCTCCAACTACGATCCTAAGTCAATGATTCTTGCCACTTTACAGAAAAGGAAACAGAGAAGGAAAGTGACTTGCCCAGGGCTACACAGCACACGAAGGACTTGTGCTCAGGACTCCCTCAGTGCAAAGCCTGCTTTGAGGCAAGGCTTCGTGGAAGGGGCGGGGCTGGCTCTGTCCTGAGCACGCACCTCCATGCCCACTAGGGACCTTCGGGGCTGGCTGGCTGGGGAGATGGTCAGGGAGATCTCTCCTCTGCCTCTCGGCCTTCAGAGGGGAAGGGAATCCGGGGAACTCGAGGCCAGTCAGGGCCCCGCTGCTCAGATCAGAGGAAGACAGTGAGCGCCCGTCACTGGCCCTGGGGGAGGCGGTGGCAGGCGAGGCCAGGTGGGCCTGGCTTCACACCCAGCTCCGCTGCCAGGGACCCCGAGGGGACCCTGAGCCCGTCAGCTAACCTCACGGAGACCCAGCTGCCCCTCCAAGAAATGGGAGGAAGACACCCAGGGCTGTGGAGAACCTGAGCCGCCGTCCTGCAGACGCTCAGCGCGGCACAGGCACCAGGCGGCCTCCACCGTCCTCCCCGGGTTTATCAGCAGACGGGCGGCCTGGGGACGCTCCAGGCGTCCTGGCTTTCCACAGCTCCAGCAGCTGTGTGGTCCCGGGAAACAACCTGCTTAGAAGAGTTCCGATGGTCACTGTGGAGGTCTTGGATGAAAGATGACGAAGGAGCAAAAATGAGTCCTTGTTCCGTCTCTCGTCGATCCTGCGGGGTCCGCTTTTCATGTGCTTCTTCACAGATCCAGGCTGTGGACCAACCTGGACAGTCCTCCCGGAGGGCAAGCTGGCATCGTGCCAGGTGCACTTAAGATGTCACCAAGGACGAGGGGCATCCACTGACCTGCGACTCCTATTCCCCCAGCACGGCCTCGGTGACGGGGAGACGTGCTGTGATTCATGGATCCCCCCCTGCTGGGTGCTGAGGTATCTGCTTCCAGGACCCCGTCCCCTGTCCTGCCATCTCAGGGGAGGGACCCGAGCCTTCCCTTACCATGTACAAGAGGAAAGGCCAGCTCACGAGGTGCCTGGTGATGTTTTCGCCCGTCATCTTCTCGTGGCTGTTGGGTGCGAAGGTCACCAGCAGGTAGGTGCCAGCGATAGCCAAGCCGCAGCCCACGAAGGACAGGACGTAGCGCCCTGCGGGGAGGGAGGGGCGGTCAGGGGCCTTGGCAGGCACAGGCCCCGGGAGGAGGCGCCCTGGGTCACCCCAGGTCAGGGTTCCTGTGCAGCACCTGAGACCTGTTGGTATTCGGGGTTTTTCTTTCCTTTAAAAAACAAACTGCCTTCCCTAATGCCATTTTTAAGAATGTGAACTTTGAACCGTAGGACACTTCCTGAAGCAGGGACTCCTACAGAAAGGGCCCGCGGCTTTCTCAAGTGAGGGGTGAACACGCCCAGGTAACAGCCTCCAGATCAGGAAGGAGGTCGCTCCAGGCCCCTGGTCCCCGCCTGTGCCCTTTCCAGCCCCAGAGCCCACTGGCCAGACGCCACCTTGGCTTCTGACCCCGCCGACGGTCCTGCCCGCCTCTGCTTGGGCTCACACAGCGCGCTCTCCGGGGGCTGCTGCGCTCAGCCCTGGGCCGGGGGTCCCTTCTCCCTGCCTGACGGCGCTGCGTGTGAGTGGACAGTCCACCCCGCCGCCGCAGATGGGCGTGAGAGGTGGCTGCAGTCCCGGCTCCTCCTGCTGTCAGCAGCCCACACACGGGACATGAAGATGTCCCCTTTGGGAGCCACTGTCAAGTGCCTTTCCAAGCGGCACCGAGGGACACCCCCGACTCGGCACAGAGTTGTGGCCGTGAACTTGCCAACACTGGTGTTTCTTTTGGTCTTTTCAATTGGCCATTCTGGAGGGTGCTGCGGCTTTAGCTGCGCTTCAGAGGGAACATGGGCTAGCTGAAGAACCAAGGAGGACCAAACACACACCGGGAGCAAACCCGAGCGCCTGGCCAGTGCCTTTAAGAATGACCCGGCAAAAAAAAAAAAAAAAAAAAGCCGGGCGTGGTGGCGCACGCCTGTAATCCAAGCGACTTGGGAGGCTGAGGCAGGAGGATCGCGAGTTCAAAGCCAGCCTCAGCAACTTAGCGAGGCCCTTAGCAACTCAGTGAGACCCTGTCTCTAAATCAAATACAAAATAGGGCGGGGGATGTGGCTAAGTGGCCGGGTGGCCCTGAGTTAAAGCCCTGGTTCCAAAAAAAAAAAAAAAAGTCCTGGGATCCACCTGGACACTCTGTGCTGCCAAGCGGTTGGAGACTGGTAATAACGAGAACTTCTGGCCTCTTGGGTTTAATCCTATTGCTCTGGAACTCAGTCGGGAAGGAGCACACCTTTTATCAGGCCTCCGAAACTCCCAGTAATAGATGCTCAATAAATACAGACCGATGGAATGAATGAAGGTCCATTTTCAAAAGTCTCAAGGTGATTCTGAGATGAGCCCAGCTGGGAGCAGTGATTGAAAGCCCAGCTCTGAGGAGCTAGAACAGCACAGAATCACAGAGCCCCCTGGGATGGGGGCACAGGGGCTCTTCGCTGGGGTGAGCTGGCTTTATCTTGAATAAAAGACACAAGCATAAAATGAAGGCCAGGGCTCCTGTTGGTGGACTTACTCAGGAAGTCTTTCGGTTTCCATTTTTCTTTGATGAATATGATTCCTATGATGGCGCTGGCTGGAGAAAAGACGGGAAGAGAAGTGAGGCCGCTGTCCCTCAGAGGATGGCCCTGCCGTGCTCCCTGGGGCCTGTCACTTCCTGACCTCTCCCTCCCAAAAGCCCAGCCCCCATCCTGACCCTCCACCTGGGGAAGGTGCCCCTCCGAGTCTCCAGATCTCGGGATCCCCGCTGGCACACCCTCCTGGGGGGCGGGTGCTGTGGTGGGTTCTGTTGGACGCTGGGGACCCTGAGGCTGGGACAGGTGAAGCACCTGGTGGAGGAAGGTGTGACCCAGCCCGGCGCTGGCTCCTCCATCACATCACCTGCCCTGCCGCTCCCCCTCCTTCCTCTCCTTGACCCTCCACGTCTGCAGACGCTCGATGCCAGGACAGGGCCAGCAGTCACTGTGGACGGACCTGGGTCACTCTCCCTGCCCTGCCCCTGCGGCTGGCATGTCCTGGGGAGCGTCCCAGCTCTCTAGTCTGTGAGACGTGTCGCTGGATCCAGCTGCCCCACTGGGTCCTGACGGTCAGCAGCTTGAGAGGACTAGCTGGGTCCTGACGGTCAGCAGCTTGAGAGGACCGGACACCTGCTCGCTGTCAGCCGGCACCACCGAGCAGCTCCCACCCCCTCCCTCTCCCACCCCCCTCCTCCTCACCCCTTTCCTCCTCTGTCTCTTTCTGAGGTTCAGTTTATCAGCACCCCAATGAGAGGAAAACTACTTGAGTTATAGGGACAATAAGGTCATGCATGGAAATCATCTGGGCACACAGTGAATGCTCAATAACTAAACTATCGTCATTTAAGTGCTGTGACAGATGAGCCCCAGGTACACAATGGATGGCAGGAGTTGTTATGATTATTTGCACTACCAGGGCTTGAACCAAGGGTGCTTTGCCACTGAGCCACATCCCCAGCCCCTTTTATTTTATTTTGAGACAGGGTCTCGTTAAGTTATTTGGAGCCCCACTAAGTTGCTAAGGCTGGCCTCGAACTTGCCATCCTCCTGCCTCGGCCTCCTGAGTTGCTGGAATTACAGGTGTGCGCTTCTACACCTGGCTGGTTATTATTTTTAATATTATTTTTCCTGGGTAAGCGCAGAAGCTCTGAGAGTCCCTTAGGTCTAGTGGCTGATATCTGAAATCTCATCATAATTCAGCCTTTTACTTTTAAGAATATTTAATATTTATTAAAGTTCAAAGACTAATATTTAAAGTGCTAGTAACTCAGTCATGCATCCCTCTCTGCAATGGGCAGAAGAGAGAAATAAAGGAGCAAATCTAAATATCTGCAGGGGCTGGGTGGTAATGTAGGTGCAGAAAATGGCCCAGAAGTCAACAAGGAAAGGCGGAGACTGTGCCAAACCCTTGCCTTAACAAGGGGCATTCAGATGTCACTACAAAGCCATGCTGTGCAGGGAAAGAGCAGGACCTGCTCACCTGCAGGCTGCCAGTGCACCAGCCATCAAGGACTAGGCCTTAAAACAGGGTCAAGAGAACAAAGTGATGAACTGACATCGTCACTTTGAGAATTTTTTTCTGACTCTGTTTTACTTGTGACCTCAGGACATTGAGCTCCTTTGTCTTTCATTGGTTCAAATGCTCTGAGTTGTTGGTTCAGGGACAACACAGAGTAGAAAAATGGCAGGAGTGGAAGTGAGTGATGTTACTAAAAGGGAATTAGTTGCTGCAAAAGATCCGGAGTGTGCACTTCTTAGAGGTGTAGGATATCTGAACCCCAGAAAAGCTGAGTTTGTCTTGACGGTGTGAACATACGCGGCGAGGGCTTATCCTCCTCCTGCTGTGGATAAAAAGCCACCCTGACAAACTTCCTGAACTTTGAACAGGTCCTGGAGCCCGAGGCCCAGCTGTGACGGGCTGGGGAAGTAACTGGGCCCCTTTGGCCTCAGTTTCCTCATCTGTAAAATGGGGAGAACGAGGCGTCTCTGAGAAGCTGGCGGGAGGGTCTGGCGCCCTCTATAGGCCTGAGCTCTGTTCTCCCACAGGACCTCTGACTGAGGAGTGGCTCTGACCCTGGCAGTGACACTGGGCCACACAGGGGAGTCCCGGAAGGGCGCGATGTGGTCTTACCGATCACTGAGACAGCGCTGAGGGGCACGATGAGCGAGAGCGGGGCGAAGGCGTAGGAGGCGAACACGCCCAGCTCGCCCAGCAGCAGGAGGAGCAGGCCCAGCCACCACGTCTTGGTCTTGAAGTAGGCGCGGGGGTCCTTGGTGCCTGCCAGGCGGATGTGGCAGTACTTCTGAAACCCGAGAATGAGGTTGGCTCAGGTGTTTGGAGGGAAAAAACGCAGTGAGGCCTGTCTCCTGACCCACAGGTCGGGAGGCCCGTGCAGGCTTCCTGGTGTCCTTATTTAGAGAAGAGTGAAGCCACAGCCAGCTGATACCAGCTGGTCACTCCAGGGACTCTAGGCAGTTCTCCAACCTGACCCTAACCTGACCCTAACCCCAGGAAGCTCAGAACAAATACAGGTCTGGGCTTAGCCCAGAGTCCCCTTGGTGGGGACTGGAAATGGGCACCGCTAATGTGTACCAGGCAGTGGCCACCAGGATGGGAGCCACGGTCCAAGGTCCCCACTGTGGCTGACCTCCTCCTCTGGCTGCACGTATGGGAAGCACGCTTGGGCATGCTCCCTTCTGTAGGGGGCAGCGTGTGGGGCAGAGACCCTGCCTCCCTGGGCAGACACGTGGCTCAAGCGTGGCCATCGTTCACTTCTTTTCTGGAAAAGTGAACCGAGGCAGTGACTGAGGAAGGCGAGGAAGTCCTGTGGAGTCAGGGGCTAGCCTGCCCCCTGGAGAGAATCTTGTGCATGCACACAAGCGTGCCTCCCATGCGGGGAGGCAGCCGGACCTGGGCAGGATGCCCCCTCCTGCCCCGTCTGCTCTGGACAGAGCCCATGATGAGGCTTACCTGGAGGTTAAGGGCGATGCTGACCACAAGGTGCCCAAAAATCGCCAAGAGGGCGCCAATCAGGTTTTCCTGGAAGGGAAGTTCACAGAGCAGATGTGAGTCACGGCCAAGCCAGGGACCCCAGGAAATATCTGACACTCGTGGGGGAAGCCCCTGGCACTTGGCTGGCAGCAGTGAATGCCTCGAATGTGTAAGGGAGGCCTACGTTCATGCAGGGGCATGAATGGTTTCCTGCAGGAAAACCTGCAGGAAGGAGCTTCCCGCTGCAGCAGGCCAGTGGAGCTGACCACTTCCCCATAATTAGCATACCTGTTGCCAGGGTAACCTTAGGGGGTCCAGATTGGACCCGGAGTAAAGACACAATTAGACATTAGTGGAAACGTGATTGGACGAGGTACAATCCTTACTTTGCATACCTGGATGTTACCTGATTGGGCACAGTTCCAACCCTGATTAGCATGAGTGTAAACAAGTAATAAACTAACTATCTACTTAAGGATGAAACAATCCCTAAATAAACGAACTAACAAAGAGCTCACAACTCTCTTGTTTATTCACCAGTTCCCAGTGCCTGGCATTGGCACTGCGCCGTTACTCCCGCGACTGAGTGAAGCCGAGGTGAAAGAACTCCATTAATGCTCAACTATTTGCCATCCCCATACCAAGCCAACGTCCATCACCCCTTCCCCCAGACCCTCTGCTGGGATGCTACCACCCAAGGTCTCTCTGGCTGCCTTGCTGGGTCACTGGCTGTGTGAATTGGGTACCCCAGGAAACGCCCTGTGTGGTCACGATGACCAGCGAGGCCTAACCTGCCTGCTCCTCCTGTGAGGGGCTGGCTTGTCACCATCCTGCGCAGAAGAGTCACGGCTGGAAATCAGCATTTACAGGAGAATACAGGCCTGGGTCCCTTCTGCCATCTCACCAGGAGTCTTCCTGCTGCCAGAAGGACTCAGCGAGCCTCCTGACTGGCGAGGTGCCAGGGCCTCTCCATCCTTCAATCTCCAAGATGCTGATTTATATCATCTTATCAGCAAGGTTCAGCCTCCTCAGCAGGGTATTTTTTAAAAAAATGACTATCAAATGTATATTCATTGTAGAATCATCAGGAAATACAGATTTTTTTAAAAAGAATGCCACAATACAGAGCCACCTGTAATTCTCCAACCCAGACAGCATTACTACGAATATTTCTGAAACTTTCTTCTGACTATACATTTTAGATGTCAATGGAAATGTTGCTCTGCTTTACAAAATGACAACCTGTTTTATAACAGGTGAATTGTGAACACAGGTTATAATTGTGAACACATTTTCCTGTCCACCATGTTCAATTCGTTTAATTAATTAATTAATTAATTATTATTATTTTTTTGAACCGGGGATTGAACTCAGGGGCACTCCACCACTGAGCCACATCCCCAGCCCTATTTTGTATTTTATTTAGAGACAGGGTCTCACTGAGTTGCTTAGGGCCTTGCTCAGTTGCTGAGGCTGGCTTTGAACTCACGATCCTCCTGCCTCAGCCTCCCAAGTCACTGGGATGACAGGCATGTGCCACCACGCCCGGCTCATAGTATCATTTTTATTTTTTTGGTGTGAGGATTGAACCCAGGGGCACCTAACCACTGAGCCATACCACACACCTTTTTATTTAGAGACAGGGCCTTGCTAGGTTGCTGAGGTTGGCTTTGAACTTGCGATCCTCCTGCCTCAGCCTTCCAAGCTGCTGGGATTACAGGAGTGTGCCACTATGCCCAGCAGTTACACATGACCTTGAAGCACGCTGAGGACCAGGGCAGTTGTACCATCTGTAGGAAGCTACCTTCTCACACATGTGACAGGACAGTGCTCTGGCAACGCTGGTCACCCTGATGACATTGCCGTTTCTGCAGCTTCAAGTGTCAGAGTCCTCTCAGTGGCCACTGGGCTGGAACTCAGGGACTGTGGAGAGGACACATGTTCCTTGTCCAGCTGGCTGCCACTGAACAAAGGCCACGGGGACAGAGCCGCTCCTTGGCCGCGCACTGAGTGACAGCGCTATCTGCCAGCTGCTGCCACTGGACGCTTCCTGGAGCTGATCTCTGGAGAGCTCCCCAATAAATCACCTGTGTCGCCCGCGCCTCCAAGTGCTCCCTTGGCTCTCTGCCGCCTGCCCCCTGCCTGGCACCACTGCGCTGTGGCTTGCCAAGTGCTAGTACGGGTCAAAGGCAAAACGCCGTGTGGCTAACAAGCTCGGGCAGTGCTGCGCCCTCCGTGGCTGCTGGAGCCCTGCGGGCACACCTTGGGGACTCTCTCCAAGTCCACTCAGCCTTCCGGCTTGTTCAGCTCTGGGACCGCGGTCACTGGCCCAGTGGTGGGCACCTGTGATCCTCGCCCCCTAACTTTGCCATCACTTCCCTCTTCTTCTGGCAAGAGCACCCCAGTCCTGCTGGGGAGGACTTGGCCCTGTAACTCCCACGGGCAGTCTTGTGGGGACTGTCATCCAAAGTGCTCCATCCTGCACAAGTTTGACCCAAGCCAGGCAGGTGGGAAACTCTCACTGGGGTTCAAATGGTGGACGGGGAGACAAAGGCTTCCACCTTCGGCCAGGCCTAGGCAGACCTCAGTTCCTGCCCCCCAGGCCCCTGGAGCCATCCTGGTTCTTGCCCTTCAGCCCTTTCGGCTTGAGGCCTGGTTTCTGTTACTTGCAGCCAAGAGCCTGATGGAGCCAAGGCTCGCTGAGCAGTTGAGGAATGCGCTCATCGTTAGTCCAACTTCCTGTAACATGACTGGGTGTTTTTTGTTTTTTCTTTCTTTCTCCTCTTTCTTAGAGGCATAACTTTGCTGCAAAACCACAACAAAAAGCTGTTTTATTCATTCATTCATTCATTCATTCATTCATTCATTTATTTATTTATTTATTTGAACCGGGGATTGAACTCAGGGACACTCGGCCACTGAGCCACATCCCCAGCCCTATTTTGTATTTTATTTAGAGACAGGGTCTCACTGAGTTGCTCAGTGTCTTGCCCCTGCTGAGGCTGGCTTTGAACTCGAGATCCTCCTACCTCAGCCTCCCGAGCTGCAGGGATTACAGGTGTGCACCACCACACCCGGCTGTCTTGGTACTCTTGTTGAAAAGACTACATCTTCCTCGCTTCATAGTCCTAGCACCCTTGTCAAAAGAACCAGTTGAGCACAGATGGATGGTTTATTTCTGGACTCTGTGCTATTCCACTGATTCCTGTTTCCCCTCCGCCAGCCCCACGCTGCTGTGATTTCTATAGCTTTGCAGTAATTTTTGAAAACAGGAAGTAGAGTCCTCCGACTCTATTCCTACTTGTCCAAGATTGTTTTGGCTACTGGGGGTGCCCTTCATTTCCATTTTTTTTTCTTCCTTTTTCTTTTTCTTTTTTTTTTTATTTACTTATTGATTCATTGAACACAAATGGAGTCCAGCTATTGTTTCACTGGTTGTACACAAAGTAGAGTCACACCATCTGTGCGTTCATGCATCAAGGTATTTTTTAATCCCCCCCTCTCCCGGTGGTTTTTGGTCAACTCCTTGGTGACTTAAAATGCTGTTTAATTTCCAAATATTTGTGATTATCTCACCTTGTTAATGTGGATTTCCTTTGTTAATGATTTATAATTTCATTCCCTTATGATCAGGAATGATTTTGATCTTTTAAGTTTATTGAGACCGTCTCCTGGACTGATGTATGCTCAATCAGAGAATGTTCCGTGTGCACCTGAGAACTGGTTTGTTATTCTGGGTTGTGTGCTCTATGGATATGTTAGGTCTAGAGGGCTATAGCTTCGTGCAGGTCTTCCACTTCCTTGATGGCCTCTGTCTAGTTGTTCTACCCATTTTTGAAAGTGGGGCATTAACATCTCCATCTATGTTGCTGGACTGTCTATATCTTTTTTGATGCCATCAGTTTTGTTTTTTTTTTTTTTTGGAACCAGGGATTGAACTCAGGGACACTCAGCCACTCAGCCACTGAGCCACATCCCCAGCCCTATTTTGTATTTATTTAGAGACAGGGTCTCACTGAGTTGCTTAGGGCCTCGCTAAGTTGCTGAGGCTGGCTTTGAACTTGTAATCCTCCTGACTCAGCCTCCCAAGTCGCTTGGATTACAGGCATGTGCCACCACGCCGGGTGATGCCATCAGTTTTTGCTTCATGTATCTGAGGGCCCTGTTAGGTGCATCTATTTTATAATTGCTATTGTTATGTCTTTTTGATAGACTGACCCTTTTAACTTTTTTTTTGCATACTGGGGATTGAACCCAGGGTGCTCTACCACTAAGCCACATCCCTAGCCCTTTTTATTTTATTTCAAACTTGCTATCCTCCTGCCTCCGGAGTTGCTGGGGTTATAGGAAAGCACCCTGCATCTGGCCCCTTATAATATAATTTAATATCTTTTTTTGGTGAGGGGTAAAGGGAATTGAACTCAGGGGCACTCGGCCACTAAGCCACATCCCCAGCCCTATTTTGTATTTTACTTAGAGACAGGGTCTCACTGAGTTGCTTAGGGCCTCGCTAAGTTGCTGAGGCTGGCTTTGAACTCGTGATCCTCCTGACTCAGCCTCCCAAGTCGCTTGGATTATAGGCGTGCGCCATCACACCCGGCTCTTTATTACCTTTTTCAAAGAATTGTTTTAGATGTTGATGGAACTTTGTTTATTCATTTATTTATGTCATGAGAATCGAACCCAGTGTCTTACACATGCTAGGCGCGTGTTCTACCATGAGCCACATCCCCAGACCCTCTTTATTACCTTTTAAAAGGTATTACAGGCATGGACAGAATTCTGCAATCCCTAAAATGTTAGGTACTTGTTCCTCATGTTTCAAATATGGATTAAATATAATTTTCATAATAATAATAAAAAAGAATTCTGCAATCCTGTCATTTAAAAATGATATCCAATTGGAGTCTTTGCCAATTAACAGAAGGAACTTTTTTTTTGGTACCAGGGATTGAACCCGGGGGGGGGGGGTTAACCACTGAGGCACATTCTCATACTTTTTTATATTTTGAGACAGGGTCTCCCTAAGTTGCTTGGGCCTCGCTAAGTTGCTGAGGCTGCTTTGAAAGCCTGGTCCTCCTGCCTAAGCCTCCCAATTCGTTGGGATTATAGGTGTGCACCACAGTGCCCAGCCAAGAACTTGGTTCATGTTCCCTAAGTGGCCTAATCTATGCACAAGTGGCCTAATCTATGCACAAACAGTGGTAAAGGTGGATGTGGCGCATATCACAAGACAGTGCCAGTGAAGAGGAGGGATTTCACAGAGGAATCTGCTCTGGGCACAAGGTCTAACTGCCTGGCTCGGTGTCATGTGGCAGACGCAGCGTGGAAGGGCTGCAACTAAAAGGCAGGCTCTCAGATTTCCATCCTGAGTGACTTTCCATGCTTGGCTGCCTCCCTGCTACTGCCACTTGGCACCTGGCCTGAGGCAGAGTGTTTCCAGCATACATTCCAACATTTGTGGACTGAAGACAACTGCAGAAGGTAACATGCAGGATTCTGTGGAAGCTTCGGGAGGAAACGACATTCCTAAGGAAGTGTGCCAGTCCAGCACGCAAGTGGCTCTGCAATGGAAGATCCCCCTCACATCCAGCCTTTACCATTCCTGGCAGCCTGGCTGTCCAACCTCTGAACGTGCTTCCTAACTGGTCAGTGGTGTTATTAAGAGTCCTGACCCACGGGGCGCGTTGGCGCACACCTGTAATCCCAGCACTTGGGAGGCTGAGGGAGGAGGATTGCAAGTTCAAAGCCAGCCTCAGCAACTTAGCGATGTCCTAAGCAACTCAGTGAGACCCTGTCTCTAAATAAAATACAAAATAGGGCTGGGGATGTGGCTCAGTGGTAGAGTGCCCTGGGTTCAATCCCCAGTACCAAAACACATGCGCGCGCACACACACACACACACACACACAGTCCTGACCCTCAGAGTGGTCAGAAGAACTAACAAGCCAAGCCCAGGGAAGCAACAAAGCACAATTCCTGGCCCCAACTGAGGGGCCCAGGGAAACAGACTTCTGTGGCAGGACTTCCAGAGCCTTCGATACAAATTAACCATCAATAGTTAGAAAAATCCATCAGCCAACCGGGGCCTCCCGAGGTCCTCCGAGGGGCTGGGCACACGCGTGCAGGAGGTGTATAGAGCTCAGATGTTGGCGAGTGGCAGAGCAGGCTTCTCGTGAAGCCTGGAAATGACGATAACAGCAGCACTGACTGTGTCCTCACACCCAGGGGAACCTGAACGCGTGACCTCAGTTACTCCTCATGGGCACCAATAAGGCAGGAGATACGACATCTCATTTCACAGTGAAGACAGGCGCCGGCGGGAAGAGGCAGCTGGCAGGAGGCTGCAGTGCGATGGGAACCCAGGTGATCTGACGCCAGAGCCCCTGCTCTCGACCATGAAGTCAAACTACGTGACACATAGGGCTGTGGAATGGTGCCCGGTGCGGACAGGTACTCAGGAAAGAGCAGGTGACATCAGGGGCTGGATCCTGACCCAATGTCTCCGGGCTCCACAGACACAGACAACTCTGCCAGCGGTCAGAGGTGAGCAGAGCCAAGGCGGGCAGCGGGGAGGTGGGGCAGATGCCCACCATGCAGGCCTGGCGTGTGCCAGGCACTGACTACAAATGCCACACCCTGTCGCACAGTGTGTATAAAGTAGCTGATCATTTAAACCCACTGCGGGCAGAGCTACCTGGGAGCTTAGACGCTCAGGGTGCCCCAGGAATGGGGGCCGCCTGGTGTGTGGGGAGGGTGCTTCTGAGGAATGACTGCTGAGATCTAAGAGCTGGGGGAGCTCCTGAGAGGGAACCGAGAACAGGACCTTCGAGGACCAGAAAGGTGGCCAGTGTGAGGGGACCAGACCCAGGAAAATGGGCCCGAGGGTCCAGGGAGGACGAAGGGAAACCAGAGCGTCCAGGGAGGTTTGAGGCGGGCCTGCCACGCTGGGGGCTTTGTCTCTCCACCCCCATGAGCCTCGGCTTGAGTGTGGAGACGAGAGGAGGCTCCAAGCGACACTGTTGGGACTGTGTTTCTAAAAGTGAGGTCTGGTGGCAAGGATGCAGGCCATCCTCTGCAGACGGGGCCTGAGACTGGCTTCTGCAAGTGGCACTTTAGGGACTGGGTCACCATCTCTCCCTGTCCTCTGGGTCCACGGTCAGCTGCCTGTTCGTTCTCCTTTCCCGCCTCCCCTTTCACAGGAACTTTCTCTCACTTTACTGGAGAGAGGCCTGTCCCTCCCTCGTCCTGATCTTCCTCTGGTACACTGTCCCCAGTTGGGGAAGCAGGGGGTCCTGACACTTCGTTTCCCTGGAGGTTTCCTTGGTGACAGTCAAGACCACGCTAATACTGTCGTTCCCTCATCCTTATTAGGACGTGACATCACGGTGGACACTTCAGCCCCTGCTGGGATACTCCGAGGCCAGAGTCTGATGGGACGTGTGGACGACAAGGACTTTGTTAATCAGGCCATACCCCAGCTGTCACAAAGATCCAGCAAACCTGCAGCTCTAAGTGCTAGCAAAAATATATTCAGAGCTAGTGACAAAATAAAAGCATTTCTAACTCACACGGAGGTGACCGTGGCTGGGAGAGCCCCAGGATGCCTCGCCGTGCGTGCACACGTGTGTGTGGTGAGGCAAAGTGGGGGAGCCTTCCAACAGCTCACTTCCCGAAAACCCTTCTGGACACAGCAGGCTGACCAGGCACCTCCAAGTGAGAAGAGCCAGAGACATAACTGGCGATGCCTTTTTGATAAATTTCACAGAAATGGGAAAGAAAAACAAAGCCTGCGGTAAACGGTGTCCAGGACTTTGAACAAAAATGAAGGAGGCCCTGATCATTCTGTTAGCCACAGGCTGACAAAGGCCGTTCATCACTGTGGGAGTTTTGCACGGAACTTGGAAGGAGCTTAAAGACTTCAGCGACGCACGCGGCTACAGTGACACTCTGCTGTTCCAGGGACTTACACCAGTGTGGGTGAACGTCTCGGTGCTGTAATAGTAACAGATAGTAACAGAATGGACGCTGCGATCCTCATGCCACAATCTGTGCTGGTCTTGAATATGGGAATCAATTTTTTTTAAATGAAGAGCCTCGTTCTTTTCATTCAGATACTCAATTCTAATACGGTGTTAGTTTTGATTCAAAATCATCATAAAACTTTATATTCCATTCATCAATTGCTTGTATCCAGATGTGACAATAGAAAGGCTCTTTTGACTAAATCAACCCTTATGAACTTCACATCCAAGGGATTTTTTTTTTTTTTTTTAAATACTGGGGATTGAACTCAGGGGCACTCCACCACTGAGCCACATCCCCAGCCCTATTTTGCATTTTATTTAGAGACAGGGTCTCACTGAGTTGCTTAGGGCCTCGCCAAGTTGCTGAGGCTGGCTTTGAACTCACGATCCTCCTGCCTCAGCCTCCCAAATGCTGGGATTACAGGCGTGCGCCACTGTGCCCGGCTCTGGCCACCTTTGACCTCCAAAATGGCAGTTTGATTTGGTCCCACCTGTAACTGATGCCGCTGTTTTTTACTCAGACAGATGGTGCCGCCCTGTGATGCGATGCTGACTGATCCACGAGGCTGCCTGAGCATGCCCTTGACTCCCCACCCATGGGGGAGAGCACAGGAAGGGAAGGGACCCCTGTCTCAGAGACACGGCATTTCAGGGAGGGTGTTGGTGACTGGGGGAGCCCGAAATGAAAACTGTTTACAATGAACAGGGACAAGTCATTCCAGGAGCGAAGTGTTCACAGTTAAGGGGCTGCTGTGACGATGAAGTGCCCACTGAGTCAGACGGGCACCGAGCTGTCTGAACCTGTGGGCCACACACAACCTGTGAGGTAGCACAGCTATGTTTCCCATATATATTTTAAATCTTGGATCTTCCTATGTTGCCTGGGCTGGCCTCAAACTCCTGGGCTCAAGTGATCCTCCTGCCTGAGCCTCCCGAGCAGTGGAGACCAAGGTGGTGCCCTGCTGTATCCTGCTACGCTGTTCTGAGTGCAAACAGTGGAAGGGGTTTACGGGTGGCAGAGTAAGACTCAGAGAAGCTGAGGAGGGTAAGGACAGGAGGACCTGAAACTGCAAGTCTGCTTCTGGCCTCCTGGGGCGAGGCTGCCTCCACAGTCTCCATGGTGCTGAGGGATCTTCCAGAGGACAAAGTGAAGTAGGAAAAACATAACCCCACTTGGAAGTGCAGTGCCCCCCCCCCCCCCGTGAATGACACAGGTGGCTTTCTTTTAAAAGTCATTTCCACAGCATATTCTTCTCATGCATAATAACCACGTACAGACAGGGGCCATCAGTGACAGACAGACATACTCATGCCTTCTATTTGAGCCTCTCAAAGAGCCTCATCAAGGCTAATTATGCCCCCAAAGCCTTGTAAAGTGGTGACTGGTTCCATCTTATGAGCATTTAAAGTCTGGCAAGGAAGCCGCCACCGCCCAGGTCACACAGTTTGCACACACACCTGTCAGCTGCCCTCTGGCGCCGGGCACGGGGCCATCTGAAGTTCAGAAGAATCCTGCCAGCAAGTTTCTCCTCCAAACCACGCAGCCTAAAACTGGGAGACTGGTGGTTCTGGGGACAGGAAGGGAAGGACGGGGCAGCACCAGACAGCTTCCTCCTGGGGACCTGCTGGCTCCTTGCTTGCCAAAGGGCGACCCGGTTCTCACGGAGGCTAAAGTGGGAGGCACTTGTGAACAAACTAGCCTGTGAACAGACCCAGAACCCTGATTTGACCCTGGAATCAGGATTCGACCTTGGAATCAGGACTCTCAAAAAAAGGTGCAGACGGGAATCAGCAGGTCCCAGCCAGGGTGTGGTGGGGCCCTGGGTGGTGAGAACTGCTTCTTGGGGAACGCAGGCCAGTGTCTCACCTGGGACATCTTTCTCCCTGACACTGTCCCTGCGACAGCAGATGGGCAGATCGTTCTGAGGAAACACCTAATCCAGTTCCCGACCATTGCTCCGTTTTCCTGGGCAGAGGCAAGATTTCAGTCCAAACTGTCCATCCAGGTGGGAGCAAACGCCATGCTCCCGGTGTGGATTGGTACTTGAGGTGGCGCAGGACTAGGCCAGGCTGAGCCAGCTCTCCCCATACCACTCTGGCCTGCGGTATTTTACTGGTGAGGCAGAGAGGCCTCCCGCCCATCGGGATCCTCATATTTAGGGCAACTATATGTCACCCACATGGGACACCGGAGAATGCAAGGGCTGTATCCAACACGTGGACACGAGGCACACGCCGGGACTTAGGGTCACTCCATTCATATGACCCTGACCCTCACAGCACTATGCCATGTGCGCAGGGCGTGGATGCCACGTCACATGACATGGCCAACACCGACCCAGGCCCAGCCGTTCCAGGTCCACCTTTATCATCCTCATTACCACAGGGGCCTCTGGCTCTGGTATTTTCTGACCCAAGAACTGTCCCCAGAAAGGCAGCCCAAAGTCAGAGAGAGGAAACCTTGAGTGGACACTGGATTCCAAGTGGACCTCCGCTCAGATCTGCCACTCCCGAGGTCTGCCTCCTGTCGGCGACCAAGAGCTTCCACTGGAGCACCAGGCGGCAAGCGGCTGTCACTTGAGCTTTAACTGGCCTCCCACTGGGCCTTGGGCTTAGAAGTGCATCCCTGCTCGCCCTGAAGGTGCCTGGGCCATCGCCATCTGGCTTCAGGCCACCTCTCTGATGCGTACCTTCTCCAGCAGGGGAGGCGTTACCTTCCCTATGGTTGTTGTTTCCACGTTTAGTCACCAACCTCAGGGAGCGGGAAGGGTCTCACAGAGTGCCTGGCACAACATGAGCAGTAGGGTGGCAGCGAGAACCAAGGACCGTGGCAGTGCACAGACTTGATATAAACCCAACTTTATGACCTGTTGACTGTGTGACCTCAGGCAAGTTAACTGACCTCTCAGTGCCAGTCTCCCCACATGTAAAATGGGGTCCTATCAGAATCCACCTCGTGGGGCTTCTGTGGGGATCAGCATTCTCACACAGCAGGGGACACTCAGCGCATGCTCGCTAGTGCCGTTATGACAGTGATTGTTAATTATGGATAAAGGACCCGTATCTGCCTGCCAGGAAGACTGAGAAGGTCTTCATGGAAAAGGCGACCCTGGAGCAGAGCTGAAGGATGGGTGGGGTGTGCGGGCAGGAGAGGGAACGGCACAGGCTCTTGTTCACACCCCCCTCCAGCCACCCTACAGGGTGCGGAGGGCTCGCCCGACTTCCCCGGGTTGCACGGCAGAGAGTAACCGAGCTGGGATTTGAACTCAGGTCTCGGTGAGCCCAAGGTCCTTGCTCTGAACACCTGCTGGAGCTCCCGTTTGTGCCCGCCTGTCCTGAAGGAGAGGTGCTGTGTTCATGTGTCTCCCCACGTCCCCCCGCGCTCCCTGCGGGAAGCCGCACCTCAGCTGACCGTGTGGGAGCTCACGTTCCACCAGCACCTGGCAGACTCAGCAGTCGAGCAGCTGAAATGTCTAGTCGCTACCGAGAAGAAACTGAGGCCTGCTGCTTCCAGGCAGAGAAGGCCGGTGACCTGCTGGGACAGAGCCCTCCTGGCTGTAGCACCCTCCCCCGACCTATTGGGCAGGGGAGAGGGCAGCACTGCATCCACCAGTCAGGCCGGACTTGGGGCCACTCGGTGCTTTCCCTGCCCCAAAAGTGACAGGTGGCTTGAGGGCAACTTCCCAGCCCATGCAGCCACTCTTCTCAAAGCTGCCCATAATGGTGGAGCCCCAGAATCGTGCTTGTTGGGTGGTCCCAGCCCCTGGCCAGTCCCACCCTCCCCAACCATCACTGACTGGACCAGGGTAGGCAGCCACCCACACTAGGCCACCAGGTGTTCCCCCTTCTGAAGCCGGTGTGAGTTCCCACCTTCCCGGCCCTGCCCCTCCTGCTCGGGAGGGTTGAGCCACACTACCGCCTTATGATAATTTCCCCTTCGCCTCAGCTTTTCCAAAATGGGTTTTTATTCCTTGCAAACAAACTAGCCTTATAAACTCAAGGTGGAAGGAGAAAGCTTCCCCTTACGAGCCCCTCCCTCCATCCCAGGCAGAATCAACCACGACTCCGCCTGACTCCGCCGGTGCCTTCCTCCTTCCTCCTGTGACCATGGCCTCCCTGGGCTAAGTGCCTCCTGAGTGCCTACAGCATGGTCAGGGTGAGGGGCTCTATCGCTGGTCACACAGGTGGCTGGGGTGCATGACCGCCATGCGACAGATGAGATCACAGAACCTCTGGGGCCACTTGGCTGGGAAGGAGCAGAGTTGGGATAAGAACCCAGAGCATCTTCCCCTGACCCCACCTGGTACTGTCCTGGGCTCAAAACCAGCTGTTCACGTGCCCGTCTCCCACCTGGGTTCTCCCACTCCTTGGCAGTCACCCTGACTGCCCCACCTCTGCCCTGGCATGGGGACAGTCCATAAGAGCAATGAACAGAGTCCGTGATTAAAATGGCAACGCACCAGAAGTCTCGCCAAGGACAGCGTTCTGCCTGCTCAGATTCTGTTTGTCCTTACGGCTTCTTCACCCCAGGGCTGCTGTGTCCACTGCACTTTCTTGTTTTCTGTATTCTGGGTGCCCTGGTGGTTCCAGCTTTGCTGATGGGGGAGAGACGGGCCCTCCCAAGCCAGCGAAGTCTCGCACAGCAAAGGAGCCCACCTGCAGCATGCTGCTCGCCACTCCAGGGCCACCCCTCCAACCAGCCCCTTTAGCAGACTTCAACATGTATTTCCCGCCCTCAGTCAACCCTGGGCCAGGCACCGGACAGCTGAGGGAAGTCCCCATGTCCCAACGTCTGCTGGAATTTTTCAAGTTAGCCAGGCCTTCCATGTCACCCCGCTGCCCTGCCTTCCCTGGACATCACAACCAAGGCTCTGGTCAGGGCCTTCCCCTCACTGTCTGGGCCCCAGACCAACCCCGGTGCTTCCTCATGTGGCCCAGCATGGCATGGGGTGGCCCCTTCTCTTGGGGAACAACCTCCTTTCAGTGGCACCAGCCTCTCCACACCGTCATTACACAGAGAGGCCAGGCGTGACTCAGAACAGCTTCTGTCGCGACACTGACTGCTGTTAATCACGACTCTGAAACAAGGAGCACGTGGACAGTTCCCGCTGCTTCACAGGTTGGAAGCGCTCAGCACCTGCAGGGCGGAGGCCTGGCGTCTTCCCTCAGGCTGGGCCAGGGCTCCTGAAATCCCTCCAGGATCATGACCACGGTCAGTGTCTTTGGACTTGAGGGAGGGTGGTTACTCGTGGGCAGGGGAAGTGGCTGAGAGGGGACCAAGGAAACTTCTGGGACTACAGGGCTCCTGATCTGCATGCTGGTCAGGTGTGTGCGCTCCTTGTTAAAATTTCACACCTGGGGCTGGGGTTGTGGCTCAGGCGTAGAGCGCTTGCCTAGCATGAGTGAGGCACTGGGTTCTCGATCCTCAGCACCACATAAAAATAAAGGTACTGTGTCCATCTACAACTACAAATATCTTTTTTAAAAAATTCACATCTAGTGCTATGATTTATGCAGTTTTCTGTATGTATATTTCAATAAAACGGTTAAGAAAAATGTTCCCTGGGCTGGGTGTGGCTGAGCGGCACAGCGCCTGTCTAGCCTGGGTAAGACCCTGGGTACAATCCCCAGCACCACATTGAAAAAGAAAAAACAAAGTTAGTTTTCTGACTTGGGGCCGCAGATGACCAATTTCTCAGAATAAAGCTGGGGGTCGGGGGAGCAGAGTGGCTTAGATCATCTCGTCTGGAGATTCCCACACCTGGCTGATCATCTGAGTCACCTGAGGTGTCTTTATAAAATGCAGACTCAAGGTTTCTAGCCTAGATATGCTCAACCTCAATTTGCAGGTGGGTAAAGAGAGGGTAAAAGGCAGAGATGATCCAAGGCGGAGACCCCTGTGTATTTTAGAGCTCCCCCAGGTACCTCTGGTGGCCAGCCAGGGCTGGGCAATTCATGGGCTGTGCCCCTTCATTTTAGAGAGACAGAAACTGGTGCGAACAGAGGGCAGGAGACTGCCTGAGATCACCCAGCAGCGATGATGAGCTGAGCCAAGACCCCGGGTTCCCCAAGTTTCAGGTGGACCCTCCTCCTATCACAGCCCTAGAAGAGTATGGTGGCCGCACAGGGAGGGGAAATAACAGGCTTTCATGAAAGATCAAGGAGCAGGACGCCATCGGTGAGAAAATGTCACCTTGGCTCTGAAAGGGACCCTTCCCTGGTCCTGAGCTGCACAGTCCTCCTTGGCATGACCGGGCCTGCTGGTCGGGGTCAATCCCGCTGTGCCGCACTCAGCTCCAGGCCCACTGGACGGCTGTGAGTGTAGTCTGCTCGCTTGTAGGCAGAACTAACCCGATAAAAGCCTTTCATCTCCCCAGTGCCCCCATTTATCACTCCCTGCCTTGGGCCCTCTTTGGCACGCAGGGGTGACGCAGCATTTTGGAGGGTGTGGTAGCAAAGAGGGGGCTGCGCGAGGAGCTGCAGTGCACGGGTGAGGAGCGGGGTGCCACGGTCAGCTGACCCCCGTTTAAACTCTGGTCGTTCTGGGCCATCACGTCACCTCTCGAGGTGGGGATAAAAGTGGTGACAGCAAGTGCGTGGAAACCCTGGTCACTCGGCACGAGTCACTGCTCTAAGCACTTTACTTGGCTGAACTCAACTCATCCCCATGACTGCGAGGAAACAGGAACGACTATTACCCCATTTTACAGATGAGGAAAACCGTGGCTGCTTTCAGTGTTACTGTGAAGATTAACTGAGAAAATACATCGGAAGAACTAGCAGGGTGTCTGGGCAGAGTATAAAGCTCAATAAATACTAGTTTTCCTCATCGAGAACTAGTCGTGTTCTAGTTCTGCTTCTCAACTTGCCACGTGATCTTTAGTAGTCACTCCTCATCTCTCAGCCTCATTCATTTCCCAGTCCGTAAAAGGAGATGGTCTGGGTTTGAGATGACCTTCAAGACCTTCATTGGCTCTAGGGTATTATCAATCTGATTGATCCAGGGGGGAAAAAAGTCTTAAAATCCAAGATGTGGCATTCATAGCATTTAGAAACGTGGACATTTGAAACCCCTTAATTTAAAAAAGGCTCATTTCCTTTGACCTAGTCATACCTATCTGAATGTACCTAAGAAAATAATCAGAGATGAACACAAAGATTTACATTCTGTGATGGTCATCATTTACAGTCACCCCAAATTAGAAAGGACCTGCCTATCCAACAACAGGGGGTGTGTCCTGTAACTTTTCCTGAGCAGCTCACCAGGTTATGGGGCAATTATTCAAAAAGCATGCTGTCAATCACTCTCACAGCCACGGAGAAATATTCTACAAGGTAGATTACGTGAAATAACCAAGATCCAAAACCTCATGTACAACATGGCCCCAAATCTATAATACCAGAAAAAAACAAAGGAGGAGATAAATTATGAACAGCGATTGCCTCCGAGTATTGGAGTATGTGATTTTTTAAAAAATCAAATCATATAAGTGGGAATAAATTGCCTTCCCCCACCTTTAAGATGTTTCCTTTTTTTTTTTTTTTTTTTTTTTGGTGGGGTTGTCTTAGGGAGTTTTAAACCACTGAGCCACATCCCCAGCCCTTTTTTGGTGTATTCTTTATTTAGAGACAGGGTCTCACTGAGTTGCTTAGGACCTTGCTAAGTTGCTGAGGCTGGCTTTGACCTTGCAATCCTCTAGCCTCAGCCTCCCCAGCCTCTGGGATTACAAGCATGCGCCACTGCGCCCGGCAAGACCTCGCTATTTTCATGGGTTTTAATGAGCCTTTCCTTCCTCTTGACTCCCGTTGCCCTGCGTATGTGGGGAGCCTGTTTCTGCCTGGAACAAGCCTGCGCACCCTGGACACATCTGCCAATCAGAGCTGCGATGTGCTGTCTTGTTGGAAAAATGCAAAATTCCCAAACCAAAAGAAAAGTCCTTGCCTTGTAGGAGAAAGAAGCCTCGCTCACGGAGGTGGCGCTGCTCGTGGGCGGCAGCTGCTGCAGCTGCAAGCCGGTGTGCGGGGCTCCGTCCATGGCGCTCTAGTGGCACATCCTGCGAGGCTGGCTTGGAGCTGGAGCTGCTGCTAGGCGGGGCCGGAGCGGGAAGCCATGGTCCCTGCGATGCTCACCTCCTCCTGGCAGCCATCTCTTCCCCACGCTGGAAACAGTATTCAAGGCCCTTTTGGTTGGTCCACAGCTTTCTCTTCGGCCACCCTGGGTGAAGAGCCAATTTCTGTCTCTCAAGCAGACAGAGGAGGGTGCGTGTCCCGATTCTTGCTGTGCTCTAGGGTGGTGGAGAGGAACATTAAAAATGCATGCAGAGTGGAACACAGTCCCAGCGTTGTCACCCGAGAGCACTGTTAGGACCAGTACGGCCATAAGAAGTGGGGCCGTTTGAGACACTGTGTCATACCTTTGGCCCCCGGAGTACCACATGCTCATCCACCCCAGAAGCCTTCTCCTGGGCCCTGGGCAACGCTTTCCTACTCCCCTTGCTTCCTCCTCCCTTACCCTAAATTTCAAACCTCCTTTATTCCAAAGGCTCTTAAGGACGGAAGCAGAATCCTGCCTACAACCACCTCTCCAGGTCTCAAAAAGAAAAAGAAAAAAAATCCCCTGACCACCAGAAGGGAATCACGTGGGTTCCAACTTAGGAAGGGAAGGATGCAAAGCAAAGCCATCTCCATGGAAGAATTGCCAGGGCCAGGATGGCACCGATGAGGTGACCCTGGCCTGGGGGCAGAAGTCCTGAATGATGGGGTCACTTTGCCTCTTGGAGACTCAGCTGTCTCCTCTGTAAAGTGGGATAATAATGTGGCCTTAAGTCAAACCAGGAGTGATGATCCTCCCTGTTAGCCTCACCGGACTGGTATCTTCAGCATTTCTCAAACTTTTCTACCAAATAGAAAAGAAAGAAAATATGCTCGTGGTCTGAGGGGTGTGGCCCAAGTCCTACAACACGCACGGAGAAACAAAAACCCAAACCCAGCCCACGCACAAGAAAAACAAAATTCATGTGATTTTGGATATTTGCTTTAATACAAAAATGAATTGCTTCTGATCTGCCATGTTTGACCTTCTCCGGGTGCTTTAACTTTTTAGGCAGCTGCTTGAGCTGTAACAGATGGACACTAACGTTCCTGACCCACAGTGCTACTGTGAGAATTTGATGCAATAAGACATGTAGAAGGCACGCCCAGCAAACGGTTAATCAACGTCAGCTGTTACTAGTTTTATTTTATTCTCACCAGTTTGATCATTCAATTTACTCATGCATATTCTTTCTGTTCCCTCCTGTAACCATCCCCAGGCTAGTTATTAAGGGCTCACTGTGTGTTAAACAGACTTGATCTCTGCCATGCCCCCAGGCTTTAGAAAACTGCCTATCCTAGAGCTTCTAGCTCCTTCTGCCATCTCACCCTATGCCCAGGAATTCTGGTTCCTGGTGTGAAGAGCACACGTCTTAAGAAATAAGGAGGACACCAAGTCCAGCACCCAGGAGACATCAGACGCAGCCTTGGTGCCATGGCATGGACAGGGACCGTTTGTCCTGAGTCTCACTTTGACAGCGGGCCTTGGAATTAAACTATGCTGCTGCCTCCAGCTGAGACCATCTTCACACACATGCACTCACCAGGTAACGCCAGAACTGACAGCCAATAACCAGACTTCCCTGCCTGTAAATGCCTATGAATATGGATTTGCAAAATTATAGGGGGGGCTGGGGCTGTGGCTCAGTGGTAGAGTGCTTGCCTAGCATGTGCAAGGCACTGAGTTCGATACTCAGCACCACATCTAAATAAATAAATAGTCCATCAACAACTAAAAAAAAATTTTAAAAAAATTATAGGGAAAGCATAATTATTCCTCACTAGACTTTTATGTGTGTGTGAAAAGCATTATTGTATTTCTATACCCCTGCCTTGGCATTTTTAATATAACAAGAGCCTTAGAAGGGAAGAGTGGGGCACGGCTCTTTCTGCCTCTGAGAAGCATCCAATCTGGAGTTGAAGGGGCACTGGATCCTGGATTCCAGGAAGGCTTGCGGAATCCCCTGTTCAGTCACTCCCTCCTGAGATCTAACCCAGAGTCTGGTAAAGTGACTTGCACACACGCCTGATGGCTGATTAAATACAGGCCTGTTAAGCAGCTGGTGTGCTGTGGTCACTTCCAAGAATGCCTTACCCAGCCCTAATCAGCCACAACTCCAGAGCACAACAGAGAGCCTAGCCCCACCCACAGGATGTCAGAGAAAGCACACAGGCCTTGGGGACCTGCAAAGGGGGTGGCAGGAATCCAGGCCTCCTAACTGCCTTTAGGTCATCTGCTTTTCTAGTATTGCTTTTGACTGTAGTGTTTTAATTGGCTTTTTTTTTTTTTTTTTTTTTTGTGATGCCAGGGATTGAACCCAGGGCCTTGTGCTTACGAGGTAAGCACTCTACTAACTGAGCTATATCCCCAGCCCTTAATTGGCTTTTAAAAAGCAGCTTCCCATTCTCTCTGCCTCAGAAACCCCTGGCCTCTGATGCATCTCCTGCAAAGAAAGAAGGGTCTAATCAGCTGGGGAAGCATCTTGCTCAGCTGGGAAGGCATTTGGGCAGAAAGCCTCAGTGGAACTCTGCAAGCTGTACTCCACATTCTTTGCCTGGTGTTTCTTTTCCCAATTTCAAAGTACTTTTCCATGACTAACATATGTCCAAGAGGCAAGCTGCCAAGGCTGTGTTGCCAGGCACCCCACAGTTAGAGCACATGATCATTGACCCAAGAAATAAAAGAATTTGCTAGGTGCTTGCTTCCACTTCACCCCCCAGCCCTGATCTCAATGAATTATTTCACCAGTCCCCAGAGCAGGTTCTTCAGAGGGAAGAGCCCTGGCTTGTGCCGGCTAAGGGTAGGGTTTGTATTAGAATTTGGCTCTAAATGAAAACATAAATAAAACATGCTCTTCCCCACCACCTGACGATTCAGCTTCTGGCTGGGGAATGTCAAGTCCATGCCAAGCTTTCCCCTTCCTGGGTTTTGGCTCATTGAAGGGTTACACTCTTCAGTCCCCTCCCAAGAGCTGGAAACTCCACACCTGTGGTTCCAGCAGACCAAGAATGCCTGCCTCATCCCACCTGCTAACTCCAGCTGCTATTTCCAGGATGCCCGAGCCAGCAGGTGTAAGTCATTGTGGCAAAGTTACTGCGTTTCGCTTCCTGGAAGCCCGGCATCACCTTTACTAAGGCAAGCTCGCGCCCACTCTCCTCTCACCCTCGATGCAGAGATGGGGAGAAAAAAAAAAAAAATCGGAGGCAGCCAGGACCCAAACCGACAAGGCTGGCGACGGCAAGGAGGGAGGGTGTTTATGGTAGGAGACATGAGCTGATGACAAATGCATTGCTTTTCCTGAAAAACGAAGGCTGAATTCGAGTCCCCGTTCTTCCCAGTCTTAATCACGACTCACCGGCGGCGTTCCCTCGAAGGTCCACCTGGCCGAGGTTTCTGAGAAATGACTTGAACTCTCGGTAGAACCCGGAGGCACAGCCTCCTTAATTCCTTCCCAACTCCGAGCTGCCGGGTGCTGCAGTGTTTTGCTTTCAAAGGTCGCAATTTGATTTGTCTGTCATCCTGTCAGTCAGAAGCTGGCGGGGATTTCACGCAGGCGAGTGGTTGTGAGGAGGGGGTGGGCGGGACATCCTCCGGCTATTGGCTGCGCCGCTAAGCTTGCTTGAAGCGTAAGGGAGAGACCCGGGGACCCAGCTTGGCGCTCACCTGGCGGGGTCCCCTCTAGTGGCCAGAGGAAGAACGTTGGAGCAACCTTCCTCCCCTCTTCCGGCAGTGCAGAGGGCTCTGGTGATTGCTCACCTCCACCTGCCCGACAGGTGTCCTCCCTTCTTATCCTCACGCCCACCTCCCGGGCTGTGCTCCTGCTATTCCCGCATCCCACGTCCCCCAGTCCTAAACGTCCTTCAAGACCCAGCTCCCCTCAAAGCCCTCGAGTGTAGTGGGAGCCAGACGGACCTCTCCTGTCCTGCCCTCCGGTCCCACCTGTTGTCTGTGCTCCACACCACGCTTCCCAGCACGTCCGCAGCTCAGCAACACTGAAGGCCGACGGCGAGCCTTCCACCGACTGCGGTTTCCCCAGTGTTCGGCTGTAATAAATAGCATGCGTGTGGCGCTTTGCAGGTGACAAGACGCTCCTCATCACATACGCACTTTCATGCTCAGGCTTTTTGGTTCAGATCCTCACAGCAACTCCGAGGGACCCTGAACTCACGCCCATTTACAGACGAAGAAGTGACATTTGGGAGAGACCCCAACGACGAGAAAGAACAATGGTTCTGGGTCCAGATCCTGGGGCAGGGAGAGCTCAGAGGGAACGCCCGAGAGGGAGGGGAGAGGGCACTTTGTAGGAACTACCCAAAGGCCACGGGGCTGGTGGAAGATTTTTCTGGGGCGCCGGTGCAAGGAGCTGAGATCGGAGGAACGCGTCAAGGACAGCTTATGATAGGTTTGGATTTCGTCCTAAATTTAAAGAGAACCATTGAATAAGCAGGGAAGCGACAAGGTCACTGTGACCATTCTGAAGCGGGGTGGGGGCGGGGGAGTGGAGTACTAAATGGCTGTACAGTTTCCCCGGTCAACATTCTGAGGTTTGCTAACAGGTTTAGATGGAGCGGAATTCTCTTAGCCTTATTCCTGGAAGTGGGGTTTTGGCGTGAGCAGAATCCTAAGGCTTTTGGTCTATCCAAAGACTTCTGAAGACTCCCCTAGATAAAGCTGAATTAGTTTCCCCACAGGTCTTGGGAATAGTTAACCTGAACCCTGAAATTCTGGCAGCTTCCTTGCGCATTTTGAAACGCCTCTAACGATTGGTCAATAACTTTTCATGCTAAAGAAACGAAGCACACCATTGGCTGGAGGTAGTGGGCGGACTCCGAATGTTAGTGCTGTGGTTGCCACAGCAACCGGGAGGTTGGGCGGGCCAGATTCAGCCCCCCGGACCCGCAGGCAGGAGGCGGTTCCAGTTGGGGACCGGTTCCTAAGGTCCTGAGGAGGAGAACACGGCGCACCCCATGGGACACCCACTGAGATCCGCAGCCCCCGGGTGCGTACGAGTCCCTGTGCCCCTTCCTGGAGCTGAGCTCTCCGGGTCCCCGCCCGAAAGCGGTGACAACCGCGGGGCGCCTTCTCCTCCGAGCTCCTGCGAGCGAGCGGCGTGGACAGCTGACCCTTTGCCTCAGCCTTTGCAAGTGACAGACGTTTGGGGGTTCCGGTGCCGGGTGGTGGGGAAGCCGCAAATTGCTGAGCTCTCACCCCGGTTCACCCAGCTCTTTGCTGCCCCTCCGCAAACTTCCTTCCTGTTCTGGGGCTGGATTTGCCCACATGTAAGACGAAAGGGCGAGACTGCAGTCCTAGTGGTCACTAGTCAGCCGCTAGAGTGCCATCCAGCCCTCTGACACACTTTCTCAGTCTAAACAAACAAAACCAAAAAAACCTAAGTGGTTATTAATCTGAGGGTGCTTTGAATAATGTAAAATACTCCCAAGATGCTTGATAGCATTACAACTAAATTGCTAAAAATCAACTGTACTCAAAACTACTTATGCAAATTCCATAAAATTCCACATAAAGTAACAGTATACCCGGCTTAGTGTGTGTACTAATATATCTTGATATACCAGTGTATTGCTATTCCTATATACATATGCTATATATATTGATATACCAATATATATTAATATGTATAAATGGATACATATACTATAGTATATGTATACTATAGTATAAGCATAAAATATGATTATACTGTAGCTATATAATAACATTTGTTAAAAGAGATGGTAGAATGAATGCACGCCTTTTACAATTATGTGAGTTAAATATAGAATCTAGTTCTGGGAAGATCATAAACAAATGAAATAATAATGTACAACATAATATTGGGCAGTGAAAAGTGCTTTCAAAGAAATGGGGGAAGGGCTGGAGATATATGGGGGTAGTGCTTCTTAAGAGAGGGTGCTCAGGGAAGGTTTGAACAGAAACTGGGATGATTTTTATGGCAGGAATGCTGTTCACATAGTGAGAACAGGTAGCCCCCAGACCACAAGGAGATATTACAGAAGCCAGAGACGGTTCTGGGGAAAGAGGATTAGTTGTTAGTCTTAACTGCTGCTTTCAAATTCTTGAAATAGTCATACAGAATATCTTACTGTGACTCACAATGAGAAATGCACTTTACATTATGACCCAGTGCACACACATGCTCACAAAAATTTCACAAAGATGATAGACCCAAATTTTGAAAAATCACCAATGTAGAAGAGAAATGAGACATTTTGAGTTGATTCCAAGGAGTAGAAGTAGGATGGGTTAGAGGCGGGTGGGAATCCGCTTTGATACAGGAAGGAACTTTCTAGCAATTAGAACTGCCCAACAGTGATGCCTCAGGAATTTTCCAACTGCATTCTGAAGAAGCTTAGGGTTCTGTGAAGATTCAAGACCGACTCAAATGTTTGCTTTGTATTTTGGAACACAATATCTGGCTTTTAAAAATGAACCACACTGACTCAAGTGTGGTTAATGTCAAACTTTAGCATGTTAACATTTAGTATGTACCACCATAGAGGTTTCCCTGGAGGTCAAATGTGAGCAGAGGTCAGGCTTCATGGGTTTGAAGCCTGATTCCACCTTACTCATGTGACCATGCATGGGTCACTTAACCCTTCCCTCTGAACTTCAGCCCTCTCGTGTGTAAAACAGGTGATACCTCACTGGATCATTGTTAGGATTGCATGAAATATCTGCACAAGGAATACTTGTACAGATAAGCTCAATAAATGATAGCTATTATTTGCAGCTGTTAATACAAAATCTCTGCACATATTAAAACCTCATGTTAAAAGAGCCTCCTTCAGGTCAGGCTGCATCACTGCTTCAGTGGCTCATCATGCTAATCCTCACAAGTATCCTGAGAGGGATGTGCACTCATCCTTTCCAGTTTATGGAGGAAGAAATGGGCCCAGAAGTTAAACGACCCATCCAAAATCAAAGCTGTTAAGTGGCAGGTCTAGAACCTTGAACCCATGACTAGGTACTCTTCCCGTTGCACTGGCTCCCCCACCTGGGAATTGCTTAAATCTAAGAGTTGATCGGGAGGAAGGTGTATCTTCACTGCTCTTTCTCAGATTCTAGGCCCATGACAACCTGTCATGAACAGTTGTACAAACAAGTACCCCAGTGAGGCACCCCTGGGCAGCACTCCATTCACACCTGGGCTGCACCGACTCCCCTCTCGACTTCACAGGTAGGTCGGGGAGGTATCCGTGGCAGGGTTAGGGATTGTTTTTAACATTTCCATAATTTCTTACATTTTACAACATTTTGATAATTTGGATACATTATTATAATGAGAAGTTAATTTTAATCACCCATAATTCTAAAACACGGATGCATTTTTTAGTAACAGTTTTATTGAAGTTAGGGAGGTAGATGGTTGTTATTGAAACAATACAGCACTGAAGATTTTGTGGATGGTGGTTGCTTTTCTAGACCCTTAAAGACATTGTTACAACAGTGGCGATTGTGCTGTGATCATAATTGATTTGCTTCTATTGTTTGGAATCTCTTAATTTCTTGGAGGGTAATGCCAGTAATTCTTTTAAATATTACATTCTTAGTATAGACTGTCAATCAAGAAAGGCTGAGCAATGTGGCGATGGGGTGACAGAATGAAGTAAGGAATAAATACCTGGGTGGGAGAAGGGTCTAGTTTAGCATTAAATGATTTATTCAATCCTTCATTCATTAGTATTTGCAAGTGGTGTCAGATCTGTGGGTGGGGGGAGTGGGCAAGATCGAACCCAAGTCCACTCATGAGAAAACGAACCCTCTGGAAATTAGACTGTTCATGCTGACGACCACTGAAAACTAGACAAACACGGTGACTCTTTTTAGATATCGGGAAACAGGCAGAGCCATACTGCAATTCCTGGGGGTAGAAAAACAAGTGAGTCCTACAGTTGACCCACTTAGGCTGGGGACAGTTTCCAGGCCACCTTACGGGGTTGGAGGGGGTGATATAAACTCTCGACTTCTGAGTTGAGGAGCACTGTGGATCTTGAATGTACCCAAGGTCGGTGTGTTGAAGGCTCTGTCCCCAGACTGTGGCACTATTGGGAAGTGGCAGAACCTTCAGGAGGTGGGGCCTAATGAAAGGAAGTTAGATCACTGGGGGTGTGGCCTTGAGAGGATATTGGGCCCTGGTCCCTTCCTGTTTCTCTTTGTTTCCCATCTGCCATAAAGTGAATAGGCCGCCCCTGACATGTGTTCCCGCCACGATGTCCTCTGCTGCCACAGGCCCAGAGCAATAGGGCCAAGCAGCTATGGGTTGAAACCTCTGAAACTGTAAGTCAAAATAAACCTTTTCTCCTTTTAAGTTAATTATCTCAGGTATTTTGTCACAGTGACAGAAAGCTGACTAACACAAGAAATTAGAGACCAGAGTTGAGGGAGGCCAAAGAATCCAGAACTTACAAGCTAGAATACCAGAGGTGGAGAGCTGTAGAGAAAAAGTTCAGAAATCTAAAGAGGGCTCTCCCCAAGCCTTCAGCTGAATAATAATCTGCTCATGCATGAAAAGAAACTAAGACTGGGGCAGATCCACCAGAAAGCATCAGGCTGAACATTTTCTGGGGCCATCAGAATGGTAATATTTCATGTTCCCATAAACCAGAATGGAGAGGCATTGGATTAGAGAGGGGCTGGGGAGAGTCCACGGAAGTGCATGCCCTCGTGGTGGAGACAGATTATTCCCAAGATACAAAGTGCTCTGCACCTTTCAAAGTTTGGAATTCTGGAAGGATCAAGTGAATCTACAAGTTAGTGGAAGTATGCCCGAGGCAGGGGGAATACAACATTCTTTTCAAGAATACATCACAATGCATCACTCAGTAATGTAAAATCCACAATTTCTTGTTCCAATACAAAGTCACCATGAAAAGACCCAGAAAAATATGAACCCCATGCAAGAGACTAATCAATCAATGGAGTAGTTCAAAAAATGACAAGGATTATAGAACTAACCAAAAAGAACCTTAAAGCAACTATTATAAATCTTACAAATCTGCTCAAGGATATAAAGGAAAATAGGAACACGATGAGGCTAGGAATGGAAGAGTCTTTTTAACTTAAAAACCATTTTTAAAACAATTAAAGGACAATTGATAGCATATGCAGAAGATTAGACACTATGGAAGGTCTGAGAGACTGAAGACACAACAATATGGGAAAGGAGGGAGAAAGCAGAAAAAAATTGAAAAAACAGTGGCTGAATGTTTTCCAGATTTAATGAAAACTATACACTTACAGATTTAGGAAGTTTAAATGAACATTAAACATTAAAGAGAGTTATGCCATTAAGTCAAATGACTGAGAGGTACTTAGTCAAAATCATAGAAATAGAAATTAGAATGTGGCTCCCAAGGGGGTGAGGGTGGGAATGTGGAGGAAATACCATCTTGTAGGAAGCTCCAAGGAGAGTTTCATTCTGCAAAATGAAAAGACTTAGAGAGCTGCATGGTGGTGATGGTTGCACAATATTATGAATTGAATTCCACTGAACTGCATACTTAGAAATGGTAAAGATATTGTGTACAATTAAAATAATAATCCCTTGAATTTTTTAATCTCAAAAATGTAAAAATGGTTAATATGATTAATTGTTATGCTATGTACATTTTAACACAATACAGAATTGGAAAACATCAAATTGCTGAATAAAAGTGATCAACAAAAGCTTAAAAGTAGGTAAATAAAAAGACATTACTTATAGAGGAGAAGAATTACAGTAGACTTCTCATAAAAATTATGGAAGTCAGAAAACAATGGATTAAAATATTTCAAAGTGCTAGGGAAGTTGATTGGAGGAAAAAAACCCTATGAATCTGATGTCTAGTGAAAATAATTCAAAAAATGAAAGAAAATACTATTTCAAACAAACAAAAACCTAGAAAATGTATTATCAGTTTACCTGCATTGCAAAAATATTAAAAGAAATTCTGTAGGTAGAAGCAGTATGGTACCAGACAGAATCTTGGATTTACACAGAATGAAAAAGCACCCCAAATGGTAAACATCAAATACATTTTTTCTTATTTTAATCTCTTTAAAAGATAATTGAGTGTCTTTTTTAAAAAAAATGTGAGATTCTTAATATATGTAGAACTACTTCTATGTCTATGTGCCACCAATAAACATTTGGAAATTGAAGTTTTTGAAAATCCCATTTTCATGACAAAAATATGATTTACCTCTAGGACTTAATTTAAGAAAATATGTGAAATATCTGTATACTAACTTCAAAATATTGCTGAGAATTTTAAAAAGACCTAAATGTAAGCAAGGCACAGTGGAGCACACCTATAATCCCAGTGACTCAGGAGGCTGAGGCAGAAGGATCATAAGTTCAAGGCCAGCCTGGTCAATTTAGGGAGACCATGTCTCAAAATAAAAAATAAAATGGGCCGGGGATGTGGCTCAGTGGTCGAGCACCCTTGGGTTCCACTCCCAGTACCAAAAATAATTTAAAAAAGAAGGAGAAGGAGAAGGAGGGGGAGGAGGAGGGGGTCAGGGAGGAGGAGGAGGAGGAAGAAGAACTAAAGCCTGGGTTCGATCTCCAGCACTGTTGGTGAGGATTTGGAGCAATGGGAAAAAATCATGATACATACAACCATCTGGAAGATTTCCAAAGATGTCATTCTAAGTGCAAAAAGACAGACACAAGAGTACATAATAGCCAAAAGCATTGTAGCAAGGCACCACCCCAGAGATCGGCTGATGCCAGGTGGGGACGGTACTGACCGCAAAAGGACTTGAAACTTGTTTGGTAAATTCGAAGGTAAATATCCCAGATAACGGCTGATGCCAGGTGGGGACGGTACTGATATCACTGGGGACTGAACCCAAGGGCACTCTGCCACTGAGCTACAGCCCCAGTCATTTTTATTTTTATCTTGAGACACGGTCAACACTGATGAATTTTATTATATGTCAGTTATACCCCAGTAAAGCTAAATTTATAAAATGAAAATAAAATTCAGAGCTTTAAGTATCGAGCTCTTGCAGATCTCCCACTGCAGACCGCTCAAAGTGCAGAGGACCTGGGGGTCACAGAAGTTGGTGAAGCTCAGCCTCTACCCCACCAGATCTCCCAGTCTAGCCTGTAGATAGAACAGAAGCCCACTGTGATAGTAACTGTGTGAAATGATCCCTACAAATGTTGCATTTTGCAGTTTCAGGTGCTTAGAAGAATAGGTAGCAGAGGTTTTCCTCAAACAAATGGAATGCATCACAGAACTTTGCTAACATGGACCACTCTGCACAGAAAAATGAACGCCCTGGCAGACCCTCCAGACACGCCAGCAAGATACAGAAAGGTCTAGTCAATTTCAATAACCGATCTGTGCAGGAGGAGGAGGGCTTTTGACAGTTCATGAGAGCACACTGGGTGGGAATAGAGTAGATCCCGGGTTGTATCCACCAGGCCATCCTAAAGGCATCTGGGATGGATTGCCTTAGGTCCTGCTGCCCTAACTGTGATGACTGGGAAGAAACTATGAGAAGGAAGGATCAGGGTAAGAAGGATGTCTCCTCAACCAAAAAAGCAGACTTGTTATTTCCATGTATCTGGCAAGAATCACAGTCCTCAAATTTTAGCTATGTAAGAGATCTTTTCGTCTTTGTTTCCTAAAATGCAATTTAAGTTCTAACTGAAAGTCCCCATTCTTTTACTTTTAACTGATTTCTGGGTTTATAGTTAAAGTTTGTTTTTTATAGGCAGCAAATAGTTGGATCTCTCTTTCTTACTGAATCTGACCGTCTCTGTCTTTTAATTGATATTTTAGGCTGCTTACATTTAATGTGATTTCTTCCTGTGTTAAGACTGTTGTTTTATAATTTGCTTTTTATCTGTCCCGTTTATTCTTTATTTTTTGTCTTTTGTGTTGTTTTTATGCTTCTACTTTATCTTTTTTGTTAAGATATTAGGAATAAGTCTTTGTAGTATTTTCCTCATGGTTTCTTTAGAGCGAAGTTTGACAAAATGTGGCCTTTGGGTCAAATCTGACCCACTGCCTGTTTTTGTAAGTACGATCTTGTTGAAACACACCCATTCCTATTTATGTATTGTCTACGGCTGCTTTTACTGAATCATGGCAGAGTTGGATAGTTGCAACAGAGATTATATAGTCTGCAAAGCCTAAAATAATTACTCTCTGGTCCTTGATAGGAAAAGTTCACTGATCTCTACTTTAGACTTTATAGAACTTTTCTTCAACTTATCATGACCAACCATGGTGTTGTAACACTTCGCGTGGAGAAGAAGCTTAAAGCGATATATTTTAATTTTTTCCTTCCTGGCCTTTGTGTTTTTTTCATCAAACATTCTACATATATATATATGTATGTATGTATATATATGTATGTATGTATATATACGTAAAATAAACCCCACACTACTTTGTTATTATTTTTTCCTTTAAATATTCAATTATTTTAAAACTGATTCACATTTTATATTTTTATTTAAAATGATCAATTGATACTCATAAGTTTATATTTTACGCATATCCCAATAGTTACTATTTCCAGACTCTCACTCCTTTTTGTGGATCCAGATTTCCCCACAGGTATCATTTTCCTTCTGCCTGAAGGACCTCCTTCAGCACCTCTGTAGATGCAGTTTGCTGGAATCCATTCTTTCAATTCTTGAATATTCTGGAATTCTCTGCCTGGGTGCGGTGCACACATTTGCTGCCCTTCTCAGGGATTCCGTCCTGGCCAGTTTCAGTGTCTTGATGGTTTCGTATATTTAGCCCATTAGGAAATTCTTTTCCTTCCTGACGGGGAAGGCGCATCAGTCCCACTTAGGCTGGAGATGGAGGCTTAGTCAGCCAGAGCGATTTTCAGGCCCTGTTTCCACAGGTACTCTCAGCAGGAGGGCTGCTGTCTCTCTGCCCCCTCTGGAGCCAGAGCCTCCATCCCAGGCATGGAGAAGTCTCTCCCTCACCTGGGAGAATGGCATCCTGGATCCCCCCTCCTAACGCCCCTGTCTTCACGGCCTCCTCTGTAAACCCTTAGTTTGCAAACTTAGGCTTTTAGAAACAGAGTCTTGCAGCTCCTCTGCTGTCTGAGTGGCTGGAGAGTTTCCTTAAGGCACAAGGTGCGTGGCCATCACCTCCGTAAGTGAGGAGCAGAGGCAAAGGGAGGAGAAGAATGGATGTGCCACCCTCTGCTATCTTTCCGTACTTTCTACCTAAACATATGTTCTGCTTCTAGCATGCTCCATCCTCAGCCCAGGCCAATGAGGCCAGAGTGTCCCTCCCTCCATTATTTTATCATTGATTTATTGAGTGCTTACTGTGGGCCCAGCTCCTGAAGGGGAAGCACAGTGTAGCAATTAAGAGCCTGTGATCAGGAGACAAATTACGTTCAAACCCCAGCTGTTGTAATCACGCTGTGTGATTTGGATGAGTAACTTAACTCCTCTAACTTCAGTTTCCTCATCTGTAAAGCTGATTCCTACCAGTATCCCAGAGAGGCTTCTACTGGCATTGGGTTTTCCTCTCTGGAAAGGAGTTTGGCTTTTTCAAAAATCCAAAGATGGCCAGGTGCAGTGGCACATGCTGGTAATCCTAGTAACTTGGGAGGCTGAGGTAAGAGGATCGCAAATTCGAGGCCCAACCTCAGCATCTTAGCAAGGCCCTAAGCAACTTAGTGAGACACTGTCTCAAAATAAAAAATAAAAAGGATTGAGGATGTGACTCATGGTCAAGCAACCCTGGTTCAATCCCCAGTACTGGGGAAAAACCAGAGGCTAGGAAACCGGCCTTCAGGACAGCGTTCACGCAAGTACACGCCTGCTGCGGCAGCCTGTCGCCCTCCTTTCTCTTGGCCATCTTCTTCCACTGCCACAGACATTTTCTCCCTGAGATTGAGGATCCTGAGGTCAAGATACTTCAGCTTGCTGCTGTGAACAGCCCAGAGGCAGGATGGACCCCATTCAAACTTTGGCTTGGGACCAATGAGTCAGGAGGTGCCCTGGGAGGGTGTGGGCTTCCTGGGGGAGCGGGACAGGCTTCCTAACTATTCCAAAGCTGGTGTGAGATCAGAGAAGGGAGGCTGGCTGGGGGGCCTTTGTTGTGTGAGGGGTGGGGCTGGAGGGAGGGCAGGTCTTCCATGGTTTGAACTCAGGAGTGTCCCAGAAGCGAGCATCCGGGACCTGTCATCAGCCTTCCCAGAGCAGGGTGGAGAGGAAGGGGGAAAGGAGGGGCGAGGCTCAGATGCTGCCAGCCATCCCTCGACTCATGGTTGGAGTTTGCAATCAACCTGTTGGGCAGATAGATGCTGCCCGTGGAGTTGCAGCAATCGCAGGCGACTTCCCAGATTGGGGGTGGGGGCAGAACATCTCATGGACATCTCTACAGCAGAGCCCGGACATCTATGGCATAAACTGGATTTCCTGGGAACGGTCCCTTTCTGCTTTTGATCCCCATGTCTTCTTGAAGCAGAACCCTAACCCTGCCTTGCACAGGGTCCTACAGAGTGAGAGCGAGCTCCACGCCGGGAGTCCTCCAGCCTCTGCCATCCCTAGGTGTCTGACCCTGGTTCCTGGAGGACTGGGAGCAATGACTCTGTCCCCTGCCCTTCTCCTCTTCCAGGTGGTCATCCTTCCTGTCCCATCCTTCCTTTCCCCTGTGACTTTCTGCTTCAATGTGCTTATGTAACCACATCTTGCTAGTGTGAGACTGGAGAGGGGGAATCCCCAATAAATTACCAAAAGGGAAAGAAAAACAAGTGGGGAAATTCTTTTTTGAAAATTCAGTTTCATGTTTATCTCTTGTCAAAAGGCAAGTTTCACTGGGTGTGGTGGCACATGCCTGTAATCCCAGTGACTGGGGAGGCCAAGGCAGGAGGATCGTGAGTTTGAGGCCAACCTTAGCAACTTAGTGAGGCCCTAAGCAACTTAGAGAGAGACCCTATCTCAAAGTAAAAATAAAAAGGGGTGGGGATGCAGCTCAGTGGCTAAGTACTGGTCCAATCCCCAGTACAAAAATAAATGAAAGGCAAGTTTCTCTTCTATTCCATTTAAAATACAACTTTAGTGCACACCTCTGTTTTCTGCATTTGTCAATTCATTTTTTGGTGCTGATTTTTATTCTGTTTTTGCTGTTTAGGTTTTACTGCTGCATATCCAACACAACCCTCCATTCCTTTTAAATCACAAACTCCATTAGCTCCAGAGCAAGAAAGAAAAGGATTTAATAGTCAAGCCAAGAGATTTTATCGAAAGAAGGTAATGACATTGGGTGAGGGGTGGGTGATTTTTGTCTGGATTTTAGCCTGAAGACAGGCTGTTGTGTCTCTCTGTGACCAACAGAGGGCAGTGTCGTCCGAGGAGTCACGGTCCCCTCTGCTCTGCACGGACCAGTCCTTTCTGGACCCATGGTGTCTAAAATATTGAAGTGAACCACGAATATTTAAAAAGCATATTTGAAAATCATAAAATATAAAATCCCCCCAATCCCACGTGTTTTGAGTGAATACACATTCCAATCCTTACAACATGGGAGGAAATCACATGATTTTCTTCAAATAACATGACGGAAGACTCTAATAAATCTAGAATACCTTCGTGAGGAGGCCCACACCCCTTTTTCAAAAAGCTTCCTTAAGCCATGGCTTATGACCGCGTTCCCTGCATCCGCCCTCTCCTCCCCACCTTTCCGCGTCCCCTTTCCCTCCTCTCTGGAAAGTTTGGTGGCTCCTGACCCGCCCTCAGTCTGGGGTTCCTGGGGTCCGGCCTTCTCCCGCTCACCAGCAGGGGGCGGAAGCCACTCGGGAGACTCCTAGTCCAAATGCTTCATTCCTTCATTGATCGAACCAAGACCTGGAGAACATTCCTCTGGGGAAGTGACCTCAGTTACCCTCTGCTGCCTTCTGAACGTGGGGGTCATCCTGCTGCCGCACCCAGGTGGCAGAGGGGTGAGGAGATCTAGGATCTGAACACAGGCAAGTGTGAAGTTGAGAGGCCCAGCATCCTCAACCTGGTGCCTTCTCGGAGAGTGGTTTCAGTTCCTCGCACTTGTGATATTTTAGGATTTTAAGAAACAATAAGGAGTATTGTGTAACTAACACACACACACACACACACACACAGGTGCTTTTTAAAATTACTTGGAGATTTCCCCAAAGATGATAAATGTCTGCTCAGGCATCGCCTCTCCTCTGTTTCTCTGGATCCTGTCAGTCCCTTCTGTTTTCTACCCAGTTCCCCAGGCGTCAATGTCACCGTAATACATTGTCCCTCTGCAGGGTATTTGCAATACCCAGCTTCCAATAAAAACAATAGCCACTATTTACTGATCCCTGCCATGTGTCAAATCCCTTTTAGGTTGTGCCTCTCCTCCCCAGAACAATGCTAACAGGGAGGGGTTATCATCTTAATTTAACAGAAGAGGAAACTGTGTCTGAGGAGGTGGAGTGACCCACCCACGGTCACACACGGAGGGTTGGGCACGGAAGAGGCTCGCGGTGAACATTTGCTGACTCGAAGTTGAAGGAATCAGACCTCAGCCCAGCCCAGCTGGCTCCAAGCCGCTCACTCTTTACACACCGCGCCACGCCTGCCTTTGTGGCCTATGAGGCCGTAAACTTGGCTGATGAACGTCAGCATGTTTCTAGAAAGGTCTTGGCAAAGCAGACCGAGCTCCGTGGAGGGCGAGATGAGGGGGTCAAATGCTGAGGGTCCATCTGGGCGGCTGGTTCTGGAGACCCGGGTCCAGAGACAGAGGCCTGGTGCGGATAATACCATTTCAAACACTAACATTTCCAAAATGTTCTCTACTGAAGGGGCCAGAGAGGCAGCCAGCTGAAGCTTCAGGCAGCATCAAACAGGGACAGCACGCTCAGGCGTTTGATCCCCACTCTTCAAACGGGCAGCCTCCTTTGGATAAGGCGGAACCTCTCATCTAAGTATTTGACATCATTGTTAAAAGCATGGAGTTTTATGGAAAGGGCCTGGATCAGGCCGCCTGTGTTCCATTCTGTCACAAGCCGGGTGCCTTCACACACCAGCCACAACTTTCCCGGGCTTCAGTTTCCTCATCTGCAACATAAAATTCAGGTCGTATAATTTTTGAAATCCTTGCAAGTTGTAAACACAGAGAATCATGTTCCTACTCCGTGTTCATCATTCTCATTTTTCCTGAGGGAAATGAGCATTGGGAAGCCAGGGAGCCTGTTCGACATCACCCGATAATTTAGTGAGGCAATCCAAATTAAAAGCAGATCTGAAACCGCCGGAGCCTCACCGCCCTTCTTGAAGCAGGAGCCACACACCCTGAGCCTGATCTCATCCCTGGCCTGCACCCCAGCTCATGTTGGGGCCACCGAGTGTATCTGGAGCACGGAGAAGCGCCACCTCTGGAAGGTGTGCGAGGCCACGGGCCTCCCAGTCCCCAGGAGATGGCCACTGGGGGCGGGAGTCCTTGCCAGGCCTCCCTGTCTGCACTGGCAATTCGGTCTGCTAGAAATGGAGTCCGCTTTGCTGGGCTTTGTCCTCATCTGCAGATGTGCAGGACTCAGGCAGAGCTGGGCCCGTGTGCCACGGAGCATAGCCGGGGGCCCTGCTGGACATTTTCTCCCGTCCCCCTTTTCATTCCCATTTCACCATAGATTGAGGCCACCGTTGCCCAAGCTGTGTCACCCTAAGGACAAGCCAAAGCCCATCCGTGAACCAGGGAAAAGGGAGCTGCTGCTCAGAGCTGAGGCTGCTGTCCCCTGGGTCCTCCCTGGGTTGCTCGGGGGGCCAGGAGCAGTTAGAAAGGCACAGACGTCACCACCGCCGTCCCCGCACCTCGCCTCTGCCTGTGGCCCAGTGAGGGCAGTGCCCTGGGCAGGTACCAGCTCCCCTGCCTGTTGGTCTGCACTTCCTGGGCCGCAGTCAGCCTCAGCGGAGGCTCTCAGCCTTGGAGGAAGCCAACAGGGTGGACGGACGAGTTGTCCTGAGACCCGAAACTAAGCCATTCGTAAAAAGAAGCTGTTTCCTGAGGAACTCTGAATTCGTGGGCAGTTTTGACAGTAGATGAGCCGCAGGCCAGAGCTGCGTCGCCTCGGGCCTGGCCTCCTCCTGCTGTGCACTCGGCCCTCCACACTCAGGTCCATTCACCCTGCGCCCCTCGAGGAGCACCCGCTAACCGCTTCCCAAGCAGTCAAAGCGGCAAGGTGGAGCATCTGTGCGTGGCTTTCGCCAGTGGTTCTGCGGAGACCGCCTTTCCACGCCAGAAGCTGGTTTGGCAAACCAGTGATTTGCCAAAGCACTAATTGGATGGAATTTAAAAATCAGGATCAGAAGATCCAGGCTGTATGAAGATGTAACTGGCTCTCGGCTCTGGAATATACGGTCCTGTCATTACCCGGCTCCCTCCCCCTCCCCTTTTCCCCCTCCCCCCTCCCCCCTCACCTCTCCACCCAGCCTGAGCGAAGGTGACTGGACTGCTGTCCCCATCTTGGCACATGCAGAGGCTGCCCATCCAGGACTTAATGCTTCGAATGAGCTCTCGAGTTGGGTGGAGGACGGAACACACCTGCCAATCACCTCTGCCAGTCCCACTCTGCCCTCTAAATCCCAAGGCGGCAGCGTCCTGGCTCCATCGGGGCCCTTGCAAGCCGCCTGAAGAGCAGTGCTAAGGAGGGCGTCCATGACGTCCTTCTTTGTCACTGTTCTGCCCCCTTCACATGCAGTGACTCATGCAAGCCTCCCACGGTGACACAGGCATAGGGACAACAGGGTTAGCGTCTGGCACGGGCTCAACGCGGCACCAGCATCAGTCAGCAGAGCCTGGATAAATGTGACTCCTCTTCCCCTTTCGCTCCCCACACCCATTTTTGTTTCTTTCTCTGTTTGCTTTTGCCTCTGGGATGGTCCCAGTCAAGGAGCCAAGGGCTCCCAACTTAACCTACCACTGTCACAGCGTATTAGTCACCTGAACTGTGATTCCACAGCGAAAAGGTCTGGATTTTTATCATCCCCCCGAAGAGCCACCCCCTCCGAGGAATTGTGGGAGAAAACCTGGATCCTCCACTGCTGGCTGTCACCTGAGGGTCCCCCACATGCAAGGACAAGCCCCTGAGGGCAGCCCTTGTCAATCCCTGTGGTTTAGATACTCCTCCACTGGTCAGCCGCAGCCTGCTGCTGCCCGGAGGCCTCTGGGTGGACATTCATTAAGAGCAAAAGGCAGCAGTGTTTCCTCCAGGCTAAGAGGTGACAGTCCTCTTCCTGCTTGCTCTGGGCTCATGCCAGTTCACAGTGTGGCAGAGTTAAAGTATGAGTGAGGTCCAGTAGGGTCAGATTTAGCAGATAAAAATACAGGCCCTCAGTTAAATTAGAATGTCAGATAAATATTTTATTAGTATAAGTATGTCCCAAATAGTACATGGGATATACTTACACTAAACTAGCTATTGGTTGTTCATCTGAAATTCAATGATGCGGGCAGGGTGGGTTAGCGCACCCGTTCACATGTGGTGTTTCATCTAGCAACTCTTTCTCCCCAGGCACGTGGGAGTGCCCAGAAACTTGTTGTGAAGAAATCTGTGGAGTTTGAGCAGTGGGTGGCAGACCTGGGACTTAGGGATGTGTTTCTTCTGTCCCTCGTTTCAACCTAGAAGAACCACACACTTCCTGCAGCTTTCCCCAGATCCAGGGGCTCTGGAAGTTCAGTAGCATCTCAAGGTCCAACACCTTGGATTTAGAGAAACCGAGGCCCAAGCAGGTGACCTGAGCAAGATCAGGAGCTGGTACAGATCATTTCCTCTGTGAACGCTCTGACTCTTGCCCCATGGCAGGTGGGCAGGGGCAGGTGGGCAGGGGAGGTGATTCCTGCTTTATAGACACTGACGGTCCCCGGTGGACAGCTGGAAGATGACTGCCAGGGACAGGAGGCATAGCGAACCCGAACCGGGGACACTAGTGCCCAGGCGGAGCTGAGGAGAGCCCTGGGGGTGTGGGTGCAGGTGTGAGGGGCTGCAGGGGGTGAGGAAGAGACGTGCTGGGGAGCATCTGCAGGTGAGCTCGCTCCCCGAGCTCCCCCTGGGTGCCGGGCCCTGTTCTATTCTTACATGTACCTGCTCATCTGAGCCCCATTTTAAAGATGAGGAGATGGGGCCAAAGAGAGAAGACCCCAGGTCACATAACTAATAAACATTGGAGCCAGGATTGAACCCACAGAGTCTCACCTCGTTCCCAGTTAAAATAGAATTTAACTCAACCACAGAACCAGACTAATTCTCAGGTGAGATTGTGCAGGACCGGCAGGGAAAGCCGCTGGGTTATGAATCCGGGGCTCTGGTCTCCATGCTGGTTAAGAGCTCTGTGGCCCGGCCCTTGTGGTCAACAGACTGGAAAGTCCTGGAAGGCCTCCTTCTGCCCCAGGGAAGGCAGCAGGGACGGATGGACGTGGGTGGCAGAGACTGGAGACAGCAAGATCCGAAGTCTGGTTGCCTGGGTTCCAACCTGGGGCCCACCGCTTGCTAGCTGTGAGCCTCTGGGCCCCGAGACGTGGCTCTGGTAATATGTCCCTGCCGAGGGCTGGGGAGGTGTGAAGGAGATGGCGCCACGAACGCACTTCACTCTGAGGGCAGGTAGGGCCACTTAGGGCAGTGGGACTTCGGGCAAATTCACCTCCATGTGCCCCAGTTTCTCCATGAAATGGGGGGGGCATTTCCTCCTTGCTGGCTGGACTGAATCAGACAAGCCTTGAGGAGCCCTGGCACTGAGTAGGTGCCTGGTAAACGCTGGCCACTGTGAGGCCTCCTTGTCCTTTGACACCACTGGCCTGGCCAACTTCTGTCGACGGCGTTCTCTTCCTCCTGGTGATTAGCCTGGACATGGCCACGTGGCTGCAGTGGCTCTGCCCTTGTCCCTCTCCAGCACGCCTGCATCATCTGGCACCTGGCCCCCAAGTGCCCGCCTTTGGTCTGAGCTAGAGATAGTCTCCCATGGGAGGTGACTCGTGAGGTCGGTCTGCGTCCCCCTACCCAGTCCACACACAGGACTCGCACACCAGCCACACCTGGTGGCCCTTTGTATTCTCGTCTTTCTAAGGACGGTGCTTGGGAGTCTTGCCCCTCCGCTCGGTAACCAAGAGGGACAGCAGGCAAGTTGGGAGATGGTGCAGCTGGACGGCTGTCCCCGGAAGGGGCACTGCTGCCTGTCCTGCAGGGTGACAGTGAGGCTCCATGTCATTGGTCCCTCTGCATGCTAATGCCGCTGCTTCTCTCGCTTGCAGGATGACCTCCCGGGTCCTGGGTTCTACAACGTCATCCACAGGTCTCCGGTGTTCAACAGCGTCTCGTTGTCCAAGAAAGGAACCTGCACTTTCCCCTCCATGGTGAGAGCCCGTCCCCGTCAGGGGTGCCGGTCAGTCCTTTCCTTCCGCAGTGTGTCCCCAGGTGCTGGACCTGGTTCTTTCTCTCCAGAGGCCCTGGGTTCTCATCACGAGAGGGAAAGCCTCCTCGGATGGCTCGCAGGCAAACTGGACCCATCATTTCCCATCATTACACGTTGCAGAACAAAAAAGAAAGCAGGCGGCGGACCTGAATAGCGATCCCTGCTTCTTCCTTCTCTTTTTGTAGAATGTGGGATTTTTTAATCTTTTCTAAATTTTTAAAAATTTGTAGTTGTAGATGGACATAATATCTTTATTTGATTTATTTATTTTTTATGCGGTGCTGAGAATCGAACCCAGTGCCTCACACACGCTAGGCAAGCACTCTACCACTGAGCCACAACCCCAGCACCCCCCGATTTTTATCTTTTTTGAAGTCCCTAGACAATCAAATAGAAGAATCAGATACGAAGAAGTGCCAAAGACCCCGACCAGAGCTGGAGGAAGACGTCCGTTTTCTATTTTTCTTTTCTTTTTTTTGCTGGGGATAGAACCCAGGACTTCACTCAGGGTAGCCAAGTGCTCTACCAGGAAGCCACATTCCAATTTAAAATATTTTTAAGAAAAGGACCGTCAAATATATTTTGAGACCGTTAGAAGAAAAGGACCGTTAAAAATATTTATAAATTGTGGAGAAAAATAGACGCAGTGAAAGAGCTGAGGTAGAAGAGAGCACAAACCCGAGTGTCCTCGTCCCTTGCATAGAGGTGCTGTGACTCCTGACCTGAGGACGGACTTTTTGACCACACAGAGGGACCACTTCAGACACACTGAGGGCAGTGCTTCCTGCTGGAATCGAGTTTGGCAGAGCTGAATGTGCAAGGAGCACAGCTCCTTTGAGTTAGCTCCCTGTTACCAAAGAGGCCAAGCACCCACGTGCCCCCAGAGAGTCCCCGCACACCAGGCCTCTACCTATTTTTCTGTCCCCACCCCAGGAAAAAGGCTCAAAAGCAATTGGCCAAAGAAGTGCCATCTCACAACGCCCTGGCACAGAGGAGACTGAGGCCCGATCCTGACTCAGCGTGGAGGCGATGTGACCTCAAGCACGTCACCTGGGTCCTGGTTGCCTCATCAGAGTGGAGCCTCGCTGAAGGCGCTGGGCAGGTTGCATGGGTGACATGCTCTCTGAAGCTGCAGAGCATTATAAACATGCTGAATGGCATGATCACTGAGTCAGACAGGCCTCGGCAACGCCTGGGTTCTCTCTCCCAGAGCTGCTTCACAAAGAGTGGCTCTGCCCCTTCCTCCTTGGTGCCAAGATGGGGACTGAGCTGGAGAACAATGTCCTGCTGGGATTTACCTGCCATGACTTTCCAAATGGGGCCCCGAGGGAAGGCCCGAGATTATAGAATCAGGCCTTTGGGGGCTTACAGAACTCAGAACCAAGCCCCAAGGCAGACATTGAGTTGTCCTCCGTTTGATGGCCGAGGGGCTTTGTATTTATGTTTCCAAACACTTAAGTTCCTGCATCCTTGGGCAGGGGCCCCACACGTTGATGCCATCCATCAGGTGTCCCCATACTGTCCCTCGTTCCTGTGTGACCCGGAAGAGAATGCCATCTCTCCACTCCTCCTGTGGTGACCCTCACACTGAGCGCCTTCTCCACTTCCAGATCCCACGTCTCTGAGGGCATTGGAGTAGCCCTCATCAGAGAAAGGTGGCGCAGCCAGGAGCCCTGTGCCTGGGTGAGGCTGACCCCAAACCTCTGGGTCTATAAATTTCAGAAACTTCCTGATCGCCCTGGAACAACTCCTCCCAGCCTGTTGAGAAGACCTGTCATCTCTCTGTTCACATGATGTGAAGTGCCCCATTAATCGATCCCAAATCTTCGCTCCAGAACTTCTCACAGGACCGACTAGAAAGTTGATGACGCAGGTGGCCTTTTCCCGCATGCGGGCACGAGTGACTCGGAGGAGTCAGTGTGTGTGGAGAGAGGTTCAGAGGTGCCCGTGTGGGGCCAGACAGGAGACCACAGGCCTGGCAGGTGAACTGGGGTGCGGAGAGTCGGTGAGGGAGTGTCACCCGAGCTACGCTCCGAAGCTAATCCCATTACAACACCTTTGAAACTTCGCCTCTCCTGGGAAGTTTTTAGAAGAATTTTTTTTTCCAAAATGCAAAACTAATGTCTTTTTTATCCAAAAAAAGATTCTGTGATCTAATAAGTTTGCAATTAGTCAGGGACCATGCCTCTGGACCTGCTCCTTTTGGGGTGGGGTGTCTGACCTATATCACACCGTGCGGGCAGACTGCCTGGCCAGGACGTCGGTCCAACCACTTAGCTAGCAGAAGTTCAGCTTCCTGATCCACAGAGTGGGGATGATCATAACACTCACTACCCGGGATTCTCTTGAAGATTAAATGCAATGAAAAGCCCTTGGTAAACAATTGGCCAAAATGCAAAGGACGTGCCAGGCTGTAGGGCCCAAACTTCTGTGAACGTCAACAGATTCTCAGATCAGAAGGAGGCAGAGCTGGCCTGGAACCAGACTAGGCCCCAGTGGAGGACACTCCCACCTCTGGTGGTCCCTCAACCAGACCTGAGCCCAGTGGGGCGGGCGGGGATGGGGGTCAACGCCTTCCTCAGCTCCCCCCCACCCCGCCCCGCTCGCTGTGCTTGTGTATTTCTTGACCCTGTCAACGTGGGGGAAACCCAGGGCAGTGTTCTCAAGCTTTTAACCATAAAATTATGGGAAACGTTTTATCAGACTCCACTACTAGCCATGCTGTGCTGGGGAAAGTGATGTTATCGCTGAGTTTCTGTGGCTTTTGTCCCTGTTCATTTGACAAACATTGATTGTTTGTTTTTCAACTGAAAACAGTTTATCATGGCTCCATGAAAGGAATGGTATTGGTTCTGTTGAAACAGCAGAAATATTAAAGGGTTTTATGAAAGTGGTGATTGGGTGGGGGTAGGAGGCCCGGGGGGGAGGCTAGCCTCCTGTACCCTTAGACACAGGAGTAACTCCTTGCTCAGACCATTGAACCTGAGAGACAAGACGCAGGATTTACTCAGAGGGAAAGCCTCAGCTGGGGAAGAAAATCGAAAACTTCCCATCATATAGATTACCCAACAGCCTGTGAGTCAACCTTAACAGGATTGGGTGAAATGCATCTATGGCAGAATTATTCTTGCCAAGTTCCAAACAGAAGATGAATAATTTGAGTTAATTTACAGACGTAAAACAGGTCTGAACTTGCACCTTCCCATAGCAGATCCCCAAAGCCCAAGTCAATTGATCATTGTTGCCTCTGCAGTCTCTTTTCAGAAGGTGCCTTTAGACCCGTCCTTCAGGGTCTTTATGTGACAGTGCTGGTTCCTTTGGCTTCTCCCTCACAGAGCGCCCGACTGGGCAGCAGCATTTCTAAATACCCTGCAGCAAACGCGTACACTATCCCATCAGATTTTATTTCGAAGAAAGACTTCAGTAATTCCTGTTCCAGCATGTTCCAGTTGCCAAGCTTCGTCAAAGTTCTCAAATCTGAAACCCCCGCACCAAACCATTACAACGTAAGAACCTTGCACGTGTCTGCTGAACGCGTGGCGGATGAGTGGGTCAGAGAGCGAGTGGGGGGGCTCGGGCAGTGGCGTTGTGTGCAGCTGGTGGTCACTCAGCATCTGTTGATGACCGACGGGTCCCTGCAGCTAGAGCAGCCTGAGCAGCAGGGCCATCAGGATGGGGCAGCAGGAGGACCTCCGTCCTGGGAGACACTGATCGCAATCACTCCTGCCATCTGACCTCTCAGGACAGCTTCCTCGCCTGTGGCCGTGGGTACATTCCTTAGCACTCTCTGCAGACTGGATGCATTTATTTTGGGGGTTCTTATAGGGAAAGTCAACCCCTATGTTAGCATTTCAGAAAATCGTGTTTTTAACAGTTGTGCACCGCCAACCGTGATCACATTGTGATGGCTGAGGCAGAAAGGGACGTAGGCACGGTGCATGCGGGAAGGTTGGGTTCGCATGGTGGGCCTGCCCATCTCTAACCACGTGGCTCTGGGCACGTCCCTTACCTTCTCAGGACTTAGTTCTGAGTGATCTATGAAGTGGGTGTATGTGTCCACCTCAGTTTGCACACAAATATTAAATGAGATAGGCTGGCTGGGTGCTCAGCCCAGCCCCTGCACCCAAGGGCTGCATGGTGCATGGGGTGGGCAAGTCCGCTGCCCCCGGAGCCGCCATCGTAGGGTGGAATTCATTAGACTCACCCTGCAGGGTCATTACCAGGAGCCAAAGAGGCAACAAATGTGGGAGCTCTCTGCCGCGTGTGAGCTGGGAATTGCAAGAAGGAATTAAAGTTACTGGACCGTGTTTCAAACTCTTTTGGTCTAAGACTAGTGCATTTTCAATTTTTTTCTTTTGTAATATTTATGAGTCATATGCATCTTTCTAACTACAAAGATCCTGCCCATCTTCTGTGACTGATCCAATCAATTATAAAGTGCTCAAAGCAATCTAGGTGCCTGCCAGGCTAAAACTGTCCAGCGGAAGTACAATGGGGGCCAGCCAGGTCATTTAAAATTTTCTAGTAGCCACATTGGAATAGAAAGAACGGTTGAAAATAACTTTCATCCTGTATTTTACTTAACACAGCAGATCCAAAATATTATGGTTACAACTTCTAATCAATATAAATTTATTAGTTAGGTGTCTTAGGAAGATACTTTTCTCATGTTCAGTCTTTAAAACCCAGTGTATACGCTGGGCAGGGTGGCACGTGCCTGTAATCCCAGGGACTGGGGAGGCTGAGGCAGGAGGATGGCAAGTTCAAAGGCAGCCTCAGCCCCTTAGTGAGGCCCTAAGCTACTGAGTGAGACTCTGTCTCTAAATACAAAATAAATAAATGAAAAAGGGCTGGGGATGTGGCTCAGTGGTAAAGTGCCTGTGGGTTCAACCCCGAGTACCAAAATAAATAAATACAACCCAGGTTCTACTCTGGCACATCCTGAGTTTAACTAGCCACGTTTCCGGAGTGGTGGTCACATGCGGCCTGTGCTGCTGTCCTGGGCAGCTCTGCTCCAGGTCCTTCCCTGGGACAACTGGGAACGATGCTGGCGGAGGTGGGGTGTGTGTGTGTGTGCTTTTTTCGGACTAAGTGCTGACCTGAGAGTTAGGTGTTCATTATATTTAATACCCACAAGTCCATGAAATAAATTACCCCCAGTTTACAGAAGACAAAGCTGAGGCTCAGAGAGGTGCAGGGCCTTGCCCAAGTCACCAGTTCCAAGGCATCACGTTAGTGGCAGGAGCAGAAGCTGGAATGATCGGGGTCATGCTGCTCCGGCCCTCCAGGCTCCTCTTCCTGAGTCCTAGTGCTCCCCTGCGCCAGGCTGACAATACTGCTTAGACACCTGTGGGGAACTCAGACAAGAGCCAGTGAGGGACAAAGTAGTGACAGACCGTGGTCAGTTTTGAGAGAGACAATCGTGCAGCTTGAGAGAGAATTCATGGGGGGACAAGGGGTGGCAGTAACATGTCCTTCAGACTTAGTGGTCAGAGACGGCTCAGAGGCTGAAACCCAAGAATTGAAGGAAAGTCCAGAGCTGAGGGAACAGCGTGTACAAAGGTCCTGGGACAGCAAAGAACTTAGCTCAAGAGGAACTACACAAAGGTCAAATGACTTTTGTGAGTCAGGAGAAGGGGAAGGGAGGCCAGAGAGGCAGTGGTCAGTGTTTAGCATGCCCCTAGAGACCCGGGTAGGGGGTCTGAGCTTTGTTGTGTAGGTCCTAGGAAGACCACGAGGGGGCGGGAAGTGTGAGATGGTGTGACCTGAGTGCTTTTTAAACCAGCTTCTCCAGCCACTCGTGGAGAATGACTGCAGTGTGTGTTCAGAGAAGGTTCTGGAACACCAGCAAGGAGACTGTCAAGCTACCGGGGTGAGGACAGGCGTGTCCAAGAAAGCTGTAACGAAGGTGTGGCCACGGCACCTCTGCCATTCCGAGGGGAAGGTGACGTGGGAGAGAAGCAGGCAGGGCTGTGGGCTGAGCAGCGCTCTGCGGGTGGCCGGAGGTCAGTCTGGCGGCAGTGTCTCCCTGTCTGCCTCCGGCCTCTGCCTGCTCCCAGGGGCCCCAGCTGCATCTCTTCAGTGCCCAGCTCGGGTCTGTGACATCAGAGGAAAGACCCCCCCCTGCCCCCGTCCTGTACAGATGTCAACCTGGAAGCCACCATGTCCCACGTCAGAGTCTCTTCTGCCGAGGGGCCGATCTCGGGCACGTGCTTTTGTTCCTTGTAGTTAAAGTGACTCTGAAGGTGACACGTGCTCAAGCTCTGGAAGACCCTTACCATTCTACCACCCGAGGCGACGCCAGGGGCTGGGTGTGATTTCTATCTGTCCCCCCGTGGCTGCCCTGGGGTCCTTCACCATGTCGTGGCCAGGGCAATACAGGAGCTCTGCCCTGTTCTCTTTAAACCTGCTGAGTGTTTTCCTAGTCCCATGGCCACGTGGTGACAGGTACACGGGAAGGCCCCCCTTGGTGGCTTCTGTCTGGGGGAGGAATAAAGCTGGAGCTGTTTTGTCTGCTGGAAGCTTGTTCCTGGCCAGAGAACAATGGAGGAGTCAGGTGGCGGGAGCAGGAGAGTAATCCTGTTAGCCACGCTGGGGCTGAGCCCGCTGTGCTGTGACCAGGAGGGGTCCCCGCTTCTCCTCTCCCGGTGCTGGCGACCTGGTTCCCTCCTTACCTCCAGTAATTAGCCTGCCCATCTGGCCTCTTTGTCTGGCCTCTCTGCATGCGGTCTGGCCACCGGGACCCTGGGAAAAGCTAAATTCCTCCCCCTCAGTCAACACAAAATCGAAATGCCACCTGCATTTCTCCAGAAACGTCTGTATGACACAGGAGTGTCTAGAAACATCGAACCATCCTGCCCCAGCAAATAGTTTCGAGCATTTAGCAAATATTCCCAGGGCCCACGGGTACGATTTTTATTGCATCTGTTATCTAATGAATTCAGGAGACCGACTGCAAACTGGCATTTAAAATATTTATGATTCATTTGTAACAGAAGAATGATCTCAGATTGCTTTTTCTATTGTTTTTAGAGTTCGGAACACTTTGGATGCTTTCAAACGTATATTGTGGGAATCAGGCAAAATTCTTCATTTCTGGTCAGTCCGGAAAAGTCAGGATCGGGAGTGCTTTGCAAACCTGATCGCAATCTGGAACGATATGATTTTCTGTGTGCCCCAAATGCTGCAGTTAGAGGAGGACTGTTTGGACAGTGAGGAATGCAGCCAGGGATCAGGGTGGGGATGGGAGGCCCAGGTGTCCTGAAACGATTTAAAATAGTAGGAAAATGAAGTGAAAATGATCTGGGTGTAGAGCACCATATCCTTTTTTTTTCTTTTTTGGTACTGGGGATTGAACCCAGGGGCATTCGACCACTGAGCCACATCCTCAACCCTTTTTTGCATTTTATTTAGAGACACTGAGTTGCTTAGGGCCTCACTAAGTTGCTGAGGCTGGCTTTGAACTCCTCCTGCCTCAGCCTCCTGCCTCAGCCTCCAGATCCTCCTGCCTCAGCCTCCAGAGCCACTGGGATTCTAGGCATGCGCCCCCGTGCCCTGCCAGCACCACATACGTCTTAAAAACTTTCCTATAGATGATTTCTGTTGAAATCAGCCCCATGGTGCTCTGTGGCAAGTAGAGCAGGGATTATCTGTTCCTGTTTACAGATGAGAAAAGTCAGGTTCAGAGAGGTTGAACAGCCTGGGCAGGGCCACACAGGCTGGGGGAGCAGACTTAGAGCAGTTGAGCTGGGATACCGGTGAGGGCACAGGGGGACCTTTTCAGCCACTGTCAGGTCACGGTTAATTTTGATTTTTTTAATTTAACCTTGCCACTTGTGTCGGCAAGAGGACAAAGACAGAGAGGGAGGCACTGACCACCTCTGGCGTCTCCCCCAGGCCTCCATCGCTTGCTGCAAGCAGAAGAACAACGTCTCTGCCCGGGCTGGGTTTGTGTCACGGACCCAGAGAGGATCTTTCGCCGCTCCTGAAACGGGACCCGCCCCAGGTAGGCAGCGGCCTCGCTTTGGCCTCAACCTAAGATTTGCACTGCAGCTCTGATTGGCAGAGCATCCATTTCTTTGTGGGAAGTGTCTGTGGAAGGAGGAGGAGAGGGAGGCAGGGGGAGGCGGCAGCGGTGGGCAGCAGGGGCAGGTGCTAAGCAGAGAGGAGAAGGTGAGACCAGCCCCCGCTGAGGGGAACTGCACAGGCTCTGGAAGTGCGCCCCCATCCCCACAGCTCTCTTGGGCTCCCCTTCCATGACTAGAGACATGGGCTTTGGCAGCCAAGAGGAGAAGAGGCTTCTCCCCTAGGAATGGTGCAGATCCACACACCTCAGGTGCATCCCAGGACGCAGGAGGCAGGGACCTGAGGAATGATAGTGCACCCTGGTCCCTTAACAGGCCCAGGTGCCTGTCCCCCTGAGCGATGTCATCCTCTGTGGCAGCTCTGTGTGCTGAGAGCCAACTCCCTGCTGGCCCTCCCCTGTCATGGGTGCATCTAGCCCTGTCTTCAGACAAGGAAATGGAGGCCCAGACAGGTGAAGTGGCTTGCCCAGTGTCACCCGCCAGCACACAGCAGGCCTACACCCAGAGGTGTCGGCCTGAGGGGCCCACTTCCCCTTTATTCCCTGGCACTTTCTGGAACGTCTGGATTCAGGACTAGGTGGAGCTTGCCTGCAGCTCTCCTTGCCGGGGCTCAGAACCCGTGTGCCCTTGGACCCCCAGCATCCTAGATCAGCCCAGAGAGGTCCTGTAGGCCCTGGAGCCCCGGAGCTCACAGGGGAGCGGGGTGGCCTGGCCTCTGCAGCTGTGCCTCTCTCGGGAGGGTGTGGATGAAATTACAGTGCACGTCAGAGTCCACCAAATCCAGATTAAGGCCGAGATCAGTCTGAAGCTGAACGACAACCCAGCGCTAATTAGGAGGCTCAGCCTGGTTTGAGCTCCCGCCTTGCATCACCCACGGGCAAAGCCCCACCTTGCTGTTTATACAGAACAAAGGTGGCATTCCTGGGGTTCAGCCAGAGTCCCCGCCCGTGGGCCCCGGGATGTGAGCGCCCCTATAACCAGCGATGTGGGCTTCCTTCCTTCCGGGAGGGTCCCAAGGGCCCGCGGGGGTTGGGGGGTCCAGCACCGGCTCAGCCCCTCCTGTGTGCTGGGGCTTCGTTCCTCTGTCCTGCGGAAAGCTCCAGAGCCCATGAGCCCATGAGCCTGTGCTTGGTGCTCACCTGTAAGCTGCTTCTGTTTGGTCTACAGCCAAAAGCGATGCCTAGGACACAGGCGACCTGCCCGGGGTCCCACAGCTGGGTCCCTTCAGTTCACACTTGCTACTTTCAGATCCCCCGCTTCCTGGCAGGTGGCTCTCTCCACTTTTTATTTCTGGCTTTTGCTTTTCATTATTTTCCCCAGTTTGTGATTCAAATGTTGCTTTTACATTTATTTTTGTGAGAATGTGTGTATGTGTGTGTGTTTGATAGAAAAACACAAGTACAAGAGGAATGTACTTGTGTACAAGTGTTGGCAACTACCTTTTAAAAATGTAAGCATATAATATGTTAAGCATATATTTCATGTGATTAAAAATCCTTTCAAGAAGCCCCACACGGTAGTACATGCCTGTAAATTCCATCATTTTGGGAGGCTGAAGCAGGAGGTTCACAAGTTCAAGGTTAGCCTCAGCAACTTAGCAAGACCTTGTCTCAAAATAAGAAAAATTAAAAGATCTAGAGATGAAGATCAGTGGGAAGGCACTCCTGGGTTCAATTCCAGTTGAAAAAAAAAATCCTTCCAACATACCCTTCTTAGTGGCTGTGTAGTATTCCATGGTACAATGGGACCATAAAAGAAGGCACGAATGCCCTCTTGTTGGAAATCTAGGTGGCTTAAAATTGATCATTAATCCACACAGAACGGCAGTGAGTGCCCCTGTGCTTGCCATTTGTGTACAATCAAGGTTACTTCCTTATATAAATCGCTTAAAGTGGAATTGCTAAGTCAACAGACATGTAAACTATCTAAGGTTCTTGATGTCTGTGAGCGGAGCACCCCGCAGCTCCAGGGGAATGTCCTCTTGCTTCCATGGGGCGCCCGCTTTTCCTACTGGAGATGATCCTTCCCATCAGACCTTGCTGACAGGCACCCTGCTCTTTCAGGACCTTGCAGTGGAAATGTGAATTCTATTTAAAACGATTAAGATCAGATTCACTGTGCCTGGAGAATTTGAAACAATGTCCCCGCCTCGGTGCCGACCACTGCTGTGGTCCAGCCTGCTCTTATCTGGATGTGCCATTGACCCTTGGACACTAGGATATGGTCGCAGGCTTGTAGACTTGGTGTTTTGATTCACGTGCACGTTGACAAGCGTGTCCACGTGGCTTTGGGGGCTTTGTATTCACCATGGTCAGGGCTGCTGTCCCCTCAGACGGGCCCTTGCACCAACTCTGCCCCTACGCTCAGACATGGAAGCTATTCATTTTCGTCCCCTTTCTCTATGGTAGCAGCTGCGGCCGTGTGCTTCCTTGGGTCTAGAACTTTCCCATTCTGCCAAATAATTTCCTTAATTTCGGAGTGAAGGGGAGCCTTGGTCAGAGTGTGCTGATGTCTTGGAAGCCTTTGCCCTTTCCCAGGGCTGCTGGCAACCAAGGGGACGAGCCGCTGTCCCTTCAGCCCACTCAGAACAATCTCCTCTTCTCTGAAGTCTTTTGCCCAAATATATTGGTTTCCGTCAGTTTCTTGAGATGGGCGTGGTGGCAGAGCACGGGCTTCAGAGGCAGGTGGACTGTTCTCCACATAATAGGTGTTCAATGTGTATCTATAGCTGTGTAATATTTACAAAGCAGCCATTAAAATACCGTTTAACCATCATAACCTCCCTGTTATTTATTTAGGTACTGGGGATTGAACCCAGGGGTGCTTAACCACTGAGCTACATCCCCAGCCCCCTTTTTTTGTTAAGACACAGGGTCTCCCTGAGTTGCTTATGGCCTCTCTCAATTGCTGAGGCTGGCTTTGAACTCACGAACCTCCTGCCTCAGCCTCCCAAGCTGCTGGGATTACAGGCGTGCGCCACCGCGCCCGGGGAGATCTATGATTCTTCCTCTGTAGAGGAGCAAGCTGGGCTTGAGCAAGGTCGAGAGATCTAAGTCTCTGGTTGGACAAACATCCTCTGGCAAGTTCTTCAGTGTTTTTGAGTCTGAGTTTCTTTGTGTGAGAACAGAGAGGACAGTGCCCATTCTGCAGGGCAACAGGAGGATCCGGTGAGCCCGGGTGTAATGCCCGGGGCCGGGTTTTCTAAACGGGGAGAATGACTCTCAGCTATTCCAGGCAGCCCTGCCATTGACCTTTGTGGGGTGACATTGCTGTACAGCCCTTAAATCTATTCTTAGGTGGGAGACACTAATTTTTACTCATTTGAGAAGAGTTCCTTATTCTGTTTTAAAATCTCTTTCTGTTTAGGGCATTACGATGTCAGCGAGTCCTTTGTGAAGCAGTCACCGAAGACGTTAATGTCTTGCTTTAAATCAAAAACCGATCGTGGGCTGAAACTGATGTCAACGGGCCCAGGTCCCGGGTATTACAACCCCAACGATCACACCAAGGTTCCCAGGAAGACTCACCTCCCGTGAGTTCTGATTGCTCTTTTGCTGGTTTATCTTTACAAGGTCGTTCTGGGGCGGCATCCGAATGTGGGCAGAAAGGAGCCAGCAGGATTGGGTACCAGGGACCTGTGCAGACACATAGTAGGTGCTCAGTAAATGCTGGTCCAATACATGATACTTATTGAGTAACTGTGTGTCAGGAGCTTAGAATCTCACTCAGTCACCATGATGACCCTGTTGTCAGAATAATTCTTCTTCCTTCTTAAAGAAGAAGCTAGACTTCGGCTCCCTTGGTTTTTGATGTTTGTGACCAGAGTTCCCAGTGGCCCCAGCCACAGGGGATGGGGCTCAGGATGGTGCGGCTGTCCCCTGTTCCCCACGATGGTGCACCTTCCGCTGCCGACACAGTCCTGTTTCTATAGTATAGAGGCTCCAGGGGGCGGCAGGACCTGGGAGCAGGAGGCTCTCTGAGTTTGAGGTCAGACCTGTGAATTTGAACTCAGCTCTGCAGTTTTCGTGCTGTGTGACCTTGGGCAGTTTGCCGACCTCTCTGGGGTAACTCCAGCCTAGGGTTGCTTTCAGAATTGAAAATATACCTTAGCATATAGTAGGTGTAATTGGTGACTTAATGCTAACACAAATTTAAAGAGAAGAGATGGACATCTAGGTTATTGTGTTAATACCTAGCATCTAAGAGGCTTCGGACACAGCTTATTTATCTCTTCAGTGGCGGCGGAACTTCTAGAACTATTTGCAGTAAGGTCAGTCACCATCGAAGCCCTCCCTCTGCCGCTCCTCCAGGCATGGCTGGCCCCTGGGCAGGTCGAGGCAGGTGTAGCCACTGGGTCTGTCCAGGGAGGTCAGGCAGGCGCCTGAGGCCACAGCCTCCATGGGTTGGAAGTCCAGGCAATGCCGGCTGGCACTATCGAGCGCCATCTGACCGTCAGCCTAGGACAAGGGGACAGGGAGTAGGGAGAGGAGGGAGCGAGTCCTGAACCTGCCAAGTCAAGCAGCATCTGGAGAAGGGCCTTGGACCTCAGAGGGTGGTCACTCGCTTCTGCCCTGCGGCTCTTGGGTGCTGCAGGTTGGTCCTTCCCAGTCTCCAGGAACAGGCTTCCTCCAAACGCCAGCGGCTTCCTGCTCCAGGCTGGCTTGGGTCACCTCAGTGAGCAAGCTGTCCCCTGCTTGCTCTGAGTCTCAGCTCTGTCCCCGCTCTGGCCTCAGGCTTCAGTGGACGAGAAGCCCACCTCCCAGGGCTTCTGTGAGGCTTACGCTGGAAGGAACCTAGAAGGAACCGTAGCTGCGACAGGTGTCTGGGTGGACACAGGAGAAGGACCCACTGGTGGCGCTGAGCGCTGTCCCGGCCCTGGGCGCACCCTGTGGCGTGCAAGTCAGGAACAGTTGGCTGTCGCTCCCGTTACAGCCGGCATCGTCCACGCCCTCTGGACGTCTGAGGACATCGGACTCAGCTGAGATCGCAGCTCCGGCCCCAGCGCTCATCTGGAAGCTTCTTTCAGGAAATCCGACATGAGATAGGAGAGCAGAGAGCCTTCAGTTTTCGACCGTTTTGCCTCGAGGCGTATTGTTTGGTTTTTGCTCAGGTCCGAGCAGTGATGTGAACTCACCATTACTCTCATTTGATGGCATTTGTGTCTGTCAGTCAGCGGGCTCTGGAAGTCTCTGGTTTTGTGCTGGAGGCTGTAGATGTTCAGGCAAACGGGCCACCACACCAGCCAGGTTCGCCCAGGAGCAACCCCAGAGCCAGGCCCAGGGGCAGCATCCCACGATGGCTGGTGTGGGACCCCAGGTGGTGTCACCGCACAGCCCACAGGGCCCTGTGTGTCTGGGGTGTCCGGCACTCGCTGGCTTTCCGGGAGGCTTGGTGAAGGAGAGGTCCTGCTGAGTCGGTCTGGGAGGCGCCGGGCGCTGGTCTGTCACCCTGCAGACGGCACATCTCTGGGCCTCCCTTGCTGCATGAGGGGAGAGGAGCAGCCACTCATTTCCAACACTTCGGGACCCCAGGTTTGTTGGCCATGTCACTCAGGGGAGCACAAATGGGGGCCGTGACTTGAGGCCAACCTGGACCACAGAGGAGAGGTCCAAAATGTCCACTTTTAAGTTGCCAAGAGAGGATGGAAGTGAGAAGTCCGCAATTTAAAAAGCAAGAATGTGAAACGGATATGTGTTGGAAAAGTGTTCATCTGTTCGCCACATGATGAAGGAAACAGTGGGATAGAAAGAAAAGAAGGTGAAGGTTGAAGGAATATCTGGGCTGCAGTTCATTTCCTCCTGTCCTGCAGGGCAGGGGGACAGGAGCCTGGGCCCTGTGGTGGGTGGTTGGGCCCCTGCAGTGTCCCTCCCCAGATGCCTGCGACTGTTGCTCAGACTGTCCACAGCAGCCTGGTCACCTGTGGGCCTCTGGGGGTCCCCACCCCTGGGGTTACAGCTTGCAAAAACAGCACGTGGGTCCTGCCTTCTCCAGGCTGCGGGGACATGAGGCGGGTCATCTGTGACCCACGCCCAACAAACGAAGCCCAGAGAGCAAGAGGAAGACTGACGCACTTGCAGGGGGGACCCTCAGCATGGCCCAGGGAGACGTGGGGCCGTGTGGCAGCGGGTTCCCGCACCTCTGAGGTCAGGCCCCTGGGGCCTCCAGCCTCCTCCACTCACCAGCCCCTGGGCCCTGGGGCAGGCAGGTCACTTGGCTCTCGGGAACTGGGATAAGGCCGCCGTGACTCGTCTCAGTGAACTGGGGTAAGAACACTCTGATGCCGCTGCCAGGATGAGAGGAGGTTGTCGCTGAGCTCGGGGGCCTTGCCTTCCTATCCCAGCCTGTGAGCAGGTCCTGGGCACCCGCCTGTGACCTGGAGTGGCCCCCATGGGGCAGATGCCATGCCGGGGCCGGCCCTTCCCAGCCCCCTAGCAGGAGAGCACGTCATGGGTGATCCTGTGCGTCGGCCACCTGCTGACTCAAAGCTCAGAGGATTCATCAGCTCCCCGTGCCAGCCCAGTTTTCCCTTTTCGAGGTCCCGGGTGTCCGTCCCTGGGTGACTCAGGGCGGTGGGGTGAGTCAGGGTACCGGCTTTGGAGATCAGAGCGGCTCCTGGCACGGCACCAAGGCCCACTGGCCAGCGTGGGGTGGAGGCCGGCTGCCGGCCTCCCTCTATTTCCTGGAGTTTTTAAGCCACCGGTTCTGCACGGGCACGCCGTCCTGTCACAGTTGGAGCCAAAGCATCAAGCCCGCTGGCCCCAGTCCAATTTGGGTAATTACACTGCGCCCACCTAGAGATCCCCTGGGATTTCCAATTGGATACGGGATGCTTCTTCCCAAGTGACTGTCATCTGTCACCCGCTGTCCTGGTGAACAGATACCACATTCCGCCCCAGAGGCAATCGGCTGCCCTTTAATGTGGAGAAAAATTGCCTCTCATCCTTCCCAAGCCTGGGAACCCCTGAGGCAGAGTGAGTCTGTGCCTGGGAGTGTCTGGGGGGCTCGGATGCCAGTGACCCGCTGAGTCCTCCAAGACGGTCATTATGGGCGATTTGCAAGCAGCTCATGCTGAAGCTGCAGACGCACTGAATCCCTGGGGCCAGCTGGGAGCCTTTGAAAGGTGTCTCCTTTCGGGAGCGGTTTGGTTTGTAGCGCGACAGGAGGCTCACACAGCCCCTGACCGCGGCGTGGCTGCCCTGGGTCCGATCTGCATTTCTGTTTTGATTTCCCTCCACACCAGGACCAGGGTTAGCCTTAGGTGGGGCTCAGGTGTCCGGCTGGCTCCTTGGCTCCCTCAGGCCTCTGCTTTCTCTGAGGTTCAGCGAGTGTCCTCCCTGAGGGTCCCACAGCTGAATCAGACAAGCGTCCTTCAGGTGGCAGGTGGAAGGCTGGGAATCTCCCACGCTGCGTACAGAGGGAAGAAGAGCAGCGGGGGCGCTGGGGTCACATACACGGAGCCAGGAGCTCGGCAGTGGCCACCTGCTGTCCACCTCCTGCCTCTCCTAGGGGACAGGGTGCTGAAGCCCATGGCAAAGTGCAGGTGTGCTGGAACTGGGACCCACCTCGGGGTCCTCCCCGCCCCTGTCGAGGTGGGAGGGGACACCCAGGCTGTCAGTTGGGGAGGCTGCAAATGTGAAGCAGGAAGGGGAGCTGCAGAGGGGACAGTGGGGACAGAGCACGGAGCTGCCGAGCGGAGCTGTGCTGTTTTGGGAGTGACGGGGGGAGGGGGCACACGGGGAGTTAGACACAGAGTTTCCCCTGGGCTTCTCCCGGGTCCGCTGGGGTGGGGGTTGGAAACAAGCGGCCAGCCAGGAGTCATGGGAAGATGAAGGTTGGGGGCAGTGGAGGGCCCAGCCCTCCTCTCCTGGGGTCCCCAACCCTGCCACATGTCCTGGGACTGTTAGGCCTTCCCTGCTTGTGCCCTGCTGGCACGTCCTTCCCTGTCCTCCCCACCTGGGGTTTCCTGCCTCCCTTGCGGGGCTCTGTTGCCTCTTCCAGAGTGGGCTTCTGGGTCACCCAGGGGCCGGGCAGCTCCGTCTTCGTCCTCTGCTCCTCCTGTATCCTAACCATGTGGAAGGGGACCGAGGACGCTGCAGTTAGTCTAACACTCGTGGGTGTCAGGCATCGTTGCCACCATCGCCCAGATGAAGACACTGAGGCTCCGGAAGGCCGAGAGACTTTCCCCAGGACACACAGCTGGTGGGGGGAGGGAGAAGCCTACGAGGTGGGAACTGCTATGGTCGCCCTTGTGTAGATGAAGCGCTGAGGTCCAGGGGCTCAGGGCTCATGAGCAGTGGAGTGAGGTTCTGCCCGGCTTGCGGGTACCGTGGCCAGGCCTCTTGCAGGACCCCGGGCCGTGCAGGCCCTGGCTGTTCTTCCCCAACAGACCACTCAGTGACATCTTCCCATTTTGTCTTTTCCAAAGGAAAAACCCTCTGCTGAACTTCTCTGCCCAGCCATTGCCTCTGCCCCCGAAGCCCCCACTCCCGGGCCCCGGGCAGTATGAGATCGTGGACTACTCGGGGCCCCCCAAGCACTTCATCTCCAGCGCGTCGTTTGTGTCCAACACCAGCCGGTGGACCGCAGGGCCGTCCCAGCCAGGCCTGCCCGGCCCAGGTCAGAGGCTTGCGCTAAGTGATCGTAAATGCCAAGTCCTGGGGAGCTGCTTGTCATTCCTGGGCCTTTGAACGCCACTGGTTTATAGGCTGTTTGCCAAACAGGTCACAGGGTGAGAGAGGATTTAGGAGTTACCAGCTCACATTTTCAAGAGTATAAAAAGATCTTGTTGTTTTTAAGGTGAAAGGGCTCTGAGAGGTGACCCAGGTCAGGGGTTTATAACCAAGGCCTGGGAAGGTTCGAGAGGTCAAAGACAGACACGAGGTGGTCAGTGACTCTGAATTCCCTGAAAAATTCGGGAACTGCAGACGTGATTCTCTGTGGAAAGGGGACATGGCTTTTGTCAGATTATCAGAAAAGTTCTTATTTTTAAAAATCTACATGCCATGCCGGGTGTGGGGGCGCACACCTGTGATCCCCGCTACTCGGGAGGCTGAGGCAGGAGGATCACAATTCAAGGCCAGCCTGGGCAACTTGGTGTCTCAAAATAAAAAACAAAAAGGACTGGGGATGTGGCTCAGTATTAAACACCCCACGGTTCAATTCCCAGGACCACAGGAAGGAACAATTAAGCCACCTGATCAGGGCATTTTACAGACAGGGAGACCTGGAGAGGGAGCTGGCCACAGGGCCTTAGTGGCAGACAGAGGCCCAGACACCTTGCTATGGTGACCAGGCACCATCCAGTGGAACTGCTCCTGAGCCAGTCCCACCCCCATCCTACAGAGGAGCCAAGGCGACCCTCCCTCACTTCTGGGATCCTCTGGGAGCCAATGTCCGGAGGGCCTCACTCTGATGGTGATCTCCATGCTTCCTCACCTCTCTGTAGCTCTCCATAGATCCCCTTAGCTATCACCACTCCCTGACAATGGCCAGAGCTGGTGGCATTGGGGAACAACAGGTGTGGCTGGGTGGCAGGTTACAGGGGAGAAAGACAAAATCAGGCCAGCGTTGAAGGTGATTCCACCCTGGGAGGCTGAGGCGACAGTCCTGGTGTGTGTCCCCCGGGGCACCAGTCTGGTAGGGGAGCCCCCCCAACACACACAGAGGTGAGGGCAATGGAAGGGAGGGGCAAGGGAGGGTCCTTCTCCTAGCTGGGCCTTGCAGATTTGGTGAGGAACAGACCACCAATACCGCAGAGGAGTGACCCCAGGGGGCTTCTGGTCAGCCTAGGAGAAAGTGACTTGGTCCACTCTGTAGGAGTGGTGAGCTCCAGGGGCCTGGGGATAGCCTGTCTGACCCTGTGTGGCCCTGTCCCCTAGAGCTCTGAGTGTGGGCACCTGACACTCAGGTTGGGCCGTTCCTGCTGCTGAGATGACCTGAGGGGCCACGGTGAGCACATGTGGGCAGGTGTCCCTGGCTGCCCTGGGCACTCTCAGCAGCTTCCTCAGAGGACACCTTAGGCACCTCGGTGGTGAAGCTGGTTTCATAGAAGTCCACCTCAGGCTCTGGTTCCCAAGCCCTCCTGGGTCCTGGTTGCTCATCATCCTAGAGGATCATGTCTGCAATGGGCTTTCACTTTTCTGGAAGTTTCTGAACTTAATCAAAACAAAATCCCACCAAGCTAACACCTTGGGTCTTTAAGAATTTTCCTTTAATGTCTTTCGAATTTCATGGAAAACAGTCTTGCAGATTTTATTCTGTTAGAGAAGTTAGAGGTTGGGGGGGCTCAGGGGAGAGGCCCTGCCGAGCCTGCAACACAGCACAGAGATAAAGGCAAAAACATTGGAGAGAAGTAATGCCTCAAGCCAAGTTCAAGTCCAGCCTTGGGCAGTTAAGAGCCCAAGGTGACATGAGGCCATTTCCTAACTGCCTGTCTCCTCATGGTGCGATCCTGGCCTGTCCAGCTCGGAGGCAGGAGGCCAGACCGCCCACCGCCGCCCTTCGCTCTTCATGCCCTCTCTCTCCTCAGCCACCTACAAGCCAGAGTTCCCGGGGAAGCAGTCCTTCCTCTACAACGAGGACAACAAGTGGATCCCAGTGATGTAGCGAGGCAGTGGCGCCCGCAGGCCCGGGGAGCACCCCGGCCCCAGCCCCGGCCGGCTCCCCAGGACATTCACCAGGAGCACCTGCCACCTGGCCCAGCACTGCTGCAAGGCAACTGCGACCACCCTTGTCTGGGGCCACCCCCACCCGCTCCTGCAGTGTCCCCAGCAGGGAGCCCCCAGGTTCTTTCCCAGAAGCCCCCGCAGGCTGGCTCTGGGAGGACTCACCTCCATGGACTCCAGGGAGGAGACGGTCCACCTGGACGGCAGCCAACAGCAGATTCCCAGTACGGAGGCCTGAAGCGGCTCAGGGTTGGGGTGGGGTGGTGGGCCCGGGTGGTCCCCGCCATCTGCCCTTGACTCCTGGACTGCCCCTTGATTTTCAGGAGCCAGGAAGGCCCAGGAACACCAGTGACAGAGTCAGGAAGGTGCTGTCTGGGCCCTGGACACCGGCTGAGGCTTCGTGCTAGCCTTCAGAAGGACCTGGAAGCTGGCCGAGGGGCGCCTTTTCCCATTACCCGTCCTGGAGAGCTGCCCAGCGGGTTACAGGCTCATAGCAGTGTGACAGGTCCTTGCCGGAGCCAGAGCCCTGGAGAGAGCAGTTCAAGGGACACGGAGGCCGCACGGTGCCCTGCACCTGCCGGCTGTCACTTCGCCTGCCCGTGCTCCTGCCTGAGCCTGGTCCCCATGCCCTCCTGACCCCCGCTCCAGTGTCAGAGTCAGGCTTGTTGACAGGTTGACGCTGTCTCTGTCGGACCTCTTCTGGCCTGCGTGTCTTTTTTCCTCATTAGGAGGAAGAGGCTGCCGAAGACCCAAGGTGAAGTGGGGCTCCCCGCCCCGCCCTGACCCTCACGTCCACCTCTCACTCTGCTGCCGCTGTCTTCCCTGCAAACGCTGCATCCTGGGCCTTCCTGTTAGAACCGCTGCCGATCGATCGGCTCTCCCTCTGGGGAGGGGTGGGTGGAGAGGAGGGAGGGACAGGATGGAATACCATGTTCAATTAAACCGAGTTCTTGCTTCTCACTAAAGCTGGCCTTTTGTGAACTTCAGACTCCTCCAGGGTCCCCTGGCCTGGGCATGACCGAGTGGCAGCTGGAGCACTGAGAGGAGCAGGGAGCTTGGGTCTAGAGACAGAGCCCCCTCTGCTTCCGCCTGCACCTCCGGGGCCTCAGCCTCTCCTCCAAGGGAAGAGCTGGGGAGGGATTCAGGGGCTCCAAGTCTGACACTTCCGGAGGCTGAGCAGATGGTGCATCAAGTGAAACGGGGCAGGAGGGCACGGAGCCTGCCACAGACGTGCCTCCGACGGGGCAGCCAGCAGCTCAGCTCCAGCCGATCGGTGCCAGAGCTGGAGATCTTCTTAGACTCTGGGGAATTTTCTTTTTTTTTTTCAGTCCTGGGGATTGAACCCTCAGGTGCTCTACCACTGGGCTACATCCCCAGACCTTTTTAAATTTTATTTTGGGACAGGGTCTCAATAAGTTGCCAAGGTTGGCCTCAAACTTGCTGTCCTCCTGCCTCAGCCTCCAGAGTTACCAGATTTATAGGTGTGGGTCATCACGCCCAGCAAGTCAGGGAAATCTGCACAATATTAAATCTCTTAACATGAGACGTGGACAACTATTATTATCTGGGTTAAAGGTAACTCTTCTGTGGGTCATTGGTTGTCCACATTTCTGCTAGAAGTTCTGTAAGATTCTTCAAGGCTGACACTTGAAGGATGTCGTGGGAGTAACTTTGAGCTTCCTTTGACCTTGGGTACCTTCTGTGACCTTAGCAGGTGACTGGGCTACTATTTGCTGGTCTTGGGGCTCCTTCGGGCAGAGGCTACTCCTCTGTGTAGGAAAACAGCAAAGCCTCTTCGCCCTTAGAGACTCTGCCAACTGAGGACTGTCTCCCCAGTGACCCCCTCCAAGCGGGTCAGGAAAGCGGGGTCTGGGGAGAGAACAGCAGGGCTCTTTTCTCGTCCAGGCAGAATCCACGTTCTACGGCCGACATAACTGTGCTGAGGCCCTAAGCTCCAACGTTCCATCTCGATCATCCTCATCCTCTTTCACGCTGTCCTGGGCTGCTCACAGCTCCGCCCCCTGAGGTTTCCAACCCCCAGCTGGACATCAGGCTCACCTCAAGAGGGGGCTGTTGCTGGGCATGGAGGCGCACACCTGTAGTCCCAGATCACTGGGAGACTGAGGCAGGAGGATCACAAGTTCGAGGCCAACTTGGGCAACTTAGCAAGGCCCTCAGCAATTTAGCAAGACCCTCTCTTAAAAAATAAAAAGGACTGTGATTATAGCTGAGTGGTGGAGCACCCTTGGGTTCAAACTTCAGTGCCCAAAACACAAAAACAAAAATAAAAACAAAAAACCCCCGAGGAGCCCTTACAGAACCCACTCGGAGAGCAGGCCCAGGCTCCCACCCCAGAGTTCCCACTTCACTGGTTGGTATCTTCACTGAAGTTCTTGGTGCGCTTGCAATGTTCCCAGCTAGCGTTAGGATACGCTAATAGTTTAATAAAGTATTTCCCAAATGTTAGTGTGCACACGAATCACTTGGAAATCT